>CM067362.1:84702233-85302233 GCA_034401795.1 Chaetoderma sp. LZ-2023a
CTCTCCAGAACACACCACAAAGCACCCCTAAGAAGGGTGGTGGTACACCAGGCCCCAAAAGAAAACGGAGGGTTGGGGTGTTAGAGGAGGGGGAGGAAGTGGGAGGAAGGGAAGGCACTCCCAGCAAGAGGTCTCGGGACAAGGGGGGTTACCCCAGCGGGAGGGAGAGTCCCAACCATCGCGCAGAGCGGGGGTTCCCCGGGTGGTGCGTCCAGTAGTGAAGGGAGGGAGGTGGGCCATAAGGGGGGGGGGGCGGGGGCAGAGAGATGGTACCCAGGGAAGGAGGGGTCAGGGGACTCGCGGGCGATGATTTTGCGGGGTTAACCCGCATGGTAATCTATAGGCTACTGTATGCCATGGTGGGCATGCTGGCAGGCCTGGACAAAAGGGACGGGGAGGTTTTACTAACCTCCACCAGTGAAGGGCAGTTCCAAAAGCTGCTGAAAATTACAACGATAGGCAGCCACGTGGTGTCTATTGAAGAATACACCACTAAAAACACCAGACAAAGCAAAGCGGTAGGTGTCATATCGGGAGTCCCAAGGGACTTCACGAATGACGACATAAAGGAAGAAATGAACGACCAGGGGGGGAACACAAAGTGGAATGGGTGGGTCGGATTGGCGGGACAGCCAGACCGACCTATGCAGTGAAACTGGTGTTCAATTCAGACGCACTGCCAAGTAAGGTTAAACTGGGATGGATGACCTTCAAAGTCAAACCATACATCCCAGAGCCCGTCAGATGCCACCTGCTGGGTCACGTGGCAAAGCACTGTAGAACCAACGCCAGCGCATGCGTCAACTGTGGAGGGAACCACAAACGTGAGGACTGCCAGCAGCAGACCCCCACTGTAGAAATTGCAAGGGGAACCACAGTGCTGCATATCGCGGATGCCCGGCTTTGCAAAAAGCCAAGGACATCCTCAAGGTTAAAACGACAGAGCAGGTCTTATACGGGGAGGCCAAGAAGAGGGTTACCCAGCAAATAAGCAGGGGAACTGAACAGCCAGCTGAAATACCAGCACCTGGACCAGCCACACCTCTTGAAAGAACAGCATGGCAGAAAAGGGCTGAATCCGTAAGGAGGAAGCTGGCAACGCCCAGGAGGAACTGCTCAGTGACGAGACATCAGGAAAGAGGGGAGGAGGCTCCTACTGAGCCACCCACAATAGAGACGGCCACGCCCACCCTCCCGCTTGCCAGCTACACACTGGATATTCATTCTGAACCTGTTCCCCAGCAAGATATTGTCATTAATGTAAAGAAGACTGGAACAATTAAGCATTAAAAAATGTATATAAGAAAAGAAAATTGACTGGAAGTAAGCAAAAAGAAGCTGCCATTGACATTAGTGGAATAAATGCGTCAAATCTCCACGAACAAAGGTAGGCATCAGTATCAGAAGATTCATACACAGGAGGAAATATAACTGATGCACCATAGAGATACATGTATCATATCATATTGATCATTGAGATTCGTGTTTCAGTTCGAATTTTGCGTTCGTTGATGATAGACGTGTTTTAGATCAGTTTAAATTGCGTCCATTATTGCGTTTGCGACAAAATTATATTGCTTAAGTGAGACCAGAGTTTAAAGAATGAATGAATGAATGATAGTGCATTTATATTGCGCTGAACTCCATGCGATTACCTGCTCTAAGCGCTGTATATCTCATCCCCTGTTCATTTGACAGTGCCATGGCAGCCACATACGACGCACAGAGAGCTATGCCATCACAGGTACCTATTTACAGCTAGGTTGACTGGAGCAACGCAGAGTTAAGTGACTTGCTCAAGGACACAACACAACAGTGTTATTTGTTAATTCTTCTCTTTCCGTTTGAGGTTCATTCGCGTGCATCAAGAACTAGCTTTTCCGCCAGTAAAATCGTTGCTCTTGTCGGCCATTAGTGTTGTCTTGTTCGTTTTTATTTGGCGCCAATTTTCGAAAACAGATCTTTTATTTTTTTCGTTTATTTGCTGTGCTCCCCGAGTCATAACTATAAGGTATTGTTATTAAATTATTTTAATAATTTTCGTAATTATAAAACTTGTTTAAACCATTTTGATATATTTTCTTTTGGATGTTCGTTTGCGGGCTTTAAAACACTAGATTTTTCGCCATTCAAACAGCCGCATTTTTCGGCCATTAGTGCTAGCCTTGCTCGTTTTCGACACCAATTTTAGAAAAAAAAGAGAAAATTTTTGAAATTTTCTTTTCAGTTTGCTTAGTTGGAATTTTCGCGAATTTTACCGAAGGGGACGACACAGCACTGGTATACTCGTAAAGTTTACTAGGCATATTCTACCCCTACTCTCTCTACACTTCCGTCTTTCACAGCCTACTCTACTCATCTCCTTCACACACTAATCCTACTGCATCCTATCCTATCTCTCATACTGTACCTTCTAAATTTTCCTACTGCACACTACCTTCTAAATAACTCACACCGTAGGGTAAGTAACATGGAGGAAGATGACTTCCTCAAACAGCTTATTGAAGTGGCGCATGATACTGGTAAGCGCCAAATGGTGGCAAAGACAGTGATGTAAGCGCTGCCAAGCAGGGAGCCACTGGTGGTCCATGCAGAGGTGGTGAGGGAGCGAAAGAGGGGGGTAGAGTCACTGCTCACCTGGTGGGGGGGGGGGGGGGGGGTGTAGGGGCATAAAGGCGGACCTACATGACGAAGTGGCAATGGAAGAGTTCTCCCACGAACAAGTGGCCCAGCAAGTGGTGATTCTGGAGAGCAATCTCCAGAACACACCACAAAGCACCCCTAAGAAGGGTGGTGGTACACCAGGCCCCAAAAGAAAACGGAGGGTTGGGGTGTTAGAGGAGGGGGAGGAAGTGGGAGGAAGGGAAGGCACTCCCAGCAAGAGGTCTCGGGACAAGGGGGGTTCCCCAGCGGGAGGGAGAGTCCCAACCATCGCGCAGAGCGGGGGGTTCCCCGGGTGGTGCGTCCAGTAGTGAAGGGAGGGAGGTGGGCCATAAGGGGGGGGGGGGGGGGGTAGAGAGATGGTACCCAGGGAAGGAGGGTCAGGGTCAAGGAACTCGCGGGCTTAACGCGCATGGTAATCTATAGGCTACTGTATGCCATGGTGGGCATGCCTGGACGGGGAGGTTTTACTAACCTCCACCAGTGAAGGGCAGTTCCAAAAGCTGCTGAAAATTACAACGATAGGCAGCCACGTGGTGTCTATTGAGGAATACACCACCAAAAACACCAGACAAAGCAAAGCGGTAGGTGTCATATCGGGAGTCCCAAGGGACTTCACGAATGACGACATAAAGGAAGAAATGAACGACCAGGGGGGAACACAAAGTGGAATGGGTGGGCAGTGAAACTAGTGTTCAATTCAGACGCACTGCCAAGTAAGGTTAAACTGGGACCATACATCCCAGAGCCCGTCAGATGCCACCTGCTGGGTCACGTGGAAAGCACTGTAGAACCAAAGCCAGCGCATGCGTCGACTGTGGAGGGAACCACAAACGTGAGGACTGCCAGCAGACCCCCCCCCCCACTGTAGAAATTGCAAGGGGAACCACAGTGCTGCATATCGCGGATGCCTGGCTTTGCAAAAAGCCAAGGACATCCTCAAGGTTAAAACGACAGAGCAGGTCTTATACGGGGAGGCCAAGAAGAGGGTTACCCAGCAAATAAGCAGGGGAACTGAACAGCCAGCTTAAATACCAGCACCTGGACCAGCCACACCTCTTGAAAGAACAGCATGGCAGAAAAGGGCTAGCTGGCCACACCCAGGAGGAACTGCTCAGTGACGAGACATCAGGAAAGAGGGGAGGAGGCTCCTACTGAGCCACCCACAATAGACGGCCACGCACACCCTCCCGCTTGCCAGCTACACACTGGATATTCATTCTGAACCTGTTCCCCAGCAAGATATTGTCATTAATGTAAAGAAGACGGGAACAATTATAAGCATTAAAAAATGTATATAAAAAAAGAAAATTGACTGGAAGTAAGCAAAAAGAAGCTGCCATTGACATTAGTGGAATAAATGCGTCAAATCTCCATGAACAAAGGTAGGCATCAGTATCAGAAGATTCATACAGAGGAGGAAATATAACTGATGCACCATAGAGATACATGTATCATATCATATTGATCATTGAGATTTGTGTTTCAGTTCGAATTTTGCGTTCGTTGATGATAGATGTGTTTTAGATCAGTTTAAATTGCGTCCATTATTGCGTTTGCGACAAAATTATATTGCTTAAGTTAGACCAGAGTTTAAAGAACAGTGTTATTTGTTAATTCTTCTCTTTAAACTATTCTAAACATTTTCCGTTTGAGGTTCGTTCGCGTGCATCAAGCACTAGCTTTTCCGCCAGTAAAATCGTTGCTCTTGTGGGCCATTAGTGTTGTCTTGTTCGTTTTTATTTGGCGCCAATTTTCGAAAACAAATCTTTTATTTTTTTCGTTTATTTGCTGTGCTCCCCGAGTCGTAACTATAAGGTATTGTTATTAAATTATTTTAATAATTTTCGTAATTATAAAACTTGTTTAAACCATTTTGATAAATTTTCTTTTGGATGTTCGTTTGCGGGCTTTAAAACACTAGATTTTTCGCCATTCAAACAGCCGCATTTTTCGGCCATTAGTGCTATAGCCTTGCTCGTTTTCGACACCAATTTTAGAAAAAAAAGAGAAAATTTTTGAAATTTTCTTTTCAGTTTGCTTAGTTGGAATTTTCGCGAATTTTACCGAAGGGGACGACACAGCACTGGTATACTCGTAAAGTTTACTAGGCATATTCTACCCCTTCTCTCTCTACACTTCCGTCTTTCACAGCCTACTCTACTCATCTCCTTCACACACTAATCCTACTGCATCCTATCCTATCTCTCATACTGTACCTTCTAAATTTTCCTACTGCACACTACCTTCTAAATAACTCACACCGTAGGGTAAGTAACATGGAGGAAGATGACTTCCTCAAACAGCTTATTGAAGTGGCGCATGATACTGGTCAGCGCCAAATGGTGGCAAAGACAGTGATGTAAGCGCTGCCAAGCAGGGAGCCACTGGTGGTCCATGCAGAGGTGGGGAGGGAGCGAAAGAGGGGGTTAGAGTCACTACTCACCTGGTGGGGGGGGGGTGTAGGGGCATAAAGGCGGACCTACATGACGAAGTGGCAATGGAAGAGTTCTCCCACGAACAAGTGGCCCAGCAAGTGGTGATTCTGGAGAGCAATCTCCAGAACACACCACAAAGCACCCCTAAGAAGGGTGGTGGTACACCAGGCCCCAAAAGAAAACGGAGGGTCGGGGTGTTACAGGAGGGGGAGGAAGTGGGAGGAAGGGAAGGCACTCCCAGCAAGAGGTCTCGGGACAAGGGGGGTTCCCCAGCGGGAGGGAGAGTCCCAACCATCGCGCAGAGCGGGGGTTCCCCGGGTGGTGCGTCCAGTAGTGAAGGGAGGGAGGTGGGTCATAGGGGGGGGGGGGGGCAGAGAGATGGTACCCAGGGAAGGAGGGTCAGGGTCAAGGGACTCGCGGGCGATGATTTTGCGGGGTTAACCCGCATGGTAATCTATAGGCTACTGTATGCCATGGGGACGGGGGACGAGGGACGGGGAGGTTTTACTAACCTCCACCAGTGAAGGGCAGTTCCAAAAGCTGCTGAAAATTACAACGATAGGCAGCCACGTGGTGTCTATTGAAGAATACACCACCAAAAACACCAGACAAAGCAAAGCGGTAGGTGTCATATCGGGAGTCCCAAGGGACTTCACGAATGACGACATAAAGGAAGAAATGAACGACCAGGGGGGAACACAAAGTGGAATGGGTGGGTCGGATTGGCGGGACAGCCAGACCGACCTATGCAGTGAAACTGGTGTTCAATTCAGACGCACTGCCAAGTAAGGTTAAACTGGGATGGATGACCTTCAAAGTCAAACCATACATCCCAGAGCCGATTAGATGCCACCTGCTGGGTCACGTGGCAAAGCACTGTAGAACCAAAGCCAGCGCATGCGTCAACTGTGGAGGGAACCACAAACGTGAGGACTGCCAGCAGACCCCCCACTGTAGAAATTGCAAGGGGAACCACAGTGCTGCATATCGCGGATGCCCGGCTTTGCAAAAAGCCAAGAACATCCTCAAGGTTAAAACGACAGAGCAGGTCTTATACGGGGAGGCCAAGAAGAGGGTTACCCAGCAAATAAGCAGGGGAACTGAACAGCCAGCTGAAATACCAGCACCTGGACCAGCCACACCTCTTGAAAGAACAGCATGGCAGAAAAGCGCTGAATCCGTAAGGAGGAAGCTGGCCACACCCAGGAGGAACTGCTCAGTGACGAGACATCAGGAAAGAGGGGAGGAGGCTCCTACTGAGCAACCCACAATAGAGACGGCCACGCACACCCTCCCGCTTGCCAGCTACACACTGGATATTCATTCTGAACCTGTTCCCCAGCAAGATATTGTCATTAATGTAAAGAAGACGGGAACAATTAAGCATTAAAAAATGTATATAAGAAAAGAAAATTGACTGGAAGTAAGCAAAAAGAAGCTGCCATTGACATTAGTGGAATAAATGCGTCAAATCTCCATGAACAAAGGTAGGCATCAGTATCAGAAGATTCATACAGAGGAGGAAATATAACTGATGCACCATAGAGATACATGTATCATATCATATTGATCATTGAGATTTGTGTTTCAGTTCGAATTTTGCGTTCGTTGATGATAGACATGTTTTAGATCAGTTTAAATTGCGTCCATTATTGCGTTTGCGACAAAATTATATTGCTTAAGTGAGACCAGAGTTTAAAGAACAGTGTTATTTGTTAATTCTTCTCTTTAAACTATTCTAAACATTTTCCGTTTGAGGTTCGTTCGCGTGCATCAAGCACTAGCTTTTCCGCCAGTAAAATCGTTGCTCTTGTCGGCCATTAGTGTTGTCTTGTTCGTTTTTATTTGGCGCCAATTTTCGAAAACAAATCTTTTATTTTTTTCGTTTATTTGCTGTGCTCCCCGAGTCGTAACTATAAGGTATTGTTATTAAATTATTTTAATAATTTTCGTAATTATAAAACTTGTTTAAACCATTTTGATAAATTTTCTTTTGGATGTTCGTTTGCGGGCTTTAAAACACTAGATTTTTCGCCATTCAAACAGCCGCATTTTCCGGCCATTAGTGCTAGCCTTGCTCGTTTTCGACACCAATTTTAGAAAAAAAAGAGAAAATTTTTGAAATTTTCTTTTCAGTTTGCTTAGTTGGAATTTTCGCGAATTTTACCGAAGGGGCCGACACAGCACTGGTATACTCGTAAAGTTTACTAGGCGTATTCTACCCCTTCTCTCTCTACACTTCCGTCTTTCACAGCCTACTCTACTCATCTCCTTCACACACTAATCCTACTGCATCCTATCCTATCTCTCATACTGTACCTTCTAAATTTTCCTACTGCACACTACCTTCCAAATAACTCACACCGTAGGGTAAGTAACATGGAGGAAGATGACTTCCTCAAACAGCTTATTGAAGTGGCGCATGATACTGGTCAGCGCCAAATGGTGGCAAAGACAGTGATGTAAGCGCTGCCAAGCAGGGAGCCACTGGTGGTCCATGCAGAGGTGGGGAGGGAGCGAAAGAGGGGGTTAGAGTCACTGCTCATCTGGTTGGGGGGGGGGGTGTAGGGGCTGGTAATGCGGACCTACATGACGAAGTGGCAATGGAAGAGTTCTCCCACGAACAAGTGGCCCAGCAAGTGGTGATTCTGGAGAGCAATCTCCAGAACACACCACAAAGCACCCCTAAGAAGGGTGGTGGTACACCAGGCCCCAAAAGAAAACTGAGGGTCGGGGTGTTAGAGGAGGGGGAGGAAGTGGGAGGAAGGGAAGGCACTCCCAGCAAGAGGTCTCGGGACAAGGGGGGTTCCCCAGCGGGAGGGAGAGTCCCAACCATCGCGCAGAGCGGGGGTTCCCCGGGTGGTGCGTCCAGTAGTGAAGGGAGGGAGGTGGGCCATAAGGGGGGGGGGGGGGCAGAGAGATGGTACCCAGGGAAGGAGGGTCAGGTTCAAGGGATTCACGGGCGATGATTTTGCGGGGTTAACCCGCATGGTAATCTATAGGCTACTGTATGCCATGGTGGGCATGCTGGCAGGCCCGGACAAAAGGGACGGGGAGGTTTTACTAACCTCCACCAGTGAAGGGCAGTTCCAAAAGCTGCTGAAAATTACAACGATAGGCAGCCACGTGGTGTCTATTGAAGAATACACCACCAAAAACACCAGACAAAGCAAAGCGGTAGGTGTCATATCGGGAGTCCCAAGGGAGTTCACAAATGACGACATAAAGGAAGAAATGAACGACCAGGGGGGAAACACAAAGTGGAATGGGTGGGTCGGATATGCGGGACAGCCCCCCTATGCAGTGAAACCCCCCACTGTAGAAATTGCAAGGGGAACCACAGCCACACCTTGGCATCTTGAATGCTCATGTACGTAGGGGCAGTTTGCCTCCTGGATTGAGCTGGAAAGTGTCAGAGTTAGAGAGACAGAATTTCTTCTGTAAACCAGCGATGCCAAACGCCGAGGTCCGTAAGGACATCTTAGCAGCAAAATTGAAATGGGCCATATCTTTACTTCAGGTTAACATTAGTCACTATAATTTCCAGCTTGGTCGTCTGGTGGATCCGCTCCTGATTCCACTGCCAGAATGGTCACTGTCAGTGTCTGCTCATGTAGATCCTAGTCAGATCCCTCTTCCGGTCTCGCCACTGTCCCCAGTCGAGAGCTACTGACCGACCTGGTCGAAAGACCAGATCGTCGACGCCGAGGTCCAAGCCACCACCGCCCACACCTACACCTAGGGATACACCCAAAGAGCATGGGTCTTTCTACAAGTTTCGGTTTGTGGTGGATAACAAGAATGAATGGCGCCTGCCTACACTGAACAAGAAAATTCTGCTGATTGGGTCTTCAAATTTAGCTCGTATCAATCAGACACCTCATCCAGATATGCAGGTAGCAATCTATCCAGGTGCTAAGATAAACCACATTAGGAATATGGTTAGAAAATACAATGAGGTCTTCCAACCTCAGCGTATCATGCTTAACATCGGAATTAATGATAAGGATGAACTTCAGCATGACACATCCCAATCATTCGTTCAAAATTTCCAAAGGCTACAGTTCACTTTGCCAAACTAAATTATTCGAAGCACCTGACTGCAACCCAGAAACGAAACATACAATTCGTTAACAGCTGTGTAGAGGCCTTAAGGGCCAAGGTCCCTATCCTGCCCCCCCCCCCCCCCCCCCCCCGTGTCTGAATTTCAGGTGGTTGAGGACAACATCCACTGGACTGAGTTCACTGCAAATAAAATGTATAATAGTTTGTTATCGCACCTTAATTTAAACTAACTACGGGTCAGGGTACTAACCACCCAGAAATTGGCATAGGTGGTAATATCGTTAACCTAACTGGTTCTACATTGTCTGAAGCAGAAAGATCTTTGCTAAATCTCGGTCTAACATTCGTACCAACACCACGGGCCAAAGTCGACATAGATGCCCTTTTAGATAATGGCTTATGGGGAAATTGAAGAATTTTCTCACCGTGTAAAATTAGCAGACGTAACAACTTTCTACCTTTTGTTGAAAAAAACAGCTGGGCACCCTGCGATCCCTGATAGTATAAAAGCTATTAAGGAACGTGTTGAAAATTTAGAATTTCCTAAAAATCATCAAAATTTGTCATACTTAATCAACGTCAATGGATTTAGACAATAGTTTTTAAACATCTGTGGCAGTCCAAATCTTTAATGTGAATAAAATTTAAAATTTTCAAAGTGCAATTGAACACTAATCTAAGCCACATCCATAAGGCCATCAATTCTAATAAAGACAGATTTTTGGTGGACAGGCAGATTTGTTCTGTGGCTTGAAGCTGACAAACCTTGTCGAAACCGGTCGCCCACTTCACGACGGTGCATAAGATTATTGGTAATATACAATTATCCTTTGATAGCTTATATTAATTATTTAAATATTAACATGCTTAATCATAACCTTCTTTTTTTCAGTGGTAGATTTTTGATACGCTTGTAATTCCATAGACTTCCGTTGGTTCACGATTCCATTAGGTCCCCTCAACTTTTTGGTATTCTTGTGGATTTTAGTGGCAGAAACATTGAATTATCTAACTAGTAACATTATGGCTGGAGTTAGCAAGAGTAGAAGACGGGATGACAGGTCTAACGACAGTCGCCCGCCATCTGCCCAGGCTGCACTAACCAAGTGTTACTACATGATTATACAATGCTTTCACCACCTTGGCATCTTGAATGCTCATGTACGTAGGGGCAGTTTGCCTCCTGGATTGAGCTGGAAAGTGTCAGAGTTAGAGAGACAAAATTTCTTCTGTAAACCAGCGATGCCAAACGCCGAGGTCCGTAAGGACATCTTAGCAGCAAAATTGAAATGGGCCATATCTTTACTTCAGGTTAACATTAGTCACTATAATTTCCAGCTTGGTCGTCTGATCCCTCTTCCGGTCTCGCCACTGTCCCCAGTCGAGAGCTACTGACCGACCTGGTCGAAAGACCAGATCGTCGACGCCGAGGTCCAAGCCACCACCGCCCACACCTACACCTAGGGATACACCCAAAGAGCATGGGTCTTTCTACAAGTTTCGGTTTGTGGTGGATAACAAGAATGAATGGCGCCTGCCTACACTGAACAAGAAAATTCTGCTGATTGGGTCTTCAAATTTAGCTCGTATCAATCAGACACCTCATCCAGATATGCAGGTAGCAATCTATCCAGGTGCTAAGATAAACCACATTAGGAATATGGTTAGAAAATACAATGAGGTCTTCCAACCTCAGCGTATCATCCTTAACATCGGAATTAATGATAAGGATGAACTTCAGCATGACACATCCCAAAGAATTGAGAATCTGTTTAGTATCATGCGTTCAAAATTTCCAAAGGCTACAGTTCACTTTGCCAAACTAAATTATTCGAAGCACCTGACTGCAACCCAGAAACGAAACATACAATTCGTTAACAGCTGTGTAGAGGCCTTAAGGGCCAAGGTCCCTATCCTGCCCAGACTCCCCGTGTCTGAATTTCAGGTGGTTGAGGACAACGTCCACTGGACTGAGTTCACTGCAAATAAAATGTATAATAGTTTGTTATCGCACCTTAATTTAAACTAACTACGGGTCAGGGTACTAACCAACCAGAAATTGCCATAGGTGGTAATATCGTTAACCTAACTGGTTCTACACTGTCTGAAGCAGAAAGATCTTTGCTAAATCTCGGTCTAACATTCGTACCAACACCACGGGCCAAAGTCGACATAGATGCCCTTTTAGATAATGGCTTATTGGAAATTGAAGAATTTTCTCACCGTGTAAAATTAGCAGACGTAACAACTTTCTACCTTTTGTTGAAAAAAACAGCTGGGCACCCTGCGATCCCTGATAGTATAAAAGCTATTAAGGAACGTGTTGAAAATTTAGAATTTCCTAAAAATCATCAAAATTTGTCATACTTAATCAACGTCAATGGATTTAGACAATAGTTTTTAAACATCTGTGGCAGTCCAAATCTTTAATGTGAATAAAATTTAAAATTTTCAAAGTGCAATTGAACACTAATCTAAGCCACATCCATAAGGCCATCAATTCTAATAAAGACAGATTTTTGGTGGACAGGCAGATTTGTTCTGTGGCTTGAAGCTGACAAACCTTGTCGAAACCGGTCGCCCACTTCACGACGGTGCATAAGATTATTGGTAATATACAATTATCCTTTGATAGCTTATATTAATTATTTAAATATTAACATGCTTAATCATAACCTTCTTTTTTTCAGTGGTAGATTTTTGTTACGCTTGTAGATTTTGTTAGGCTTCCGTTGGTTCACGATTCCATTAGGTCCCCTCAACTTTTTGGTATTCTTGTGGATTTTAGTGGCAGAAACATTGAATTATCTAACTAGTAACATTATGGCTGGAGTTAGCAAGAGTAGAAGACGGGATGACAGGTCTAACGACAGTCGCCCGCCATCTGCCCAGGCTGCACTAACCAAGTGTTACTACATGATTATACAATGCTTTCACCACCTTGGCATCTTGAATGCTCATGTACGTAGGGGCAGTTTGCCTCCTGGATTGAGCTGGAAAGTGTCAGAGTTAGAGAGACAAAATTTCTTCTGTAAACCAGCGATGCCAAACGCCGAGGTCCGTAAGGACATCTTAGCAGCAAAATTGAAATGGGCCATATCTTTACTTCAGGTTAACATTAGTCACTATAATTTCCAGCTTGGTCGTCTGATCCCTCTTCCGGTCTCGCCACTGTCCCCAGTCGAGAGCTACTGACCGACCTGGTCGAAAGACCAGATCGTCGACGCCGAGGTCCAAGCCACCACCGCCCACACCTACACCTAGGGATACACCCAAAGAGCATGGGTCTTTCTACAAGTTTCGGTTTGTGGTGGATAACAAGAATGAATGGCGCCTGCCTACACTGAACAAGAAAATTCTGCTGATTGGGTCTTCAAATTTAGCTCGTATCAATCAGACACCTCATCCAGATATGCAGGTAGCAATCTATCCAGGTGCTAAGATAAACCACATTAGGAATATGGTTAGAAAATACAATGAGGTCTTCCAACCTCAGCGTATCATGCTTAACATCGGAATTAATGATAAGGATGAACTTCAGCATGACACATCCCAAAGAATTGAGAATATGTTTAGTAGCATGCGTTCAAAATTTCCAAAGGCTACAGTTCACTTTGCCAAACTAAATTATTCGAAGCACCTGACTGCAACCCAGAAACGAAACATACAATTCGTTAACAGCTGTGTAGAGGCCTTAAGGGCCAAGGTCCCTATCCTGCCCAGACTCCCCGTGTCTGAATTTCAGGTGGTTGAGGACAACGTCCACTGGACTGAGTTCACTGCAAATAAAATGTATAATAGTTTGTTATCGCACCTTAATTTAAACTAACTACGGGTCAGGGTACTAACCAACCAGAAATTGCCATAGGTGGTAATATCGTTAACCTAACTGGTTCTACACTGTCTGAAGCAGAAAGATCTTTGCTAAATCTCGGTCTAACATTCGTACCAACACCACGGGCCAAAGTCGACATAGATGCCCTTTTAGATAATGGCTTATTGGAAATTGAAGAATTTTCTCACCGTGTAAAATTAGCAGACGTAACAACTTTCTACCTTTTGTTGAAAAAAACAGCTGGGCACCCTGCGATCCCTGATAGTATAAAAGCTATTAAGGAACGTGTTGAAAATTTAGAATTTCCTAAAAATCATCAAAATTTGTCATACTTAATCAACGTCAATGGATTTAGACAATAGTTTTTAAACATCTGTGGCAGTCCAAATCTTTAATGTGAATAAAATTTAAAATTTTCAAAGTGCAATTGAACACTAATCTAAGCCACATCCATAAGGCCATCAATTCTAATAAAGACAGATTTTTGGTGGACAGGCAGATTTGTTCTGTGGCTTGAAGCTGACAAACCTTGTCGAAACCGGTCGCCCACTTCACGACGGTGCATAAGATTATTGGTAATATACAATTATCCTTTGATAGCTTATATTAATTATTTAAATATTAACATGCTTAATCATAACCTTCTTTTTTTCAGTGGTAGATTTTTGTTACGCTTGTAGATTTTGTTAGGCTTCCGTTGGTTCACGATTCCATTAGGTCCCCTCAACTTTTTGGTATTCTTGTGGATTTTAGTGGCAGAAACATTGAATTATCTAACTAGTAACATTATGGCTGGAGTTAGCAAGAGTAGAAGACGGGATGACAGGTCTAACGACAGTCGCCCGCCATCTGCCCAGGCTGCACTAACCAAGTGTTACTACATGATTATACAATGCTTTCACCACCTTGGCATCTTGAATGCTCATGTACGTAGGGGCAGTTTGCCTCCTGGATTGAGCTGGAAAGTGTCAGAGTTAGAGAGACAAAATTTCTTCTGTAAACCAGCGATGCCAAACGCCGAGGTCCGTAAGGACATCTTAGCAGCAAAATTGAAATGGGCCATATCTTTACTTCAGGTTAACATTAGTCACTATAATTTCCAGCTTGGTCGTCTGATCCCTCTTCCGGTCTCGCCACTGTCCCCAGTCGAGAGCTACTGACCGACCTGGTCGAAAGACCAGATCGTCGACGCCGAGGTCCAAGCCACCACCGCCCACACCTACACCTAGGGATACACCCAAAGAGCATGGGTCTTTCTACAAGTTTCGGTTTGTGGTGGATAACAAGAATGAATGGCGCCTGCCTACACTGAACAAGAAAATTCTGCTGATTGGGTCTTCAAATTTAGCTCGTATCAATCAGACACCTCATCCAGATATGCAGGTAGCAATCTATCCAGGTGCTAAGATAAACCACATTAGGAATATGGTTAGAAAATACAATGAGGTCTTCCAACCTCAGCGTATCATGCTTAACATCGGAATTAATGATAAGGATGAACTTCAGCATGACACATCCCAATCATTCGTTCAAAATTTCCAAAGGCTACAGTTCACTTTGCCAAACTAAATTATTCGAAGCACCTGACTGCAACCCAGAAACGAAACATACAATTCGTTAACAGCTGTGTAGAGGCCTTAAGGGCCAAGGTCCCTATCCTGCCCAGACTCCCCGTGTCTGAATTTCAGGTGGTTGAGGACAACATCCACTGGACTGAGTTCACTGCAAATAAAATGTATAATAGTTTGTTATCGCACCTTAATTTAAACTAACTACGGGTCAGGGTACTAACCACCCAGAAATTGGCATAGGTGGTAATATCGTTAACCTAACTGGTTCTACATTGTCTGAAGCAGAAAGATCTTTGCTAAATCTCGGTCTAACATTCGTACCAACACCACGGGCCAAAGTCGACATAGATGCCCTTTTAGATAATGGCTTATGGGGAAATTGAAGAATTTTCTCACCGTGTAAAATTAGCAGACGTAACAACTTTCTACCTTTTGTTGAAAAAAACAGCTGGGCACCCTGCGATCCCTGATAGTATAAAAGCTATTAAGGAACGTGTTGAAAATTTAGAATTTCCTAAAAATCATCAAAATTTGTCATACTTAATCAACGTCAATGGATTTAGACAATAGTTTTTAAACATCTGTGGCAGTCCAAATCTTTAATGTGAATAAAATTTAAAATTTTCAAAGTGCAATTGAACACTAATCTAAGCCACATCCATAAGGCCATCAATTCTAATAAAGACAGATTTTTGGTGGACAGGCAGATTTGTTCTGTGGCTTGAAGCTGACAAACCTTGTCGAAACCGGTCGCCCACTTCATGACGGTGCATAAGATTATTGGTAATATACAATTATCCTTTGATAGATTATATTAATTATTTAAATATTAACATGCTTAATCATAACCTTTTTTTCAGTGGTAGATTTTTGATACGCTTGTAATTCCATAGACTTCCGTTGGTTCACGATTCCATTAGGTCCCCTCAACTTTTTGGTATTCTTGTGGATTTTAGTGGCAGAAACATTGAATTATCTAACTAGTAACATTATGGCTGGAGTTAGCAAGAGTAGAAGACGGGATGACAGGTCTAACGACAGTCGCCCGCCATCTGCCCAGGCTGCACTAACCAAGTGTTACTACATGATTATACAATGCTTTCACCACCTTGGCATCTTGAATGCTCATGTACGTAGGGGCAGTTTGCCTCCTGGATTGAGCTGGAAAGTGTCAGAGTTAGAGAGACAAAATTTCTTCTGTAAACCAGCGATGCCAAACGCCGAGGTCCGTAAGGACATCTTAGCAGCAAAATTGAAATGGGCCATATCTTTACTTCAGGTTAACATTAGTCACTATAATTTCCAGCTTGGTCGTCTGATCCCTCTTCCGGTCTCGCCACTGTCCCCAGTCGAGAGCTACTGACCGACCTGGTCGAAAGACCAGATCGTCGACGCCGAGGTCCAAGCCACCACCGCCCACACCTACACCTAGGGATACACCCAAAGAGCATGGGTCTTTCTACAAGTTTCGGTTTGTGGTGGATAACAAGAATGAATGGCGCCTGCCTACACTGAACAAGAAAATTCTGCTGATTGGGTCTTCAAATTTAGCTCGTATCAATCAGACACCTCATCCAGATATGCAGGTAGCAATCTATCCAGGTGCTAAGATAAACCACATTAGGAATATGGTTAGAAAATACAATGAGGTCTTCCAACCTCAGCGTATCATCCTTAACATCGGAATTAATGATAAGGATGAACTTCAGCATGACACATCCCAAAGAATTGAGAATCTGTTTAGTATCATGCATTCAAAATTTCCAAAGGCTACAGTTCACTTTGCCAAACTAAATTATTCGAAGCACCTGACTGCAACCCAGAAACGAAACATACAATTCGTTAACAGCTGTGTAGAGGCCTTAAGGGCCAAGGTCCCTATCCTGCCCAGACTCCCCGTGTCTGAATTTCAGGTGGTTGAGGACAACGTCCACTGGACTGAGTTCACTGCAAATAAAATGTATAATAGTTTGTTATCGCACCTTAATTTAAACTAACTACGGGTCAGGGTACTAACCAACCAGAAATTGCCATAGGTGGTAATATCGTTAACCTAACTGGTTCTACACTGTCTGAAGCAGAAAGATCTTTGCTAAATCTCGGTCTAACATTCGTACCAACACCACGGGCCAAAGTCGACATAGATGCCCTTTTAGATAATGGCTTATTGGAAATTGAAGAATTTTCTCACCGTGTAAAATTAGCAGACGTAACAACTTTCTACCTTTTGTTGAAAAAAACAGCTGGGCACCCTGCGATCCCTGATAGTATAAAAGCTATTAAGGAACGTGTTGAAAATTTAGAATTTCCTAAAAATCATCAAAATTTGTCATACTTAATCAACGTCAATGGATTTAGACAATAGTTTTTAAACATCTGTGGCAGTCCAAATCTTTAATGTGAATAAAATTTAAAATTTTCAAAGTGCAATTGAACACTAATCTAAGCCACATCCATAAGGCCATCAATTCTAATAAAGACAGATTTTTGGTGGACAGGCAGATTTGTTCTGTGGCTTGAAGCTGACAAACCTTGTCGAAACCGGTCGCCCACTTCACGACGGTGCATAAGATTATTGGTAATATACAATTATCCTTTGATAGCTTATATTAATTATTTAAATATTAACATGCTTAATCATAACCTTCTTTTTTTCAGTGGTAGATTTTTGTTACGCTTGTAGATTTTGTTAGGCTTCCGTTGGTTCACGATTCCATTAGGTCCCCTCAACTTTTTGGTATTCTTGTGGATTTTAGTGGCAGAAACATTGAATTATCTAACTAGTAACATTATGGCTGGAGTTAGCAAGAGTAGAAGACGGGATGACAGGTCTAACGACAGTCGCCCGCCATCTGCCCAGGCTGCACTAACCAAGTGTTACTACATGATTATACAATGCTTTCACCACCTTGGCATCTTGAATGCTCATGTACGTAGGTGCAGTTTGCCTCCTGGATTGAGCTGGAAAGTGTCAGAGTTAGAGAGACAAAATTTCTTCTGTAAACCAGCGATGCCAAACGCCGAGGTCCGTAAGGACATCTTAGCAGCAAAATTGAAATGGGCCATATCATTACTTCAGGTTAACATTAGTCACTATAATTTCCAGCTTGGTCATCTGGTGGATCCGCTCCTGATACCACTGCCAGAATGGTCACTGTCAGTGTCTGCTCATGTGGATCCTAGTCAGATCCCTCTTCCAGTCTCGCCACTGTCCCCAGTCGAGAGCTACAGACCGACCTGGTCGAAAGACCAGATCGTCAACGCCGAGGTCCAAGCCACCACCGCCCACACCTACACCTAGGGATACACCCAAAGAGCATGGGTCTTTCTACAGGTTTCGGTTTGTGGTGGATAACAGGAATGAATGGCGCCTGCCTACACTGAACAAGAAAATTCTGCTGATTGGGTCTTCAAATTTACCTCGTATCAATCAGACACCTCATCCAGATATGCAGGTAGCAATCTATCCAGGTGCTAAGATAAACCACATTAGGAATATGGTTAGAAAATACAATGAGGTCTTCCAACCTCAGCGTATCATCCTTAACATCGGAATTAATGATAAGGATGAACTTCAGCATGACACATCCCAAAGAATTGAGAATCTGTTTAGTATCATGCGTTCAAAATTTCCAAAGGCTACAGTTCACTTTGCCAAACTAAATTATTCGAAGCACCTGACTGCAACCCAGAAACGAAACAATTCGTTAACAGCTGTGTAGAGGCCTTAAGGGCCAAGGTCCCTATCCTGCCCAGGCCCCCCCCCCTCCCCCCCCCCCCTCCCCCCCCCCCCCCGTGTCTGAATTTCAGGTGGTTGACGACAACATCCACTGGACTGAGTTCACTGCAAATAAAATGTATAATAGTTTGTTATCGCACCTTAATTTAAACTAACTACGGGTCAGGGTACTAACCACCCAGAAATTGGCATAGGTGGTAATATCGTTAACCTAACTGGTTCTACATTGTCTGAAGCAGAAAGATCTTTGCTAAATCTCGGTCTAACATTCGTACCAACACCACGGGCCAAAGTCGACATAGATGCCCTTTTAGATAATGGCTTATGGGGAAATTGAAGAATTTTCTCACCGTGTAAAATTAGCAGACGTAACAACTTTCTACCTTTTGTTGAAAAAAACAGCTGGGCACCCTGCGATCCCTGATAGTATAAAAGCTATTAAGGAACGTGTTGAAAATTTAGAATTTCCTAAAAATCATCAAAATTTGTCATACTTAATCAACGTCAATGGATTTAGACAATAGTTTTTAAACATCTGTGGCAGTCCAAATCTTTAATGTGAATAAAATTTAAAATTTTCAAAGTGCAATTGAACACTAATCTAAGCCACATCCATAAGGCCATCAATTCTAATAAAGACAGATTTTTGGTGGACAGGCAGATTTGTTCTGTGGCTTGAAGCTGACAAACCTTGTCGAAACCGGTCGCCCACTTCATGACAAAATTATCCTTTGATAGATTATATTAATTATTTAAATATTAACATGCTTAATCATAACCTTTTTTTCAGTGGTAGATTTTTGATACGCTTGTAATTCCATAGACTTCCGTTGGTTCACGATTCCATTAGGTCCCCTCAACTTTTTGGTATTCTTGTGGATTTTAGTGGCAGAAACATTGAATTATCTAACTAGTAACATTATGGCTGGAGTTAGCAAGAGTAGAAGACGGGATGACAGGTCTAACGACAGTCGCCCGCCATCTGCCCAGGCTGCACTAACCAAGTGTTACTACATGATTATACAATGCTTTCACCACCTTGGCATCTTGAATGCTCATGTACGTAGGGGCAGTTTGCCTCCTGGATTGAGCTGGAAAGTGTCAGAGTTAGAGAGACAAAATTTCTTCTGTAAACCAGCGATGCCAAACGCCGAGGTCCGTAAGGACATCTTAGCAGCAAAATTGAAATGGGCCATATCTTTACTTCAGGTTAACATTAGTCACTATAATTTCCAGCTTGGTCGTCTGATCCCTCTTCCGGTCTCGCCACTGTCCCCAGTCGAGAGCTACTGACCGACCTGGTCGAAAGACCAGATCGTCGACGCCGAGGTCCAAGCCACCACCGCCCACACCTACACCTAGGGATACACCCAAAGAGCATGGGTCTTTCTACAAGTTTCGGTTTGTGGTGGATAACAAGAATGAATGGCGCCTGCCTACACTGAACAAGAAAATTCTGCTGATTGGGTCTTCAAATTTAGCTCGTATCAATCAGACACCTCATCCAGATATGCAGGTAGCAATCTATCCAGGTGCTAAGATAAACCACATTAGGAATATGGTTAGAAAATACAATGAGGTCTTCCAACCTCAGCGTATCATCCTTAACATCGGAATTAATGATAAGGATGAACTTCAGCATGACACATCCCAAAGAATTGAGAATCTGTTTAGTAGCATGCGTTCAAAATTTCCAAAGGCTACAGTTCACTTTGCCAAACTAAATTATTCGAAGCACCTGACTGCAACCCAGAAACGAAACATACAATTCGTTAACAGCTGTGTAGAGGCCTTAAGGGCCAAGGTCCCTATCCTGCCCAGACTCCCCGTGTCTGAATTTCAGGTGGTTGAGGACAACGTCCACTGGACTGAGTTCACTGCAAATAAAATGTATAATAGTTTGTTATCGCACCTTAATTTAAACTAACTACGGGTCAGGGTACTAACCAACCAGAAATTGGCATAGGTGGTAATATCGTTAACCTAACTGGTTCTACACTGTCTGAAGCAGAAAGATCTTTGCTAAATCTCGGTCTAACATTCGTACCAACACCACGGGCCAAAGTCGACATAGATGCCCTTTTAGATAATGGCTTATTGGAAATTGAAGAATTTTCTCACCGTGTAAAATTAGCAGACGTAACAACTTTCTACCTTTTGTTGAAAAAAACAGCTGGGCACCCTGCGATCCCTGATAGTATAAAAGCTATTAAGGAACGTGTTGAAAATTTAGAATTTCCTAAAAATCATCAAAATTTGTCATACTTAATCAACGTCAATGGATTTAGACAATAGTTTTTAAACATCTGTGGCAGTCCAAATCTTTAATGTGAATAAAATTTAAAATTTTCAAAGTGCAATTGAACACTAATCTAAGCCACATCCATAAGGCCATCAATTCTAATAAAGACAGATTTTTGGTGGACAGGCAGATTTGTTCTGTGGCTTGAAGCTGACAAACCTTGTCGAAACCGGTCGCCCACTTCATGACGGTGCATAAGATTATTGGTAATATACAATTATCCTTTGATAGATTATATTAATTATTTAAATATTAACATGCTTAATCATAACCTTCTTTTTTTCAGTGGTAGATTTTTGATACGCTTGTAATTCCATAGACTTCCGTTGGTTCACGATTCCATTAGGTCCCCTCAACTTTTTGGTATTCTTGTGGATTTTAGTGGCAGAAACATTGAATTATCTAACTAGTAACATTATGGCTGGAGTTAGCAAGAGTAGAAGACGGGATGACAGGTCTAACGACAGTCGCCCGCCATCTGCCCAGGCTGCACTAACCAAGTGTTACTACATGATTATACAATGCTTTCACCACCTTGGCATCTTGAATGCTCATGTACGTAGGGGCAGTTTGCCTCCTGGATTGAGCTGGAAAGTGTCAGAGTTAGAGAGACAAAATTTCTTCTGTAAACCAGCGATGCCAAACGCCGAGGTCCGTAAGGACATCTTAGCAGCAAAATTGAAATGGGCCATATCTTTACTTCAGGTTAACATTAGTCACTATAATTTCCAGCTTGGTCGTCTGATCCCTCTTCCGGTCTCGCCACTGTCCCCAGTCGAGAGCTACTGACCGACCTGGTCGAAAGACCAGATCGTCGACGCCGAGGTCCAAGCCACCACCGCCCACACCTACACCTAGGGATACACCCAAAGAGCATGGGTCTTTCTACAAGTTTCGGTTTGTGGTGGATAACAAGAATGAATGGCGCCTGCCTACACTGAACAAGAAAATTCTGCTGATTGGGTCTTCAAATTTAGCTCGTATCAATCAGACACCTCATCCAGATATGCAGGTAGCAATCTATCCAGGTGCTAAGATAAACCACATTAGGAATATGGTTAGAAAATACAATGAGGTCTTCCAACCTCAGCGTATCATCCTTAACATCGGAATTAATGATAAGGATGAACTTCAGCATGACACATCCCAAAGAATTGAGAATCTGTTTAGTATCATGCGTTCAAAATTTCCAAAGGCTACAGTTCACTTTGCCAAACTAAATTATTCGAAGCACCTGACTGCAACCCAGAAACGAAACATACAATTCGTTAACAGCTGTGTAGAGGCCTTAAGGGCCAAGGTCCCTATCCTGCCCAGACTCCCCGTGTCTGAATTTCAGGTGGTTGAGGACAACGTCCACTGGACTGAGTTCACTGCAAATAAAATGTATAATAGTTTGTTATCGCACCTTAATTTAAACTAACTACGGGTCAGGGTACTAACCAACCAGAAATTGCCATAGGTGGTAATATCGTTAACCTAACTGGTTCTACACTGTCTGAAGCAGAAAGATCTTTGCTAAATCTCGGTCTAACATTCGTACCAACACCACGGGCCAAAGTCGACATAGATGCCCTTTTAGATAATGGCTTATTGGAAATTGAAGAATTTTCTCACCGTGTAAAATTAGCAGACGTAACAACTTTCTACCTTTTGTTGAAAAAAACAGCTGGGCACCCTGCGATCCCTGATAGTATAAAAGCTATTAAGGAACGTGTTGAAAATTTAGAATTTCCTAAAAATCATCAAAATTTGTCATACTTAATCAACGTCAATGGATTTAGACAATAGTTTTTAAACATCTGTGGCAGTCCAAATCTTTAATGTGAATAAAATTTAAAATTTTCAAAGTGCAATTGAACACTAATCTAAGCCACATCCATAAGGCCATCAATTCTAATAAAGACAGATTTTTGGTGGACAGGCAGATTTGTTCTGTGGCTTGAAGCTGACAAACCTTGTCGAAACCGGTCGCCCACTTCACGACGGTGCATAAGATTATTGGTAATATACAATTATCCTTTGATAGCTTATATTAATTATTTAAATATTAACATGCTTAATCATAACCTTCTTTTTTTCAGTGGTAGATTTTTGTTACGCTTGTAGATTTTGTTAGGCTTCCGTTGGTTCACGATTCCATTAGGTCCCCTCAACTTTTTGGTATTCTTGTGGATTTTAGTGGCAGAAACATTGAATTATCTAACTAGTAACATTATGGCTGGAGTTAGCAAGAGTAGAAGACGGGATGACAGGTCTAACGACAGTCGCCCGCCATCTGCCCAGGCTGCACTAACCAAGTGTTACTACATGATTATACAATGCTTTCACCACCTTGGCATCTTGAATGCTCATGTACGTAGGGGCAGTTTGCCTCCTGGATTGAGCTGGAAAGTGTCAGAGTTAGAGAGACAAAATTTCTTCTGTAAACCAGCGATGCCAAACGCCGAGGTCCGTAAGGACATCTTAGCAGCAAAATTGAAATGGGCCATATCATTACTTCAGGTTAACATTAGTCACTATAATTTCCAGCTTGGTCATCTGGTGGATCCGCTCCTGATACCACTGCCAGAATGGTCACTGTCAGTGTCTGCTCATGTGGATCCTAGTCAGATCCCTCTTCCAGTCTCGCCACTGTCCCCAGTCGAGAGCTACAGACCGACCTGGTCGAAAGACCAGATCGTCGACGCCGAGGTCCAAGCCACCACCGCCCACACCTACACCTAGGGATACACCCAAAGAGCATGGGTCTTTCTACAGGTTTCGGTTTGTGGTGGATAACAGGAATGAATGGCGCCTGCCTACACTGAACAAGAAAATTCTGCTGATTGGGTCTTCAAATTTACCTCGTATCAATCAGACACCTCATCCAGATATGCAGGTAGCAATCTATCCAGGTGCTAAGATAAACCACATTAGGAATATGGTTAGAAAATACAATGAGGTCTTCCAACCTCAGCGTATCATCCTTAACATCGGAATTAATGATAAGGATGAACTTCAGCATGACACATCCCAAAGAATTGAGAATCTGTTTAGTATCATGCGTTCAAAATTTCCAAAGGCTACAGTTCACTTTGCCAAACTAAATTATTCGAAGCACCTGACTGCAACCCAGAAACGAAACATACAATTCGTTAACAGCTGTGTAGAGGCCTTAAGGGCCAAGGTCCCTATCCTGCCCAGACTCCCCGTGTCTGAATTTCAGGTGGTTGAGGACAACGTCCACTGGACTGAGTTCACTGCAAATAAAATGTATAATAGTTTGTTATCGCACCTTAATTTAAACTAACTACGGGTCAGGGTACTAACCAACCAGAAATTGCCATAGGTGGTAATATCGTTAACCTAACTGGTTCTACACTGTCTGAAGCAGAAAGATCTTTGCTAAATCTCGGTCTAACATTCGTACCAACACCACGGGCCAAAGTCGACATAGATGCCCTTTTAGATAATGGCTTATTGGAAATTGAAGAATTTTCTCACCGTGTAAAATTAGCAGACGTAACAACTTTCTACCTTTTGTTGAAAAAAACAGCTGGGCACCCTGCGATCCCTGATAGTATAAAAGCTATTAAGGAACGTGTTGAAAATTTAGAATTTCCTAAAAATCATCAAAATTTGTCATACTTAATCAACGTCAATGGATTTAGACAATAGTTTTTAAACATCTGTGGCAGTCCAAATCTTTAATGTGAATAAAATTTAAAATTTTCAAAGTGCAATTGAACACTAATCTAAGCCACATCCATAAGGCCATCAATTCTAATAAAGACAGATTTTTGGTGGACAGGCAGATTTGTTCTGTGGCTTGAAGCTGACAAACCTTGTCGAAACCGGTCGCCCACTTCACGACGGTGCATAAGATTATTGGTAATATACAATTATCCTTTGATAGCTTATATTAATTATTTAAATATTAACATGCTTAATCATAACCTTCTTTTTTTCAGTGGTAGATTTTTGATACGCTTGTAATTCCATAGACTTCCGTTGGTTCACGATTCCATTAGGTCCCCTCAACTTTTTGGTATTCTTGTGGATTTTAGTGGCAGAAACATTGAATTATCTAACTAGTAACATTATGGCTGGAGTTAGCAAGAGTAGAAGACGGGATGACAGGTCTAACGACAGTCGCCCGCCATCTGCCCAGGCTGCACTAACCAAGTGTTACTACATGATTATACAATGCTTTCACCACCTTGGCATCTTGAATGCTCATGTACGTAGGGGCAGTTTGCCTCCTGGATTGAGCTGGAAAGTGTCAGAGTTAGAGAGACAAAATTTCTTCTGTAAACCAGCGATGCCAAACGCCGAGGTCCGTAAGGACATCTTAGCAGCAAAATTGAAATGGGCCATATCATTACTTCAGGTTAACATTAGTCACTATAATTTCCAGCTTGGTCATCTGGTGGATCCGCTCCTGATACCACTGCCAGAATGGTCACTGTCAGTGTCTGCTCATGTGGATCCTAGTCAGATCCCTCTTCCAGTCTCGCCACTGTCCCCAGTCGAGAGCTACAGACCGACCTGGTCGAAAGACCAGATCGTCGACGCCGAGGTCCAAGCCACCACCGCCCACACCTACACCTAGGGATACACCCAAAGAGCATGGGTCTTTCTACAGGTTTCGGTTTGTGGTGGATAACAAGAATGAATGGCGCCTGCCTACACTGAACAAGAAAATTCTGCTGATTGGGTCTTCAAATTTACCTCGTATCAATCAGACACCTCATCCAGATATGCAGGTAGCAATCTATCCAGGTGCTAAGATAAACCACATTAGGAATATGGTTAGAAAATACAATGAGGTCTTCCAACCTCAGCGTATCATCCTTAACATCGGAATTAATGATAAGGATGAACTTCAGCATGACACATCCCAAAGAATTGAGAATCTGTTTAGTATCATGCGTTCAAAATTTCCAAAGGCTACAGTTCACTTTGCCAAACTAAATTATTCGAAGCACCTGACTGCAACCCAGAAACGAAACATACAATTCGTTAACAGCTGTGTAGAGGCCTTAAGGGCCAAGGTCCCTATCCTGCCCAGACTCCCCGTGTCTGAATTTCAGGTGGTTGAGGACAACGTCCACTGGACTGAGTTCACTGCAAATAAAATGTATAATAGTTTGTTATCGCACCTTAATTTAAACTAACTACGGGTCAGGGTACTAACCAACCAGAAATTGCCATAGGTGGTAATATCGTTAACCTAACTGGTTCTACACTGTCTGAAGCAGAAAGATCTTTGCTAAATCTCGGTCTAACATTCGTACCAACACCACGGGCCAAAGTCGACATAGATGCCCTTTTAGATAATGGCTTATTGGAAATTGAAGAATTTTCTCACCGTGTAAAATTAGCAGACGTAACAACTTTCTACCTTTTGTTGAAAAAAACAGCTGGGCACCCTGCGATCCCTGATAGTATAAAAGCTATTAAGGAACGTGTTGAAAATTTAGAATTTCCTAAAAATCATCAAAATTTGTCATACTTAATCAACGTCAATGGATTTAGACAATAGTTTTTAAACATCTGTGGCAGTCCAAATCTTTAATGTGAATAAAATTTAAAATTTTCAAAGTGCAATTGAACACTAATCTAAGCCACATCCATAAGGCCATCAATTCTAATAAAGACAGATTTTTGGTGGACAGGCAGATTTGTTCTGTGGCTTGAAGCTGACAAACCTTGTCGAAACCGGTCGCCCACTTCACGACGGTGCATAAGATTATTGGTAATATACAATTATCCTTTGATAGCTTATATTAATTATTTAAATATTAACATGCTTAATCATAACCTTCTTTTTTTCAGTGGTAGATTTTTGATACGCTTGTAATTCCATAGACTTCCGTTGGTTCACGATTCCATTAGGTCCCCTCAACTTTTTGGTATTCTTGTGGATTTTAGTGGCAGAAACATTGAATTATCTAACTAGTAACATTATGGCTGGAGTTAGCAAGAGTAGAAGACGGGATGACAGGTCTAACGACAGTCGCCCGCCATCTGCCCAGGCTGCACTAACCAAGTGTTACTACATGATTATACAATGCTTTCACCACCTTGGCATCTTGAATGCTCATGTACGTAGGGGCAGTTTGCCTCCTGGATTGAGCTGGAAAGTGTCAGAGTTAGAGAGACAAAATTTCTTCTGTAAACCAGCGATGCCAAACGCCGAGGTCCGTAAGGACATCTTAGCAGCAAAATTGAAATGGGCCATATCATTACTTCAGGTTAACATTAGTCACTATAATTTCCAGCTTGGTCATCTGGTGGATCCGCTCCTGATACCACTGCCAGAATGGTCACTGTCAGTGTCTGCTCATGTGGATCCTAGTCAGATCCCTCTTCCAGTCTCGCCACTGTCCCCAGTCGAGAGCTACAGACCGACCTGGTCGAAAGACCAGATCGTCAACGCCGAGGTCCAAGCCACCACCGCCCACACCTACACCTAGGGATACACCCAAAGAGCATGGGTCTTTCTACAGGTTTCGGTTTGTGGTGGATAACAGGAATGAATGGCGCCTGCCTACACTGAACAAGAAAATTCTGCTGATTGGGTCTTCAAATTTACCTCGTATCAATCAGACACCTCATCCAGATATGCAGGTAGCAATCTATCCAGGTGCTAAGATAAACCACATTAGGAATATGGTTAGAAAATACAATGAGGTCTTCCAACCTCAGCGTATCATCCTTAACATCGGAATTAATGATAAGGATGAACTTCAGCATGACACATCCCAAAGAATTGAGAATCTGTTTAGTATCATGCGTTCAAAATTTCCAAAGGCTACAGTTCACTTTGCCAAACTAAATTATTCGAAGCACCTGACTGCAACCCAGAAACGAAACATACAATTCGTTAACAGCTGTGTAGAGGCCTTAAGGGCCAAGGTCCCTATCCTGCCCAGCCCCCCCCCCCCCCCCCCCCCCGTGTCTGAATTTCAGGTGGTTGACGACAACATCCACTGGACTGAGTTCACTGCAAATAAAATGTATAATAGTTTGTTATCGCACCTTAATTTAAACTAACTACGGGTCAGGGTACTAACCACCCAGAAATTGGCATAGGTGGTAATATCGTTAACCTAACTGGTTCTACATTGTCTGAAGCAGAAAGATCTTTGCTAAATCTCGGTCTAACATTCGTACCAACACCACGGGCCAAAGTCGACATAGATGCCCTTTTAGATAATGGCTTATGGGGAAATTGAAGAATTTTCTCACCGTGTAAAATTAGCAGACGTAACAACTTTCTACCTTTTGTTGAAAAAAACAGCTGGGCACCCTGCGATCCCTGATAGTATAAAAGCTATTAAGGAACGTGTTGAAAATTTAGAATTTCCTAAAAATCATCAAAATTTGTCATACTTAATCAACGTCAATGGATTTAGACAATAGTTTTTAAACATCTGTGGCAGTCCAAATCTTTAATGTGAATAAAATTTAAAATTTTCAAAGTGCAATTGAACACTAATCTAAGCCACATCCATAAGGCCATCAATTCTAATAAAGACAGATTTTTGGTGGACAGGCAGATTTGTTCTGTGGCTTGAAGCTGACAAACCTTGTCGAAACCGGTCGCCCACTTCACGACGGTGCATAAGATTATTGGTAATATACAATTATCCTTTGATAGATTATATTAATTATTTAAATATTAACATGCTTAATCATAACCTTTTTTTCAGTGGTAGATTTTTGATACGCTTGTAATTCCATAGACTTCCGTTGGTTCACGATTCCATTAGGTCCCCTCAACTTTTTGGTATTCTTGTGGATTTTAGTGGCAGAAACATTGAATTATCTAACTAGTAACATTATGGCTGGAGTTAGCAAGAGTAGAAGACGGGATGACAGGTCTAACGACAGTCGCCCGCCATCTGCCCAGGCTGCACTAACCAAGTGTTACTACATGATTATACAATGCTTTCACCACCTTGGCATCTTGAATGCTCATGTACGTAGGGGCAGTTTGCCTCCTGGATTGAGCTGGAAAGTGTCAGAGTTAGAGAGACAAAATTTCTTCTGTAAACCAGCGATGCCAAACGCCGAGGTCCGTAAGGACATCTTAGCAGCAAAATTGAAATGGGCCATATCTTTACTTCAGGTTAACATTAGTCACTATAATTTCCAGCTTGGTCGTCTGATCCCTCTTCCGGTCTCGCCACTGTCCCCAGTCGAGAGCTACTGACCGACCTGGTCGAAAGACCAGATCGTCGACGCCGAGGTCCAAGCCACCACCGCCCACACCTACACCTAGGGATACACCCAAAGAGCATGGGTCTTTCTACAAGTTTCGGTTTGTGGTGGATAACAAGAATGAATGGCGCCTGCCTACACTGAACAAGAAAATTCTGCTGATTGGGTCTTCAAATTTAGCTCGTATCAATCAGACACCTCATCCAGATATGCAGGTAGCAATCTATCCAGGTGCTAAGATAAACCACATTAGGAATATGGTTAGAAAATACAATGAGGTCTTCCAACCTCAGCGTATCATCCTTAACATCGGAATTAATGATAAGGATGAACTTCAGCATGACACATCCCAAAGAATTGAGAATCTGTTTAGTATCATGCATTCAAAATTTCCAAAGGCTACAGTTCACTTTGCCAAACTAAATTATTCGAAGCACCTGACTGCAACCCAGAAACGAAACATACAATTCGTTAACAGCTGTGTAGAGGCCTTAAGGGCCAAGGTCCCTATCCTGCCCAGCCTCCCCGTGTCTGAATTTCAGGTGGTTGAGGACAACATCCACTGGACTGAGTTCACTGCAAATAAAATGTATAATAGTTTGTTATCGCACCTTAATTTAAACTAACTACGGGTCAGGGTACTATCCAACCAGAAATTGGCATAGGTGGTAATATCGTTAACCTAACTGGTTCTACACTGTCTGAAGCAGAAAGATCTTTGCTAAATCTCGGTCTAACATTCGTTCCCACACCACGGGCCAAAGTCGACATAGATGCCCTTTTAGATAATGGCTTATTGGAAATTGAAGAATTTTCTCACCGTGTAAAATTAGCAGACGTAACAACTTTCTACCTTTTGTTGAAAAAAACAGCTGGGCACCCTGCGATCCCTGATAGTATAAAAGCTATTAAGGAACGTGTTGAAAATTTAGAATTTCCTAAAAATTATCAAAATTTGTCATATCAAGAACGTTTAGCAAATTTGTCATATCAAGAACGTTTAGCCTTAACAGGTTCACGTAAAAACAATGACATCGTTATACAGCCTGCTGCCAAGGGATCTGCTACTGTAATAATGCTTAAGGATAATTATATTCGTGAAGCGCATCGGCAACTCAGTAATCTGAAACACTACCGCAAATTAGACGAACCACTCTGGCCAAATAATTGTGATAAATTTAATGGAATCCTTCAAGAAATGGCTGACAACAAGGCCATAACGCAAAAGCAGTTTAAATACCTTACTGCTAAACGAGATTCAAATCCATGTACGTTTTACCTTTTGCCAAAAATTAATAAACCTATTGAGTTGTGGTCCGACCCTATGATACCACCGGGTCGACCTATTATCTCTCATTGCGGCTCTGAATCTTATTGAATTAGTGAAATTATTGATTACCACCTACAACCAATTGCGAAGACATTTCAGCTTTTTGAACAACACTGAGGATTTCCTATCCGAGGTCTCCAAAATTTCTGTTCCTCCAAACTCACTCTTGGTCACCCTCGACATCGATGCTATGTACACAAACATTGACATCGAAAGGGGTTTGTCTTCTGTTCGCAGAGCATTTGATAAATATCCTGATAACAATATGCCCACTAGCGAAATATTAGCTCTCCTGGACCTGAGTTTAAAGGGCAATGATTTTGAATTCACTGGCGAAATCTACCAACAAAGCTGTGGATGCGCCATGGGTAAACGATTTAGTACTAGTTTTGCCAACATCTATGTAGCTGAGTGGGAAGAAGCGCTTAACAAATGTCCTAAGCAGCCCCTGTTTTACCGCTGGTACCTCGATGATATTTTTATGAAATGGAATCATTCGAGGGAAGAGTTTGATGAATTTTTCACTTTTGTTAACAATCACAATCCTAACATCAAACTTAAAGCCAACATCGACCAGTCGTCCATAGACTTTTTAGACGTTACTCTCTACAAAGGTGTAAATTATAACACGAGTGGGTTTTTTGATTACAAAGTATTCTTTAAGCCCACCGATTCCCATCAACTACTGCATAAGAAATCTTTCCATCCACCTCATACCTTTAAAGGTATTGTCAAATCACAGATTATCCGATTCCACCGAAATTCTAGTGATAGAAAGAATTTTGAATCTGCATGTTCCACCTTATTTAAAGCCCTCAAACCGAGGGGATATTCAACACGATTTTTGCGCAAAAATAAATTCCGAAACTTTGCATGATTTGGAAACTATTACTGATAAGGCTGCCGATCAAAAGCCTACCAAAATTTGTCACAATCGTCCGATTATAGGCGTAGGACAATCTCAGAAATGTGGAGAGGTGTAAATTAGACCTCCATCTACCTAATCAGAAAACATTTGTCAGTTATCAGAACAAAAGCAAATTCCAACTTCAGTCTAATTTAGATTGCGATTCTAAAAATGTTATCTATTTAATATCTTGCAAATTATGCCAAAAGCCCTTTAAGATGGCGAGCAACCATACACCTTTGTGATATTAGACACGACGAGGACACCAACGTAGCTCAACATTTCAATCTTCCTGGTCATTCTTTCGATAGACACTGTGAAATTATGCCTATTGAGCAACGGCCTCTCTGCTACGGCCGAAGAAACTGATAAACAAAGAAAACTTCGAGAATCATTCTGGATTAAGCAACTGGAAACAAAATGGCCGAAAGGCATAAACGTGGACACTGGTCTTGCTGATCAACGTGAAATTATTCCATTCAGTTTAACAAACAATCGAAAAAATGTTGAAATTTCTGAAATTTTGAAAGATGAATATCATAAATTGCAGGATACAATGAAAGAACCACTCAATTTGCGTCCAGTGATAGCCTTTAAGAAAAACTCTAATCTACGTGACATCTTGGTTAATTCGAAATTAACTCTATATATTATCCATATTTTATAGGCCATACCGCCTCTATCAAACAAACATAACAAATCTCAGACAATAAAATAAATAAAAAATATCGCACACTAAAAGATGTCCAGTTGTACACACGCTGTAACTCTAATTGGTCTAGCTAAGTTTATTACTGTACATAGGCCCTAATATAGGATCAATCTTTGAATTATTCCGTACTATAGTACATAATGGTTTATTAAAATGCCTACAAAAAACCCTCGACCCCCCCCCCCCCCCCCTCCCCTCGACCATGACTACGACCATGAACCAGGTTACGGCAGAAAAATCGGTCTGGTCAGGGTCGATTGTCTGCTTCTTACTCAATGTTTCACTCTTAGCCCTATTGTAATCGTGTAGAGAACACTAGATAGCAAATAATTCTCACTTAATAGCATACACTCATTGACACAATAATGCAGAATTCGATATATACATGTCTAGTCAAAGGATTTACTAATGAATTGTTAGTAGACAGCAACAAATTCCAGTCAAATTAGTTTCAAAATATTCCACAGGATATTTCTTAAACTTTAAACAAATTTTCGTATTCGCCTGTGTAAATAGTTGGTGATTTCACGGTAAATGTCAGTACCTGAACAATATATTGGGTTTTTTCCAATAACGCTGGTTCTATCAGAGGGATCTTCTCCAAACTTGGATGGAAGCTTGCACAGAGGTGGGTGGTTGGGCTGGGGCTGGGGGTGGGGGTTGGTGGGATGGGGGTGCAAAGACGCGTGCCAATGGCTTATGCGTATGTTTGTTTGTGAGTCAAGGGTCGTGGGTCGAGATGATCGAGTTTTTTTTGTAGATATCCACTTTATTAGGTATATTCAAATTTTTGACAAATTTCTCGTCGGAAACTAAATATCCACGCTGTATCTTCTAAAATAATAAATTGGATGAATCAGAACATATTCGTCGAAACATTGCATCCCATGTTAAATCTACTTAAAATCCGCGAGTAATAGAGCTAAGAGCGATTACGATCTATCGGATCACTGAAGCCATTTCTCCATCTTCTAATCACAGTCCATACGCCAGAGACAAAAACTTCAAGAATTGGTACCGGTCAGAGGGACAAAGGCGTGGGGTATTTTTCTGACAGAGCAATGTCTCAAGTTAATAAAATGAGATGGTAGTCTTTCCTCGTGAGTAGCCTTTTGGTACTATAGTTATCACGCCTCTAACATGATGATGCGTGTGCCAATTCTGGGACAACTTTTAGGGTAGGGGAAAACAAAAACGAGCATAACCTTTAAACCAACCATCATATAGCCAGGTATAATTTACCACTCAAAATTCGTATTGTATTGGCCTTCGTAGAATAAATATTGTAATTAGAAATCTAAACCCGTAAGTAAGTTATGGGAGGTAAAAAGAGCATAGATTTTAGGCATTGCCCTAAAACTGTGACCTCCCAGTATCATCAGCTAATTAAAGATTAGATTAGAAAAGGTGTGCCAAAAACGTCATTTTAACGATTGGAGTAGACCATTTTAGACAATCCAAGGTATCCATGCTCAAATATTTTTGAAAATGTAGCTTCAGTAAAATATGACAAGGAGTCAATTTCCGCAATCAATTGAATTGCGCAATTATGGACCATAGAAAGCTTAACTGAACATATCTTTTCAACAGTTCATGGCAAAGCGACACATTACGTGTCAAAACGAATGTTTTGTCAGCCTCTATCTTGAATTGCTAAGTACAATATCCATTCTATGACAGCTAATAAAACATGCATTTTCAGTTGTAAACTAAGCCTAGGGCCTATACCTATGGGGTATACCTGTGACCTATATATATGGTTGGTTGACAAAAGCTATGCCATAGTACCAAAATCTGGTTTTGTCCATGGACATCTCGCGAGATCTCCTTCGATACGAGATCGAGCGAAGAAGCCACGCCTCTATTTTTAGATTGTCATCGACATTGTCCGAGTACACGAAACATTTACGACATCATCACTTGTGATCCTAAAAATAGTAACTGTGCATCGCTAGCAAGGCATATTCTTATCATTTCATTGAAATAAGCAGATAGAAGAAATGGCAACGATATATTTTTAATCAGGCCACGAATTTCGTTTTACAATGTGCTTCATTCTGTTAATTGTCAGCTAGTGTCAGAAATTTTTGACGCCCGTCTCCATTTTGGCCTTTCGCTTTCTGTTGAAGAATTTGATTTTGTTTCTTAGTTTTGTGCTTTGCATGGTTTAGATTATTGGGTTATATAAAATGTATGGTAATCAGGTAAGCTATATGTCATCTGTGTAACAGAAGCGAAGCATAGGTATTACTGGTTCGACATGCAAAGGCGTGCTCACGGCTAACCCTTCGAAACTGAAAGATCGGTAGTCCAGTCACAGACGGGTAACTAGAGCAGCTAAATTTGCTAAAACAACTTCGAGTCTACATGTTACGTTCTAATAGAGATTATGAAGTGATCGTAGGAACGAATTCGCATTGCATTGTGTAATTATGTACAAGCCTAACAAACCCACCGCTCTAAGCGAATAGTGACCTACATATTCGTCACGTCGCCTAGCATCGCTGACGTAACAGTACTAATTGTAACTTTTCTGTGTTATAATGGGCCCGTTTTGGCGACTGACTGGGACAATGATTCCAGCGACTTGGTTCGTGTCTGGTACTCTGCCGTATATTAGACTCACAAGTCACAAGCCGTTCCTCAATTAATCACTCAAGCATTTGATCGAACAGAAAGTTGATTGATTGATCAATTAATCAACCACTTAATCAATCAATTGAATAAACAATTGGCCAGCCATTCAGAAGCAATAAATTGATTACTCAACACATTAATTAGACGAGTAATAAATCAATCAATCACCGATCCATTAATCATTCAATCTGCCAATTGCTTAACCAGTCAATTAATCAATGCGCCAATCATAAATCATTCAATCAATATCTTGAAACAAGACCGGATTTGTTATTAGAAATTCTCTAATCTGGTTGACAGTTGTGCTATCAATGGTGCTGAAAGTCATTGATGTTTAGGGCAGCAACGGCTTCCAGTCTTTATGGTTTCAAATATTTCGATAAAATATGCATAAATTTTACGCTATTAATCAGGTACATTCAACAATATGCTGTGTTCAATTCAACTTTAAGCCATATTTTGAAGCCACTCTATTTGCGTTAAAGCAGGCCATTTTGCCGTTTCAATGATGATACGATGTTGCTGCCATTATTTTATAAATCATTAGTAATAATTTAGCAACATATGGGCAACATGTAATTGTTGTATGATCATTCAGCAACATGGGGTATTTGGCCGTATTGAGTGTGTGGTTAAATCTACGCTTGAATAATTCCTCGCACGATCACGGTGGCAGTATAGGGGCCTAACGCTTTTATGCCCAATTCACAGTGAATTGAAATTTGGTCATCAAATCCGTGAAGTAAGCGGTAGTTTGTAAGAATTTGGTTGCTGAATTACGTTGCTGAAAGTGTATGCGCTTATGACATTTAAAGATCATTTTCCCTGTTTATCGATTTTTGAAATCATCTTGGCTGGTGATCTTGGATTTTGGGCATGAGCGGGTCTGTCTTTAAAATACGAGCCGGGTCTCACGGTATTCTGCTATTTCTGAATATTTCATGTTCACGTGTTTCTTTTGATGGTCAATGTTTCAGAATATGGTTGCTCTTTCCCATAGCAACATCAAACAGCAACATTGTATACAGGAAATAATGCCCATTTATGCATTTTGTAAATGTTGCAATGTATTAGAATCTGCATTCCTTTCGATTTAACTTTGTCAGATTTTCCGTGTACATAACCCTATTAGCATATTACAGTCCGGTGCATTTGCATTCCGTACCAATGCCTAATCTATTGTTATGTTAATGTTTAAACGGGTGGGCCATCACAATGGTAATGTTTAAACCAGCAATCTTTTGATATGGTAATCGGACAATCTATTCACCTATTGTTATATTAAAAATGAGCACTTTTTGCCAAGGATTTTCTACATGGGCGTCTGGATTTTTAGTGCATACAACATTTATCGGGTATAAATTCCAGGTAAAAATTGGACTCTGGGTCCGACCTTGAATTGCCCTAGCTGGTGTAGGGCGCTGAACTCAGCGTAGTCTCTTAGTTGTTGTGCTAGTCCGAATTTCTATGTTTGCTTAATACTTAGGTATCTAATACGCGAGGACGTTGTTCAGATAAAGTGTACATTGAGATATACTGTAGCTGTGATTTGAGTAGTGTAGTATTCCGTGTTGAGCTTTGGGCTCCATGAGGGATCTTTAATTTTGCTGTTTAGCATGTAATGATTCTTAATTCGAGCGCTCGCATACTATATCACTTTTGGTTTATGGTTAGAAACTGGCAGCAATGAGGACCGGCATTTCAACCGATTGACGACTTCATAAGTCGCCATGGCTTACTTCTAAAGAACAGGAGCTGATGTAAGTGTATAGTGTAAGTCTTAGTTAATAATATTCCCACTATCTAATTAACCACTTACTTGATTACATTCTAGAGTTCCTGTTAAAAATTAAGGACATGTCCTCCAGTAGTTGATATTGTTCTGACTTTTGGATTTCTGAAACTACCCATTTGAGTCTGTAGCCATTTATATACCCGATTCCACAAATTGTCTGTCCAGGTGACCATGATATTAGGTAAATCCAGTGCACTCCATGTTTGAGATCTCATAGTGGTAATAGTTGCTATTTCATATCACATATCATTCCTCTCGGCTACCCCTAGCAACCACTGTCGATACGTGTACAATTTCTGATTTATTGTCTTGACAATGTGTAAAACTTGTTTCAAAGCCAGAAAATCATGAAATTGTAAAGATAGCTTCGCCAGAACCAAATTAAACAGCTAGTTCTTTTTACAGACGAGAGCAAATTTTCATTAAAATTGGTATCTGTATTCTATTTCATATAAGTCTACATTTGACCAGTTATCATTTAACTGTGGCGTTGTACTTGTAACCTTAATTCAGTATAAATGATCAGTTAACATTCAGTTCCCTTAGCAGTTAATAACTTGGGAACCTATTGACATTACAACTGTTTCACGGCTTATATATCATTTAATTGAATCTTTGTAACCTTAATTCAGTATAAATGATCAGTTAACATTCAGTTCCCTGAGCAGTTAATAATAACTTGGGAACCTATTGACATTACAACTGTTTCACGGCTTACTTCATTTAATTGAATCTTTGTAACCTTAATTCAGTATAAATGATCAGTTAACAGTCAGTTCCCTTAGCAGTTAATAACTTGGGAACCTATTGACATTACAACTGTTCCACGGCTTATATCATTTAATTGAATCATTGTAAGTAATACTTGGGAACTATTCATACTTACAACTGTTTACCAGCATAATGACATTCATTTAATTTTAAGTTAAGTTCTGAAATAGGGCTTTTGTCAAACGCATTTCTTCCATAGCAACAGAGCATACATTATAGCAGTTATTAAATTTCATTCACACTTACATTAGGAGTTAATCTTATGACCTGTACTTAAGCCGTAGAACACTGAGCTATGCTAGAGTCAGGTCTTTATTAATTGCATTTCTACCTTGTCAGTGAATAATCCAAACTTGTATTTAATTATTCTTTGTGAAAGGAAATTATTACGCCCCCACTACTGTGAATTGCCACTTCACTTTGGCTTTAATTTCCTGAAGCAATTGATGGCCTGTTCTTAATATTAGTGTTTGATCGTACCTTAGTTCAAATCATTAACGCGTTAGCAACTCGTTAAATAGTAGTTTTTCTACACTGTTTGGATTCCTAGGATCCATAATACAACTGTGGTAATCCAAAGTAAAATCACTTAATTATCTGGCTTTAGGATATAATCTTGTATTCCATACAGTCTAGAATTGGCATTTGTTAATAGGCAGGATCCTGTCTTAGGCCACATAAGTTATCACACATAGGCATTCTAAAATAGACATTGTAGAGTAGATCCAAAATGGTGGAATATTCGCTAATAAACGGCACCTTAGTGATGACGCATTTGTGCATCCTAGTACACACACCCCATTAGGAATTGAGATGCGACCTCAACACAGCATCCCAGAATCACGTGACCTTTCAAGATGGAGTCACTATATACGCTAAGGATCACTTTGAAGATGGGTATGACACTGATTACAGCACTGACGGCTGGAGTACTAATGAGGAAGATGCAAATTCAAATATTAGTTCTTTGGAAGGTTTCCAGGATAGTCACACTAGTGGAGCTATTTTTCCTTCCAGTGATTTTTCTGTTCCTCCGTGCGGAAATATGTCTACCCCTTTGGTTGACACTCTTTCTCAGGTTGCTTCAGGACAGCACCCGGCCCTCTCTTTTATGGACACTGCGGTTCCGAACCACTGTGAGTCTTCTGGTTATCCAGAGCCTCCTGGTGGTTCCTCTCCCCAGTCTCCTGTAGTGAGCGTGAGTGAGTTATACAAGATGAGGGAACGTGTTGATGAGTTAATGAACCAACTGTGTGATAGTCACGCGGAAAATACGGTTCCGAAGCCAAATCTGGGCTTGAATACAAATTTTTGTTTTCATTTACAGGATCGCCCTGTACCGCGCCTTCAAACCGCTTTTACGCGAGAGAAGCAGTCTTTGAATCTGTATGCTTCTCATATAACGGCTATATGACCACCAACCGGTTTTTCCCAATTAAATCGACCCCAGATTCCAACTCTGAACCACCACCAAAACTCGCTACAATATCAATTGATCAACCAGTTATTTAGTCAATCAATCAACCCTTCTCGATGCTAATCCATCCATAGATCGGTCGGTCGATCGGTCAGTCAGTTGGGTTGACCAGTTGATCGATCGATCAGTGCATGGGTCAGTCATTAGGTAGGCCGGTTGGTCGATCGATCTGTCTGACAATCAGCCAGTGAGCTAGCCATCCAAACAGTCAGCACAAATGTTCTAAAGGTACACGAATCTATCAAAATTTTGACTACCAAACTTTCGTACCTATGCACCTACAGAATATCGAACTGGTCCCATTTCATAGACAAGGAGTGATCCGCTTTCAATAAAACTTAAGAAATATGTATCATTCAATACAATGATTTCCATAATTTTTCAGCGTTTGAACATAAACAATTTTAGGGCCTATTTGCATCCAGGTGAAGCTTGTTTCAAATTGACAATTGCGTGAACATGGGTTTATCAGATTTCAGCAAAACTTCACAGATTCATTTTATGCAATTATTCCATCTAGTCTGCATGATAAAGAAATAGATTTTCAAAATTTTGATATATTTTTACTGGGGTTGGATTTTGATTGTTTTAGGACTTATTTGCATCCAGGTTTTGCTTTTAACAGTGGTCGTTCAGGTTTTTTCAAATGATAAATTAACAAACAAAGACGTATTCAATTTTGATAAAACTATTTTGATTAGCTCTATATGATGCTTAAATCTAGGCTGCGGTATAATGTACGTAATTTTGAAGATTTTCTACTATTTTCAGGTTTTGAACTTTGCTTATATTTGGACCATTTGCCTATTGGTTAGACTTGGTGTGCCAGTAGTCATTGCACTGAATGCTACTACCAAGCGGTCCTGATGCTATGTTTCCCCAAAGCTGTGTCCCCGTACATGTGTATTTTGAAAATATCTTACCACCATGGGGATGATTACACCTATGAGCAGGTATATGCCACTACCACCAGCCTCTACCCATGGAAGCTGGTCAAAAATTAGATTTTTCCAAAGATGGTCATGTTGCATATTATTATGAAGCCTATGACTAGTAGATTACATTACACTCATTCTAGTTCTATTATGAATGTGCATGGCTTGGATATTGTTTTTACTGACTATTTAGTCCAGGCCAGTCCGGGTCCTGGGTGCGCTTTCCATTCATAAGTTTGACCAAAATATGTCTTTTACTATGAATAGACCCCGGTGCATTCTGAGGATTTACGCTGTCCGCTTCGACTAATAACAAAAAAATATTACTAATTTCCCACCCACCGTCTCACACATGAAATCCGTCTGCGTGTTTTAGCTTTTGCTGAAATATGTAATGCCAGTCAAAATAATTTCAAAATATTCATCATCATCATCATATTATATATATATATATATATATATATATATATATACTTATTTGCAGGAAATGTTTTTTGGGTAAAATTCCCTAGACTACCATGGTGGCCAGCACGTTGGATAGACAATGCTGGTGACATGTGCCATGTCTATATACAATAACATTTTGTTTCTATTGCTAAGTTCCGTTAGTTGTTGCAATAGATAAGTTTATGCTGGATACAATTCAGCATTGTACGCAAGACAGAATACTGTATACTGTAATTGGCAATGTGTCCCTGAAAAACTAGTCTGCAATACTTAAAATATTAACGGATATTTAATGTAAACGCATGTCTCTACGTGTCGAGTCTCTATATTTCGCTTTGTATGTTTTGTCACTTTGAAGAATGCATACTAGTGATTATGCACTTTTTAAATTAATGTCTTGGCATTTTAACTGGTAATGTTTTTCCCACCATAACACAAATGGTTAATATTTAGGACTATGATTGATGTTCATAAAGACTATTTTGAATGATAACGCCGTTCTGTATTCAATTTGTCCTTCACACATTAGTCATTACAATGTCTCCCAGTTACCACACTCATTAGTCATATTTATCCAGATAATGCACATCCTAATTCTCTCACGTCTATCCCCACAATATAAATCATCATTCTCTCAATTCGTTTGTCCCCACATTGTCTCACTTTTCTTGTCCCCACAATGTACATTATTCTCTCTTACGTCTGTGTCGCCACAACGCACATCGCCATACTCTCATGTCTTTGTCGCCAATATGTACATCATCATTCTCTCACGTCGTTGTCACCAATATGTACATCATCATCCTCTCACGTCGATGTCCCCACAATGCACACCGTAATTCTCTCATGTCTTTATTTGCCACAATGTACACCATCATTCTTTCACGTATTTGTCGTCACAAAGTACATCAACATTATGTCTCCTCTTCTATTCCCACGATGTACATTCCCAGTCACTCACGAATATTATTAATTGAAAGATTGTTGGTAAATGACCAGTCAATTATCCTGCAATAACTTCAATGCATTATTATTTTCAGATTGAGGATAAAGAAATTCCCAGTGTAATATATTTCCTGGTGATTGGCAAAGCATGAAGCAGGAAGGAATCAGTATTTTGAGATTTTGCCTTAGTTTCCAAGTTTTTTAAATCGTTATATGGACCTACTGGCATATTATACAATTATTTGCATCAGAACTGTGCATTAAACTATACAATTTGTGCCGCAACAAAATAGTGAACAAAATCTTTCGATGCCTTATACCTATATGCGAGCATGTCCTTTTAACAAGCTTAGATACATGTGCTATTAAGCTTTGATTTATTGATTTGCATGAATTTCGATTATATGCTTGGATATCCAGTCACAAATGCTGCTTTTGTTCAATAGTTCTTGCTTTCATTCGCTTTGCTAATCAGATAATCGCTTCATTCATTCAAACAATCGTGTAATTAGCAGACATAGGGTCAAATATGTTCACACTATGTATATTCAAACGCAACTACAAATGCAAATAGTTGAAAAAAAATGTAAATACAGCAAATAATTGCAAATACCACCATTCATTCATATAATACACAGGCATGTTAGATATAGACTATAATATGCTGGTTGACGAAGATGGTCTATCCCATGTGCTTTCCACATGATACATTGCTGCTGCATTGAAATCCGTGCGGGAAAAATCCAGAAGACTAAAACCTCCAGTGGCCATACGGGGTATGGCGCTACAGATGGAATATGTCGACGACGTGGACTTTATAGACGAGGAAAAGTACCCCCTAGACGAACTTCTCTCAATAGCTGCAGGCAAACTACAAATTCAGAATTACTTCATGAATGGATCCAAAACAGAGTTCACCAACATATACCTATCTACAAAGCATGAAAGTAAAGAAAATGACGATCCACTTCGTGGCCGCGAACCATGGAGGAAAAGTAAAATCCCGGTATCACTGCTTTGTAGTACTGCTTACATTGCTGCAGGATGTGTCATGGGAAACATAGCTTTCCAGTCCTTCTGGAAGCTATGGATTCGTAGATCAAAGATGCCTTTGATGAAAAGACTGCGTTTATACAATGCAATCTGTTTATCCTTGATGATGTAAAGGCAGCTGTAGACAAACTTGATGCTCCATGTTTGGCCATGTGCTAAGGATGCCAAAGGACACACGAGCACAAAGAGCCTTGGGATTCGCCGGACTGGCGGCCAGCAAATACAAAACCAGGAGGGGACGTCATTGCATAACTCTGCTAAGCTCGGCACGGTTAAATCAGGAATGGACCTATGCTACTCAGTTTCTGCCATGACAATAACAAAGCTACACTTGAATATAATGGCGCCAGACACATAGACATAGCCATTTCAACGAGAACTCCCTATTAAAGCAAATTCTTTATGATATAAACTATATTCTGTTGGATGCATTGAAAATAAGTTAAAGAAGATGGTATTGGCCTTATTGCCTATATCAGCTACGGCTTCCAGTCAAATTAGTCCAAAATATTCACCATTTTTCTTTATGATAGCCGCAAAATTAAAATACAGTGACGTCATCCCTGAAAGAGATAATGGCGTGAAAGAGATAATGGCGTAAAAGAGATAATGACGTTAAATACGAACATTTTGAATACAATATAATGTAAGTTCGAGTCTTTTTGGATTGCTTATAACCTAACTAGTACGAATTTAAGCAGGAGATACAAAGATAGGTTGTACCTGTGCAAGTATACAAGATAACATGCACGAATTATGAGGGAATGTGGGGACGAGAAGTCAGGGCATTGCGATGTACATTGTGGAGAAATAGAAGTGAAAGAATGATGATATCCATTGTGGGAACAAGAGAAGTGAGAGAATAATGATGTAAATTGCGTGGACCGAGAGAAGTGAGGGAATGATGATGTAAATTGCGTGGACCGAGAGAAGTTACAGGGGAATGTTGATGTACATTGTAGGGCCATGGGAACTGAGAGAATGATGATATACATTGTGGGGGCAATAGAAGCGAGAGGATGATGAGTGGGGACAAGAGAAGTGAGAGAATGATGATGTACATTGTGGGGACAAGAGAAATAAGAGCATGTTAATGTGCACTGTGGGGACCAGAGAAGTGAGAGAATGATGATGTACATTGTGGGGGACAAGAGAAGTGAGAGAATGATGGTGTACATTGTGGGGACAAGGGAAGTCAGAGAATGAGTATGTACATTGCGGGAATGAGAGAACTGAGAGATGATGATCTACATTGTGGGGACGAGAGAAGTTAGAGAATGGTGATGTACATTGTGGGAACGAGAGAAGTGAAAGAATAATAGTGTACATAGTCAATGCATGATGGTGTACATTTTGGGGTCAAGTGACAGAATAATGGTGTATATTGTGGAAATGAGACTTCCGAGAATGATGATGTACATTGTGGGGATGAGAGAAGTGAGAGAATGACAGTGTACATTGTGGGAACAAAAGAAGCGAGAGAATCATGGTGAACATTTTGGGGACGAGACAAGTGAGAGAATTATAATGTACATTGTGGAATCAAGAAGAGCGAGAATGATGATGTGACAAGAGAAGCGAGAGAATCATGGTGTACATTGTGTGGATGAGGCAAGTGAGAGAATGATAATGTACATTGTGGGGAAGAGCCACTTGAGAGAATGCCAATGTATATTGTGGAAACAAGAGAAGTGAGAGAATGATGATGTACATCGTGGGGACTGGAGAAGTGAAAGAATCATGGTGTACATTGTGGGGACAGGAGAAGTGAAAGAATCATGGTGTACATTGTGGGGACAGAAGTGAGAGAATGATAATGTACATTGTGCGAACAAAAAGCGAGAGAATGATGATGGTGTACATTAAGGGAACAAAATAATATAACCATGTACCCAGTGCGTCTACTCCAGCCAGAATGAAATGGGACAGTGACGATGAAGACAAAATACCCTCAACACTTCGACGAGTTAAAGTATTCAGTGAAGACTGCAGTAATGTTCTTCAGAATATCGTTACTAAAGATTTAGCAACCGACGGCATTAAGCAATCTATGTTTGAGGGACTAGGACAGAAACAGCTTGCCAGATTTGTTGAGCAGCGCCTTATGCATCCACTAGAAGTTTGATCTCAGCACACCATTGCATAGGAATTGAGCACTGAGATTTTCATCAGTGTGTGCCGTGGTGAACAAAACCAAAGTAAAACAGATAGCAAGTCAAGCAGACAGACATATACTACAAAGACTAATTAGAGCGTATAATAGTTTATACAGGCGATCTGTTACTCTTGAACACATTCTGAAACATGAATTAATGTATGTGCCAATTTCACTTGATACAACAGATGGAGGAAGTCTGAATACAGGTAATAGATCTCTTCTAGATGATATGCAGACTCAAAACATTGTTACATCACCAACAGTAACACTCACTGCATGGTCATGTTTGGTTATAGATCACCAGGCATTGATAATGGCTCTCGGAAAATCAGACAGGGCACCAACATTCAGTGAATTTGCAGATACATTTGTCACGTCTGTATTTCAAATGGGGAAACAATTTCACATAATTGTTGTGAGATTTGACAAATATCCACAAGACTCTATCAAGACTGAATCCAGAGAGAACTGTGCACATGACCCCTGACCAGTACGCCGAGTTATTAACAGCTGCTTGGTGCCCCTTCCCAGTAAGTGGTCTAATCTTTTTTGCCACTTTGAGAGAATACAGTGGATTCAGCAAACTTTCTTTCAGAGCAACAACCGATTCATGCACCAGGAACCAAACAGTTTTAACCGCTGGATGATTAAACAATATCACCGCTGCAAGGTCATCATATACAGAACTGGATAGAACACTACTAAAAGCTAATCCGGAAGAAGCAGACATGTCTTGTCATGCACACGATTCACCCAGATGCAGATTCAGTAGTGGTATCATCTTACGACAGATGTATTCGTTGCTGATTTGACAAAATGCACTGCACCCAATCAAAAAATACTAAATACATTCATATCCATGAAATTCACGAGCGTCTACCAAGTAATCAAGTGCAAACATTGCTTGCAGCTGTGTGTCACACTTTGTAGGATTTAGTATGAAGGCTGCATCGAATGTGTTTCGAAACCACCATGAACCGTTGAATGATTTGGGTACTGGTGAGATGCATAAGAATATTGTCAATTCTGTGGAAAGAATTATCTGCAGTTTGTACAAGGTATTGTAGCGCGGATTGACCGATCAGGTACAAACCGTCCCAGCCTGTCTGGATACGGAACAGCCGGACCGGGTACGTTCCAAGCACGCCAACCCCCCCACCTCCTGGGTAGGACAGTACGCGTGTATAAAGCCATAGGAGAGGTTCTTAAAATTACTAAGTCTGTGAGATCGCCTAAAGTGCATGCGCGGGCATCAGAGATTGCTTGCCAACGCGGGTTAGCATTGGAGAGAAAAACATCATATTTTGTACCGAGTTGGTACATGTACTTCCTTTGAATTATACTCGTACTTGGTATCGATCGTAGCCAGAATGAAACGGGGATTGCAAATCTGTTTACCATTTTAAAATGGGTCCAGAAATGGTCGAGAAAATATCTGTGTGATTCTCTAGATACTGTATTTTTACGACACTATATCTTGCTACATCCAGTATTGGTTGGATGGCCGTCAAGCGCAGATCTAGGACTCCAAATGGCAGTTTGGGGAGATTTGGGTGGGCTGGTTCTTCTCCCTGAAAATTCTGATGCTATGCGAAGTCATTTTCTGCATTCCATTTGATAAACAACATATCTATTTTGTATCCAAAATGCGCCTATAATTCAGCAGAATCTGTTATGATTTTCCAGATGTATCTCTATCCCCCCCCCCACCCCCTAAGGTATCGTAATCAATGGATTTGTTTAAGTCTAAGACTGGAGAAAGCCAGGCCCATATTGGATACATTGTATAGGCCTATATAATTAAATCGCCTGTAGACTTAAGCCACACTATTTGTGACAATCTAAAACATCAATTTTAACAAGCGATTACAATATCATTTATGGATATACATTATACCAGCAATGAGTGACCGGGTGGGGGTGGGGAGTGGACTTCTGATAGGCTACGTGATTAACCTATTTGAACACGCAAATAACACTGCATTCAGTTGCAAAAATTATGCCAAAATACCCGTGGTCGGGCCTACACATTGCCACTTATGTTTCATGTCATTCTAAACATAGGCCTGCAGGCTACACATGCGTGCGTATCCTATGTATGTGGGCGAGGATTCTTTGAATGTAATGTAGCTAACGTATAAATTTATGCATAACGACACTCACCCTTCCACGCTTTTACTGGAGTAATTTGTAGGTTTACGTACTAAAGACAAATGCTGGCCCTGAGTCTGTACAATTGTCGCGTATACTGAAAATGCACATATATGAGTGAAGATGCATAATTTATAACAGGTGGGTAAGATGAACTAAATTGTCATAATTAGGTAGGCCTACGTTTATTAAGAGTGCACAAATTTACGTTGGATAGCTTACGCGTCGAAGACTGTCAAAATTGTTTGTTTACTATAAGCTTTCATTGACGTCCGCATGAACTGAAAGAGGGACAATCGATAACCGATATGTCAGTCTTCCTATGAATTCGTTCATCTGCTACTATTTATGTGCTTCCATCATACGGAATGCTTGTTTTATCGCCCGGTGGTGATTTTCAATAAGCCCAGTGGTAATTTCTCAAAATAATATGCTTTGCATCAACGTGAAAATATGCAGGCCCGTCGATTCCCCAACTGGCAGCCCCACCACCCCACCATTGCTACGGTCATGTAATATTGATTATTTTTCTCCACATATTCAACTGTAATATGTTAGGTAAGACCAGAAGGGTGTCTGATAAAACCTACAAAGAGTTGGTCTCGGAAATAATGAGTATGTATATGCTACGCTTTAAAAACTCACACACTTGTACATTAAATTATCTTGTCATTTACAGGCTAATTTTGTTTATGCACATTTCTATCGAGCCAAAATCGCCATTGAAGCAATCGTGTTCTCAAACATGCCTGGAAACATAAAAACGAGAAAAATCTGCCGCATTGGTTTTTCGTAGCTGTTGCCGTTTTTGCGTGATTCTAACTACACACACACCCTTTAGGCCTAAAGCATGTAGCCTACGTAGCTGCAGCAAAAATGTCAGAATTAAAGAAAATGCCTTGAGATCTCACACAATTTTTGTTTTAGACAGATAAGAAAGATCTAGCTGACCTACGTGTGTCTGTTTTATGTATGCACATGTATTTAATTCAGCTACAAAACTGTCATTCCGCTAGCGCACATTAGACTCTATGGTCAGTTGTTTATTTAAGGTTAAAATCAATCAACATATAACTTTCTATTATTTTTATTGGCATAAGACCTGAAAAAGCCATTTTTATCTTTGCCTGATCGGGAAAATGCAACCAAACTGTACTTATTTCCTGCTGAAGTTGAACGAAGCTGCATGTATTCAACGTTACGGTATAATATGGCTTGTTCCACTATTACGTCATTATTGACGCTGAAGTGCTCAAAATCAAGGGAGGTAAGTCATCACATAATTTCGTGTATTCGATCATATGCTGACTTCGCGGCTTAATATTATCTATTTGGTGAATGTTAGACACATACAGCTGGTTTGTTATTAATTAGTATACAAGAATTCCTTAAATACTTGCAAAATTGTACATAAAAGGGATTTCTCCAAATATGACCTTTAAACCATCAAATTCCTTTCAAAATATACTTCTCTACAGCCATAGCGCATGCATGTACTTAGTGCATGGGGATGATAGCGCATCACGTGATCGATTTCCCTACCTCTGCAGCTCGCGCACTGATTGGTTGTGGCGCTCCAGCTGTGACATAACGAGTAGTATAAAAGGGGCTGAGAAATCAGAATCGAGAGCAGTCAGAACAGAAGAGAGAAGGTGGTAGGTTGTGTGGCCAGGGCATTGCAAGCAGCAGCAGTGCCTATTGGATTTGAGTTCTTGTCTCTGGCACACAACTACCGCATCCGCATCACAGTTTTTGTATGCTCCCGTAAAGATATCACCCGGTGGCAATAACGAAATTAAGTAGGGCAACCCACACTACCAACACCTTCATGGGGACCTTCTTGCAGATGGGCCTGTTGGCCCCCGACGTAAAGCTCGTCGAAGTATGTCAGGCGAGTGATGTTCTCGATGGATAACTCGCCAGATCTGCCATACCATGCCGGCCAGTGGTAGTTCCGAATCCACACATGTGTCATGCTCAGTTTTAGACATTTCGACCGCAGTCAGGGGACATTGCCCGATGCATCCCACGAGTTATGCGATGCATCGTGTCTTGTGATCCGCCAGAATGCATCCGCATTTATTAACTTTCAACTGTAGCCCTTCATAACTACAGGGCAGCTTCAATCTTCCGCACCAGTACGGAACTTTCTAAACACTGCTTAAATTGTTTACTCTGTGTATAGACATGACTAACTACTAGCCATCTGCATCCGCAACAGTTCTTCTTTACCGTTCCTGAGAGTAAGCGAGTTCATCTGCAGAGTTTCCTAGCAGCTAACTTCCGCATTGTGCCATCTCACGTTCCAAATATGTGATGTTTCAACTACTGTGATTCCAGAACTTTTTCCATACCGACGACTAATAGGTACTCCGTTATTATATTGTTAATATTATTTATGTATTACTTTTCTGTTTAGTTTATCCTTTAACTGTATATATTTATTCTTATTTTTGTGCCGATGATTAACAGGCACCGTCAAGGTGGTGTGACCTCCCATCTTACTGCAAAACGATAGATAGTTATATGGCAGTAGCCATTCTAGTTATATGTTTTGCTTATTTTATATTAAAACATTGGAACCGCAGTTTGCTAAGCTACACAATACAGCAACAACAACTGCACCACCTTGTTCCCCAACAGCATCAATTTTTCATGGAAGTTGCTGTTCATGTTCTCACTAGGCTAACATGACATGCGGCCGACTAAACCTGGACTATTTTAGCTCAATAGGATAGGTGTATAGTAGTAGGGACGATTACGCTGTAGGAGACATTTTGTGTAAGTCTATTTTTCGGGAGTAGCGGATATGTAACACCACGCACCGGCTAGATTATATAAATTGGCCATATACCTTAAGGCCTCCTCTTCTTATGAATATAAAAGCGATTGTCTCTGTCTACACTTCTCCAGGCTCCAGACTTATTAATTGTTTGGACCTCCCTCCATCACGTTATTTAGAGCTGACTTTGAAACTATTGGGGTTTCAGAGCGGTTAGAAACAGAGTGTCGATGACCGCACACACTTCCCCTGTGTCTTCGGATACTAGTTATTTAGATAACCACGCCAAAGTAGGAAGCACTGCGAAAATATTACAGTTACTGGCCTGCAGTGCAACTCTGGGCGATTTCACTTAACCCTAAATCTCACATGATCCGCCCCCGACACGCCGGTGATGGACAGGACATAGCTCTACATCTACATTAAGCTCTACATTATGTAATGTGACTTGTCCCTGTACTGTTGTATGTGGTCATGATGCGGTGATGACAGGATTGTCATAGGATTCTGGAGCTGCCACGACGCTGTTTAACTGAGGGGGATACTCTATGAGGGTGACCATTCTCGCCGGTCAGGCTTATATGTTAAAGATAGTTAGAATACCCAGTCATTTCCGGCTTAACCTTGATCTGGACCCAAAAACTAAATGTTAGGATATGATCTAGCAGAAGGACCACACAAATAACGCGGTAACAACTAATTCAGTATCTTTGAACTTACATAAGGTGACGGTGTTGAATTCTGCGGAAATCAATCACAATAACTGATAATTTCACTAGGTTGACTCTTTTACATAGCAAAGTTTGAACAAGAGTTTGCCCCTTTTTTGCCATCTCTCTTCCTCTGCTTCGGCGTTGTAGGCGTTTTCCTGTGAAGGAAGCCCGCGCGAGGCACCTTCCTCTCGCAACAAATAATGTTTGTATTAGGGGTTAATTTAGTTTATATTAAACTTTCTAAGCAGCTGCATTAGGACCCTCCTTTGCGGAGATGCCTCGCGGATTATGATCTATGAGGTACCTCTGGTGAGGACCATGATGACGAGTGATAAACTTGACCCTATTTACTTGACTTCTCTCTTGTAGCAGCAAACGAGTACCATTATTTGACTGTTACCTTGTATTTAATGTATGTATTTAATTATGTCTAGGCTCTAGATGGAGCTAATGGATCATCACATCGGTGAAGATGAGACCGTGAGGTTTAACTTCCATGGCGATGGTCGCACGGCCCCACTGAAATGTGAACATTCCACCCGCTCTAGAAGTTGGTCTTTGTAGAATCCGGAAACGTGCAACACCGGATCCACAACCCCGAGATCTGCAGCTAACCAGCAGCCTCGCCCCAACTTACTATGCACTTGTGATGCCGTGGAACTAGAGTATCCAGCGGACCAGTGCGTACAACCAGAGGCTACAGTATCAAACATAGTTGCGAAAACGCCAGCTTAACTTTATGCTGTAAGTTTCGTTCTCAAGAATCTGTACTTCAACTGATGCTGTTGACTTTCATATTAAACGTGCCCATTATCAGACAATGGTGTGAAACCAAGATAACTGTCCGGATCTAGCACTTCCACAAGTAACAGACATGGGATGGACCGATATTAGTGGGAAGTTAGTGTCAAAGTTAATATCTCTACCTCCATTCCTGATATGTGCTCAGATCTTAAATTAACTCATGCGGTTGTTCTAAAGGATGACCAAAAATGAAATGCAGCTGCAAGAATATCCGACTATTTTGCGCAGGAGCATGTAACTGTCAAGTTAAGTGCAGAAACATGAATGAGTAAATCTGTTTGAACACGAGGTGATTAACCACGATTAAAACATTGGTCTTGCTTATCCATTACGTAATTCATAGACAAACCTCTAAATCGTTCCTGAGTTATTGTGTATACAATAATTCAGACACTGACTCACAAAGTTACTGACAAGATTAGATAAAGAATAAATATAATACTGTTTATTCAGTTTAACTTTCTTCTCATGAGAAGTCAACAATAATTTGAAACAAGAAAATACTGCTGTGTTTCAATGAAAATAACAAAGTACACAAATTCTAAATCTCGTATTGCCGCTATTTTGTCTTCTGAAAAATGAAGGCCAAACCATTATTTTACAACTTGGCAAGCACATTTTATGAATTCAGCGAACCCAAAATATGTTAGAAAGCTTGGTTGCCAACTTTTAACACGGGCAGTAATCTCTAGGCAAATATTTGGAATTTTAGCCCAGTCTACGTTTCCGTCCTCATATCATTTCGTCTTTCAGGATTGGTCAATCTTTATTCTTGGACATATGGTTAGCTACGCTGTGAGGATGCAGACTACTCACTTTGATACCTTGACAAATGTTATGGTCACTGGTGGACATGCTATTTGAATAATTTTTTGATCCTTTGCTCAAGCTCATTGTATGCAATCGTTTTGAATCATTAATCGTCCACCCCATCCCACCGGTTAGAAGCTGGTACAAGTGTAAGAGAACAACGCGGCGTCAATCTAACAGTTTGCTTTAATAAGCAGGCCCCAACCTAAATGCTCTCTTTTGATAGCCCTTGTTATTTCGTTTCAGCCATATTACAGAAAAGAAGGCTATGGACAACGCTTAATAGATCTTGAATGGACTTTGAGTAAGTAGCTTAATGTCCAATCGTACTAACAATTTTTTGGAACCAACAAACCAAGCGCTCCACAATTCCCAATAGTGTTCGCGTCGTAAATATTGAATTATATATCTAAAAAAAATTAACACGCATCTATCAACTAATTCTCATTCACAGAAGGAGCACATGGAGACCGAGATACAGAGATTGTGTGGGGGGAGGCGGATGTTCAAAATGATCGTGATACTGTGCTATGGGACGTAGTAGTTCAGAATGATCGTGAGATGGAGGAGGAGGTAGTTCAGAATGACCATGAGACAAGGATAGATGAGGCAGTTCAGAATGATCGTAAGATGGGGATGGAGGTAGTTCAGAATGATTGTGAGATAGAAGATGAGGCAGTTCAAATGGTCGTGAGATAGAAGAGGAGGCAGTTCAGAATGATCGCGAGACAGGGATAATGGAGGTAGTTCAGAATGATTGTGAAACCGGGATAATGGAAGTTCAGAATGATCGTGAGACAGCGCTAGAGGAGGCAGTTCAGAATAATCGAGAGACAGGGATAGAGGAGACAGTTCAGAATGGCCGTGAGACAGAGATAGAGGAGGCAGTTCAGAATGATCGTGAAACAGAGATAGAGGTAGAGGTTCAGAATGATCCTAAGACACAGAGGCAGTTCAGAATGAACATGAAACGGAGATAGCGGAGGTAGTTCAGAATGATCGTGAGACAGGCATAGATGAAGCTGTGCAAAATGATCGTAAGACACAGAGTGGAGGCAGTTCAGAATGAACATGAAACAGAGATAGCGGAGGTAGTTCATAATGATCGTGAGACAGGGATAGAGGAAGTAGTTCAGAATCATCATGAGACAGGGATAGATGAAGCTGTGCAAAATGATCATGAGACAGCGATCGAGGAGACAGCGATCGAGGATGTCCTGCCCTATGAGAAACCTGTATTACGGAGGTACTCCCAGTGGCCCGCGCATGCGCAAACGATACAAATCGAGTCTTATAGACGTTTTCCTTCGCCTGTGCGTTCATATTACCATCCATCGGTGTAACTATAGTATAGCCCGAGAGGCAGAATTTACTGGTCTCGCATTGGTTAGTCCTTCCCATTAGCTGACCACACCTGGCACAGTGTGCGCTGGGTCTTGATGCAGCTAAAGATAATTAGTTGTGCGATCGTGTAGTGTTCTCTCACAATGTATGGTAGTCCGAGGACAGATATTTGGACATACTTTCGGGCTGTCAGTCTGTCCAAATATCTGTCACATGAGCAGGTTGAGCCAGAGCAGACTCGGACTAAATGTAGATTTATGAATACATAGTTACATACATGTATATGATTTAGGAATTGTTTACTCATATTTTTCTCGGGAATAGCAACACATGGAGTTCCAGATGAACGAGGACACGGCATCCCTATTACAACATCGGCGATTCGAGACATGGAGACGTCTAGCAGAATATACGTTAGCAAGAATGATATGCTTCAACAAACGCAGAGCAGAAGAACCGGCTAAGTTATTAGTTGAAAAATTCACAACTCGTCCAAACTGGAAAAATGCAAATAGAGAACTTGTTGATTGTCTGCAACCATTAGAGAAGCAGTTGATGAAGACGTAAGTAAATATAATCATTATAGTGTGAACAGTAATTGCGTCAGACGATCATAAGACAGACAGGATGGATTGTGGTATTTAATGTTGAGTAGTTGTCACAATATTAAAATAAATAAGTGTATGACTATTCAATCACGCTCTATGCTGTAATTACCCCCCACCCGCTTGGCTTTTGCCCATGCACACGTCCATCTATATGTCAATCGGTACATGTGTTCATATTGATTTTGCTTTTCATTTGATAACTTCTGCTTTGATTATGTAAATCCAGATGTCAATAAATCTTCATGGGTAGCTTGATCACGGATCCGTGACAAAATCTATTATTGGTTTAAACAATTTGTTTCAGTGGGAGCACGCTAAGACTTATCTTATTACCGTGTCTCCCACTCACATACAGTTGAAATACTTCAAATGACGGCATATAATATATCTCCCACTCACATACAGTTGAAATACTTCAAATGACGGCATATAATATAATATATAATACATATATGCCTATAGAAATAATACATATGATTATAATAGTATAACAAGAATATAAATCAAATGAAACTAAGCTAAAACTAATAATAATAGAATAGAGTAGAATAGACTAGAATAGAAAAGATGGGCTTAGGAGGCAGCTTCCCCACTCCTTGCCAACACCGTCTTGGCTCCCATTGGGCAGATCGCTAGTCCATAGCAGAACAGATGCTATTTAAACCAATTATTATTTTGAGGTCCACTGGTCAAAGTTTCCATTTATTTTTCATGCAATATCTCAAGTTCTACCAAAGCAATTCCAACAATATTGTATATTTGACATGCATTTGGAAAGCGACAACTTTACAATGTTGTATAATTAATGCTCCACAAAACCTGTCAATTGATACAAAATGTATCTTAAAAAGAATATTATTCGAGGATGGGGTGATGGGGGGGGGGGTGGGGGGGGGGCTGTCGATGCATTGGTGTTGACAAGGGGAGAGGTTGGAGTACAGCTATCGAATCCATATGTCCTTGTCAGGGTATGTATCACTTTAATTTGTTTATTTATTTCCTCCAAATTTTAGGCAATATTTAAGTTGCATCTAGATACGTCATAAATGTTTGTTGCGCATTTATCGCATTCTAGTAAGTTCCATAACTGAAAGATTGGCCAGAAACATAAGTAAATTGCAAACCTATGAACAGTTTAGATCATATTATACATTGGAGATTCCAATTTCTTGGGCAAACCGGGGTGTGGTGGGGGCTCTAATGGTGGCATAGCATGCTGCATGTGGCAGGGAAGACTAAAACTCGTTTTCCCATGAACAATAGTACAAAGAAATAGCACAAGACACGTAGGCTTAAACCAATAATACAATAACCTGTTTAAAGTTTGAAGACAGAAAGTTGCTAAGTCACATGTTTTGGCGGTCATCTTGGAATATATTTAACAATCTTCTATGAAACCGCTGCCTGGGTTCGTTTGATGACGTCATAATTTCAGTAAATACTCATCTTTACAAAATGTCCTCGGTCAGTAGCTCATTGAAGACAATCCCTCCCACAGTAAACAGAATCCATCGATAAATGGCTGCGCTATTAATTGATGAAATATTTGAAAATAAACTTCAAAGATAGGTTGTCAATCAAACAATCAGACACATTAACACATTTACTTATAAAGGGTCCGTCACCTATGCCACTTTTACTGCTCAATGACAAATTCCAATTAACCATTTTAATGCTGAATTACACACCCACATTAATCCCTTTACTGCTTAATTTCAAGTCTCCATTAACCCTTTTATTGTTGGATTACAAACCTACGTTAAACCATTTACTCATTGACCCCTTTGCTGATGAATTGCAAGGATATATTAGCTCCTAGGAACTCGCTTGGAATCCGTCGGCAGGAACAGCTTGCAGTTACAGGCCTATTATTATTATTTTTATTATTATTGTTATTTGACCTACTTAAGGGACCAGATACGTGCTTAAGAGGGGGTGATTGCGGGAGGAGGGCGTGTAAAGACTGCGAACTTGAGTAGCCAGAATTAATTACGAGTCCCAGACTGAGGAAATATATTCACAAGTTTAGTATTAGCAATATAACTGCAAGTAGTTATTAGACAATCTCGGCCAAGCTAAGAGCAGCTCAGTTTAGCGCACATGATCTCTTTTTGCACGAATGACTAATCGGTCTCTTCAAACACAAACTACGGCATCAGATCAGCTTAACAATTGGTCATTCATTTTACATAGCTTTGTTAGCTAACAATATTTATTGAAAGCACATATGTGGACACACATCTCGCGACTAAAATGCCTAGTGAAACTAGAACCGCAGATGTATTAGTGTATGCAAGTGCGCCAATGGACACATAACGTTAGGCTGGGTTTACACGATGTGCGTTTTTGTATGCGATTTGTATTGTGTTTTGGGTTTGTGTCAATCAATGCATAGCACCAGATGCAGTGCGCATAGTGTGAGTTGCGTAAAATGGAACTTGTTCACTGCATGTGTTCTCCATGGTCCTTGTCAACACACTGCAAACCCAGCCAAATCGTGTATGCATTCGCGCAAGCATCAGACGTGTGGTTTTCTAGGTGTTTAATTGCGAGGAGTGTGTCCATGTGTGCGAAGTTATTCTATCTATTTTCTACTACTGACTACTAGTTGAGCGTGAAAACAATTCATCCATGATGTCATTTGTATTCATTTACCTTGTTTGCTGCTTGTTTGGTTTCTGAATCGCTACCTGGAGTGATAAAAACGTGTACGCAAACGCCCAGTTAAACGTGTATGTTACGCAAACACGCCAATTGAATCACACATTAAATTTAATGGGATTGATCTTTAACTTTTGCTATTTCAGATAATAAATTTATCCAATATTGAACTAGAAGAATTGGCAAGACATATGGGCCACGAATTAAGTGTGCGCCAAAACTTCTACAGGTTACAAGATGTCACCGAGCTAGCAAAGATTAGCAAGCTGCTCCTAGCCGTCGAGCAAGGGAAAGCCCACAAGTTCAAGGGGATGAACCTTGATGACATACAATTAGATGGTAAATATATCTCTCCCAAGCTGTACAATGTCAAATTTATGAGCCACGAAATTATATTACTCAATTTTTTTTTGTTATGAGTAACTGGTAGAGTTTGGTTTAGTGGTCAATTTGTTGATAAATTTTTTAACTTGTTTCTTTTTTTACATTTCAGAGAGATCCGGAGCCCGTTCGAAAAGGAAAACGTTTTTAAGTCTGCAAACTATGACTATCTGTGCTTCATTACTTCCAGCAATGGGCAAACTGATTACCCACGTGCAAAACGTTTCCCCTTACGAACTGGCTCCCGATGTCGCAACTATTGTGTGCCACACTTATTGGACTATAGTATGCTACACATTTGACACCAAGAAGATAACAGGCGCATGATTTGCAATTATTTTAATGTAGGCCTATGTATATTTGGAAGTAATTATAAGTTGATCAGATTCTGTTTGTCTATCTGTCCATCAGTTGGCCAATCCATCTGTTTGTTTATCATTGTTTTACATTTCTGACAGAGCTGCCTAAGCCACAGCTATAGCATGTCGCAGTTGTTATTAAAACATTCAGGTATGACATATCTCGGAAAGCGGGCGAGCCAGCAATTAATACAATAGCCTAATGCTGTAGCCGGCTGCCACAATATAGGGTGTTTTACCATACCCCATAGAGGGGAAGAGGGTATTACATTCGAGTCTGTCTGCCTGCCCATGTGTGTCTGTCCACAGCTGTATCTCAAGAACTACTAATTCAATGTGGTTCTGATTTTAACACAAGAAAGGCTCTTGCCATAAAAGAGGATTTCCATTGACCATGGTCTGGATTGAAAAACACGAACCCAGATCAGATGAATTTTAGAATCTAACACAAGGTGCCTTGCCATACACTAGGATTGCCCAGTATTAATCTTCATCTGACAAACGGAAAATCCGAAAAAGGTAAAAACTAAATTAAACAGATTTCTGATTAAAATGAGAGGGCAATGCTTTGCTATCTTTGATTACACTTGGTTCTATTATTTTTAATCAGATTTAGTAGACGTCACACCTGTTGATGAACTAGAGCCAGTGACAATTGAGCTGGAACATGTTGTTGATCCGGAGCCTAGTGTAAATGAGCATATTGTGGAGGTGACCGTAAGCAACGCTATACCTAGTAAAACAAGCCAAGTAGCAACAACAACATTAGGCGTGACTTTGCGTAAGATTTTATACATCAGCACTATAACGGATTTTTTTTGTAAAAATGATTCAGATAAAATCAAACTGTAGAAAAAATTCATTACTAATTAGGAGGCCTAGTTGGCGAAATCATTGAAATGTGTTAATCATTTTTACACATAAGTCGTAGCTGGACATAACCAATCAGGTAATTATCGTAATTACTCTTACGAGACGGTACTGGATATTGACTAAAAAAATTTCAGCCAAGACTACATTTATGAGCCTTCAAATTAAAAACGAATTTCATATTTCGTTGAATTTAGATTGCGATTCTAAAAATGGCATTTACTATGTTTCGTCGACAGAGCGAAAAATCCACTAAGCTGGTGTGCAACTAGATTAGACTAGAGGAACACACACACACACACACACACACACACACACACGTGTCTGAACATTTTAATCTTCTTGATCATTTAGTCCCTCGTGACTTAGGTCAATCAGCTTGAAATAATCTCATTTACTCTTATACAATCGGGAAAATGTTGAAATTGCCAAAATCGTAAAAGAAGAGTATCGGCAAATTACAGTACAATTTAGGACAAGATTTCAACAAGCATCCAGTAAGTGCAATTAAGAAGAATCAGATAACTGATCCGAATATCAAACTAAAAGCTGAAATTGATGAGATGTCCGTAGATTTCCTGGATGTAACCTTATACAAAGGTATAAAGTATGAAATAACTGGTTACTTAGACTACAAAGTGTATTTTAAGCCAACCGACTCCCATCAACTACTGCACAAGAAATCGTTCCATCCACCGCATACCTTCACGGGACTTGTAAAATCACAAATAATCCGCTTTCATAGAAATTTGAGTGATAGGAAAAACTTTGAATCGACCTTATTCAAAGCTCTCAGACCGAGAGGGTACTCTTCTCGGTTCCTACATAAAATAAAGTCTGAAACTGCGTAATTTGGAACTCATTCCGGATAATGCCAAAAATTCTCGGCCTACAAAAATTTGTCATAATCGTCCGATTGTAGGTGAAGGAGGAGCTCGGAAATGTGAAAAGAAAAGGTGTAAATTGGATAATTTTCTTCCTTCCCAGAGTACATTCACAAGCTTTCAAAACAAAAGCAGATTTCAAATTCAGTCAAATTTAGATTGTGATTCTAAAAATGTAATTTATTTAATTTCATGCAGATTGTGTCAAAAGCAGTATGTCGGCGAAATGAAAAATCAACTAAGATGGCATGCAACTAGATACCTCTCAGATATTAGACTAGAGGAAGACACGCATGTGGCTGAACATTTTAATCTTCCTGATCATTCAGTCCCTCGTGACTTTGAAATTATGCCTATCGAACAGCTACCTCTTTCAGACATAACAGAGGAAACTGATAAACAAAGAAAACTAAGGGAATCGTTCTGGATTAAACAATTAGAAACACAATGGCCTCGGGGCATAAATTCTGACCCAGGCCTATTAGATCAAAGGGAGATTATCCCATTTACTCTCACATACAATCGGAAAAATGTTGACATTGCCAAAATCCTAAAAAATGAATATCACAAATTACAGGACAATCTCAGACAATCTTTCAACAAGCGGCCAGTAATTGCATTTAAGAAAAATCCGAATCTACGTGACATCTTAGTAAAAGCCAAACTGAAATAGGTTTTCAAAATACCACTCAGTGATTTATCATTGTGTGACAATTAGGCCATATGGCGTCTCTAAAACAAAATGACAATCTCAAGGAAAAAAATAAACATGAATTTTTTCAATTTTGAAAATTCTGAGCCAGTGCGTTTGACAATATCATATACATAATGGATCTCAGAAACGTAAAACGTAAGAATATCTGGACACCATCAATTCCAGCCAATTCGTGTGGTTGTGAGACGGTTGGTTGAAAGCTAGTCCGGTGAGAGGATTTTTGTCCGCTGGATGCTGGGGTTATAGTAGGCTACTCACTAGACAGAAGGTATCACAGAATTCACTGGTTCAAACCCCGCTCGGGTCGAAAATTGAAAAAGGTAAAATGAGATTCCATATGATGAAGGGGCTAAACTATATTCTAGTGCCAGTGCGTCGTCAATGACAGAGTTCATAGAATAATGTTTGGCAATAATAAAAACTACATACATACATATATGCATGCTCTGCTGCCACATCATACACCCAATGATTTTAAATCAGATTTAATGGATGACACACATATTGCTGAGCAGGAGCAAAGACAAGTGCAAATGACTGATGAGATACCCAATAAAGCAGACAATGCAAATATGCCTTTCGGTAAGCTTATTTATATATATATATATATATATATATATATACTGAGCCAAAAAGGTTTAGCAACTCATTTCTTGCATTTCTCGGCTGATGCATTTTTCATGCATTGGCCCACCGCGAAGGAAAAAATTCACCATATTGCAAAAGCAGATAACGAACGTTAACAGAAAATGCTTAAAGGTTTACCCTATCGAACATGGGCTTCCGCTCAGGGGTACCCGAAAATCAGTGCCATGAAGCAATGGGAAGACTCGCTGCTGGGCAGAGCGTTCGCGCTATCGCTCGACATTTTAATGTTCACACCTCAACCATTTCCCGTCTCGGGCAACGTGAGCAGGAAACTGGACATGTTAATGACCGACCACAATCTGGCAGACCGAGAGCAACAACATCACGAGAAGATAGCTACTTAGTGACGTCACAGGTTTGTCCCGTAATTTGCACACCGCTACCGGCACTACAGTACATGCACAAACTGTGCGAAACAGACTCCATGATGCTGGACTGCTTGCCAGTCGTCCACTTGTTGCTGTTCCGCTTACAGAGCGTCACATCGAGAATCGGTTTGCATGGGCAAGAACTCATCAGCGATGGCGTGCTCAACAATGGAGCCATGTTTTGTTCAGTGATGAGTCGAGATTTTGTGTGGACGTGGCATCCGGTAGGCAATAGGTTTGGCGACATTTAGGAGAATGGTATGATGCAGCCAACATCATTCAGCACGACAGATTCGGTGGCGGCAGTGTCATGGTGTGGGCTGGACTCCATGAAAATGGCAAAACAGATCTTATTGTTATTCGCGGAAATTTAACGGCTCAACGTTACTGTGAAGAAGTTGTCGCCCCTGTTGGCATCCCTTTTATGCAGCATCATGCAGACTTTATGTTCCAGCAAGACAACGCCTGTCCTCATTCAGCTAGGGTCACGAATGATTTCCTTGAGGCTAACAACGTTCCGGTGCTGGACTGGCCAGCGCTATCACCGGACCTGTCTATCGAACACGTGTGGGACATTCTTGGCCGTATGGTGCGTGAGAATCATCCACATCTTCACAACGTGCGGGAGCTGGAAGCTACACTGCTCCAGGAATGGGATGCGATTCCTCTTCGTGACATCAGGTGCTTAATTCGAAGCACGAGAAAGCGATGTACGGCGGTGGTTAATGCGCACGGAGGTCACAACCGGTATTGACAGCTCAGTGTCATTATTTAAATTGGACCCTTCCGTTGAATGATGCCAGGTTAAAGGCGCGATGCTAGCATTACAGTAACAAGAGACTGTTGTTCAAATTGGAAAATGACCTATCAATTAAATAATATATTTGAATCAATTTATTGTTTTTGTTAAATAACATTTATACAGTAATATTTGCAGTGTTGCAAAACTTTTTTGCTTCAGTATATATATATATATATATATATATATATTGGGTAGGACACTATTGCGCAAAGCAAAACCATCCTTGACCAAAATTAATGTCTTGTGTAAACTTAATGCCAACCAACTACTTTAAAGCTCATGCTCATATGGCAGCACATACCCCAACCCGCAATGAACTACCTTCAAACGAAACACATATGCCTGTTGATTATCCGAGCCAAAGTGGCAATGGTAAATTTGATCTAGATAATCTCGTCAGTGATACCACCCCATAACTGCCATCTAAGACGAACTTCAGAGAAGAGATAGCAACCATTGACATCAACTCAAATCCAAGTGAGACTTTAGCTAGGGTACCCAAATGCATTGAAACATAAACCGCCAATGTAGTAGGAGTTGACAAAAGTAACAGCGGTTCTGGATGCTACAGACCCTTAGTTGTAAAGTTGTATGAACGAGGATACATGGCTCCTCATCTATCAGTGACCAGAGTAAAGATGCCACTAAACTACGTCAAGAACGCAATGTCATACTCTGCCAGATCACGGAACAACTTGTCACCAAACCCACCATATAAACAGACTCTGCCAGATGACATCACAATTGTCGTAACATGTTAAGGCGGAACGGGCTCTGTGAGGTGTTAGTTCACCACCGTCACTTTCTGTGCATAACACTGAAGGTAACTTCATCAGGACAGGCCTGCGGAAAGACAAATGCGATCAAAGAATGGTTTAAGAAGCAATTCACATTTCTGGCTCGTAAAATTCGAAACACAAATAGTCGGACACATGCCATCTTCAGACAAAAATTATGTTAGCTGTGTAGCGAGAGGAGAAGCTAGTGTGTTTCTCAACATTGCTGAATCGATTCTAGCAATAGACTCGCATTTAGAACCTCATCATATACAGAGTTGAACCCATCCATCTGTGAGCGTGGTCAATTATTGCATTGATATTTATATATCCATCTGTGAGCGTGGTCAATTATTGCATTGATATTAATATAGAGTATGTTGCCTTTATATGTTTTAGAGAATACACAGATACAGAATTCATTTTACTTCTAAAATATGCCAAGATGGTATTTCCTTTTTGTCATAAACGTGCGAAGAGTATCATCGGTATGAAATGCATAAAATCTACATACATATATTAATTTTTCTCTTCACCTCAATGCAGTCATCGCAAACGCCAATGTGTTTATGATACAAGTAAGTAATTCCTCAAATACAACTTTTATAGTGTTTAAATAGTCCACTATTGTCTCCTAGATATTCAGCACAGCTATTATTGCATTTTTGTGCGTTCCATTGTTTTCAAAACATACTGTTATTTACACCTCTTCAGCAGACTGCAATATATAATGTTTGCATATAGTTCATCTTACTTGTTAATCAAATTTGTAATGGTATCGTCCTTAGTTTTCTGTCCATATGCCGACCATTGAAGAGTCACAAACAGTCTATCTACTCCCGCCGCTGCAACTACTCGCTGGATATAACTCACTTCACCAGCTCTGGCCAGGGAAAGGCTGAGATAATCGGAGACTGTTTCAAGGATCAGCTTACCGATAAATTAGATGAACTACTCCATTCAAATCCGGCCAAGACCCTTGCAAAATTCAACGTCAGTCGGGGATGTTTAAAAGCAATAACGTCGCTAAAGAATGGGTCCGTCTTTGTGCCAGACGGCATAAACAGCCAACTCCTCGAGTATGAAGGTGATACCATTTCAGCACCCCTCACATAAATCATTAACTCTGCCTTTGGATAACACCTCTATAGATGATGTAGAAGGCACCCTCATTGCACTGTCTATAAGATATCACTATGATCCCTCTTGGATAGCATTAGAAAATGTCAAATGTGACCTTAAATCGAATTAGTTATAATTAACAGATTTACAGGCGACTAATACAGCAGCTTTAACAGGACACAGATATGCCAACATCCGTTGCTCTATGAACACATTGGGAATAAATGCCATGCACATTTTAGTAGTACCATCAGCAGATCACAGATTCTCTTATTCTCCCATAGAGCCGAACGTTACGATGACCAACTACACCTATTGGCAAACATAAAATTAGCTGTTTGTGTCATATCAACACTTTCTGCAATATTTCAAACAACATTGGGAGCTACAAAGGCACTCTTGAACATACTCTATGTGTGTCATCGCAAACGCCCGAGAGCCACGAATCACTGTTGGTCAGACAGCCTAATGTCAAACTCAGCACTGTACATACTGTGCAACATGGTCCCACTAATTGTGAGGGTAGAGCCGCAGCGATCTTCAATGGTTGGGCATGTACTTCAAATGCCAGACAATATACCCACTCAGCGCGCATTGGTGTTTTCAGTACTGTGGGGGGGGGGGGGGTGTGTGCGGGCACGCATAGGTCATCACTTACTAATTGCTTTGCGAACATACCTCAGGGAAGGTTAATTCAGACCCATAAAGACAAAAAGGAGCTTAGGATGCTCGCAAGGGACAAGACACGGTGGAGGAAGTTGAAGAAATCTTATCGTGGCTGAAAGACATTTCCACTCCTTCCAGTCGAAAAACTGTCACTGAGATGAGCTTTAACTGGAGAGTGAATCTAACTGTGTTTTATATTGCATGCCAATAGGCATATATATACATTGTGGTAAAGAAGATGCAATTTGCAGCGCCATTTTATTTTGCAGATCCCAAAAGAAAGCATTTCTCTGCTGAGGAAGAAAGTGACGATAGTGGCATTGATAGCCCATATGGTATGTCAAGTGATAATATCACCGATTACTTGTAATGTTACTGTTCATGTATTAAGGCAAAGATTTACTTCCACTCTTCAACGTATACTTACTGAGTGGCACTGTGTTATTATATCATAATGATAACAACTGTTATCGTCTAAACTGTTTAGATTGTCAGCAATGGTCTTGTAACATGCCGTGTACCATATCTTATGTGATCTGAACAATAAGTCCTGTTGTATAATTGTGTGTGTGTGTTGTAATCTTTAAAGCGTTTATTTGCTAGTTCCCAATGCTAGGGTCTCGACTCACGCCTGGCCTTTGTGGTGCACTGTATAATTTCTCCCGACTTGCTGAAACATATTTATCCAAGTATGTCAGAATGGTAAACTTGATATAACATGATCTTGAAGGTTTGTAAACTTGTGTATCTTTGATATTATTTGCCATCTTAAGGTAGAATAGAAGGAATATGATCTGTTTTATGGAAACTAGAGAGAAATGCATTACGCATCAAGGATAATTAATTAGGTCTATTTTTCAAGCATGCAGTTGAAGATATAATCATCATACATTAAGTATGAAAACTATATCATTATGGTTTTCATTAGATTTGTTACCTTTACAGCGCAATGGATATCAATGGAACAAATATAAATTCCACATACATTCAGTTTACACCATTATTATATCATATAATGAACTTTCGTAGAACCATAATGCCGGCGATCGTGGAAAATGGCTGCCATTTGTCATAACCAAATCTATAATGGCCCTATAGCTAAAATCTCACCATAGTGTATGCCCTTGCTACTCGGCACATTCCACGCTTTTGTGACAAAATGCATAATAAGCCTACATCCAAATATCATTTCTGCTGAACCATTAGACAGAGCCTGTAAAGAACCTATTTTTTAATACAATGTTTTCTGTCTTCTGTTTTTCAGATCCCGCAAAAGATGAACATATTTCTATTAATGGTAAAACATTACAAATATGTACGCATTGCCTATACATCAATTCGGATGCTTGTTTATTACATTGTATGGTCACATCTGCCTATAACAAATACGTGTATTCACAAAATGGATACTCAACTCATGGAATCATCATCACGTCGGCCAAAAAATCACATAATAACTTGAATCGAATGACCACATATATCTAGTGATCACCATTTGATGATCGTCCATTATAGACAGGTTGGCAATGCTGGTTTAGATATAAAATGGAACCTAAAGATACGTCATCTGGATCTGAGAAAAAGCATGGAATCGAGATTAACCTGTTTCAGTTCTCAAACAGAAAGATTTTGGATGATCGCTTGCAATCTGTGCATCTCGTCCTTGAGAATTTCTATGCAGATGTAGAGCCTAATGAAAACCAGTGAACTAAAATAGATTGGAGCATCTTTTGATGCACTATGCTTGAACCATTGTTGGATGCACTATGCTTGAACTCCCTGCTCGTCACTAGATGGACACCGAAAAAACTTAAAGCCCACCATCCTACATGCCCTAGGGCCCTTCAAGTTGAGTTTGGCTAAGCTTTATGCAGTGTTTAATGGGAAGTAGATAGTGTGGTCTGCTACATTAACAACTAGATTGATCGTTCGATGACACGTCATCGCAAACCCAACATTCACCAATTTGATCTCGACACCCCCACCAACCCACCCCCCCGGGAACAGAACCAAATGTAAACGTCCATTTGCACTCCGCAATCACATGGGTAATTCACATACCAAATTTGGTTTAATTTCATCCAATAGTGTCCGAGAAGTTGAATTACAACCAATTTCATGACCCATCCCGCCACATTGATATAGGTAACTGACATACTAAATTTGGTTGAATTCCGCCCAACAGTGTCAGAGGAGTTGCATTACAATCAATTGTATGACACTTTGACCTCACCCTTGGGGCGGGGCAATATGTACATGTGCTCATCCACTCTTCATTGATATGGTTAACTCACATACGAAATTTGGTTGAATTCCGTCCAATGGTTTCAGAGGATGCATTACAATCAATTTCCGCAGGTTAAAATCTTGCCTCTTGCACTCCACAATCAAATGGGTAACTCAGATATCAAAATCTAACGACTTCAGAGGAGTTGCATTACAATCAATTTAATGAACTTTTGCGCACACCCCCACCCCACCGTGGGGGTGGGGCCAAATGTAAATATGCTCATCCAATCCACATTGATATGGGTAACTGACATACTTTAATTCGGTTGAATTCCGTCCAACAATGCTAGAGGAGTTGCATTACAATCAATTTTATTGACATTTTGACACCCACCCCACCCAGCCCTGGGGGCGGGGCCAAATGTAAATGTGCTCTTGTACTCCACATTGATATGGGTAACACACATTTGGTTGCATTCTGTCCAATGGTGGAGATGCGTTACAATCAATTTCCAGAGGTTAAAATTTGACCACCAAATGAGGAGCCAAATCTAAATGGCATCGTGCACTCCACAATCATATGGGTATCTCCGTCTAACCATTTCAGAGGAGTTGTGTTACAGGTGATTTGACCCCTGCCACGCACCCCCACCCCCCCCCCCCCCACTGCTGGCAAAGCCAATTCTAAATATCGTCTTGCAAAGTGAGATCATATGGGTGACCCACATACCAAATTTGATTTAATTCCACCCAATGACGGACAGATGGACGGAGGTGATTACAATATCCCCGACATTTTTTTAAAACGCGGGGATAATAAACCTCCCGTGAGTCAGTCCACTTCAGACCTTCAGGCTCTGATCATCGTGGAACAGTTGTATAGTATTGTACTGTATAATTAATTACTCAGCCCACTATATGACATAGATACTCCAAACAGCATATGCAACATCGACAGAGTAAGCGCCCTCTTCATGGATTGCTGATCGTATTTTCAATATTGTATCATTTGTTCAAGTTGATATGTACATTTATTTTGTAGTCCTTGGGGAAAAAATCAGCAAGACGGTGTGGAGTTTATCAGAGAGAGCAGCACTCAACGACTTTTTGCTGCCATCTATACGGAGTAATTTTGCTGCCATCTATACAGAGTAATAGAGCCCCCCCCCCCAACCACATGAAGAAGGAAGTCCTAAAGGCCAAACTAAGAGCGTAGTCAGAATGCTGTCAGAAAGGGGCTGGAAGCAGGTGAAATATCAAAGTTGGGCGATGTGGCAAGAGAAAGAGGAAACACGTTCTCGCAAAGCTAGTTAAGAAGTTAAATTATATTATAATGATTCATAAGGTGGGAGTGCAGGGCAAGATATGTTATATTAAATCACGAGGATGCACATTGTGATGGCAAGGAAATGAGGTAACGGTGAGCGTTGTCAGATCTCGTTGTTCTCACAATGTGCAGAATTATGCTCTTACATTTTTGTCCTCACAATGTACATCATCATTCTCTCACTTCTTTGTCCCCACAATGTAGGCCTACATCATCAGTGTCTCACTTCTTTGTCCACACAATGCACATCATCATTCGCTCACTTCTTAGTCTCCACAATGTACATCATCATTGTCTCAATTCCTCGACCCCACAGTGTACATCATCATTCACTTCTTTGTCTTCACAATGTACATCATCATTGTCTCACTCCTTTGTCCCCACAGTGTACGTCATCATTCTCTCACTTCTATGTCCCGACAATGTACATCATCATTGTCTCACTCCTTTGTCCCCATAGTGTACGCCATCATTCTCTCTCATATGCGTCCCCCACAATGCACATCATCATTCCTTTGTCCTCAATGTATATCATCATTTTCTCACTTCTTTGTCCCCACAATTTGCATCATCATTATCTTACTTCTGTGTCCCCACAATATACATCATCATCATTCTATCACTTCTTTGTCCCCACACTATACATCCTCATTCTATCACTTCAATGTCTCCGCAATGTACATCATCATTGTCTCACTTCTTCGACCCCACAATGTACATTATCATTCTCTCACTTCTTCATTCCAACAACATACATCATCGTTCTTTCATCCACGTCCGCCCAATGTACATCATCGTTCTGTCACATTATAAGCCTTAAAATAAACATCATTTTCTCATTTCTTTCTCCCCACAATATACATCACCATACCCTCAGTTCATCGACCCCACAATGTACATCATTATTGTCTCCACAATGTGCAGCATCATTCTTTCAGTTCTTCGACCCCACAATGTACACCATCATTCTCTCACTTCTTTGTCCCCACAATGTACACCGTCATTCTTTCACTTCGACCCCACAATGCACACCATCATTGTCTCACTCCTTTGTCCCCACAATGTACACCATCATTGTCTCACTCCTTTGTCCCCACAATGTACACCACCATTCTCTCACTTCTTTGTCCCCACAATGTACCACCATTCGCTCACTTCTTGACACCAAAGTGGAAAACCGAACCGAAGCTGAACCAAAACTGAACCGAAGCTCAACCGTACATAATGAAGGATCCTAAATAGGACAATTTTAACATTTCTACAATCACAATCGAGGTCTAGTAAAGGTGATTTCACATAAAAATGCTAGCTTTGCAATATATCATACAATTTGCTAATATGAAAATGTTATCAGTTTTCGTACAAAGGCAACAAGTATGCAAGAAATGGGTGCTTGATGAGTCCTGTATAAACAGAAATGTTTACATGTTTCGTCAAGAGACATCACTTGCATGCTGGTTCCAACTGGTTCAATCCGGCCAGCGTTGTCGTGTGGAAAGTGTTAACCAATCAGAGTATTTAGATTTTGGGAAATCCCTAGGACTCCATCTGCTTTTGTGTATAAATAATAGGCCATGCCATTTATTTAGTTAGTTCAGAAATTGCTCTTAAAACGAGTTGTAACATCGTTGTTTCATCTCCGTTTCAAGTCAATATCAAGACGTAATTATTAGTAGTAAGGTCTTGGTAGTTTGTAAAATTGAATTGCTATTTCACCAAGTTTAAAGACGCCTGCAATATGGCTATTACTATTTCAAGTTATTAAGGTTAATTATAAGTTTTCTTTAGAAAGTGCTGTGTTATAGATTAGTAGAATAAGAGAAAGGAAGACCACCTTTCCTGAACTCGACCCGACTCCAGATTCTTCTAGAACCGTGGGTGTTAATTTCAAGTAGAGATAACCAAATTTTTCAATATGACGCCATAATCAACTACGCGACGGGTAGAATGACATCATAATGAATGGCGTAGATAAGTACATCATGAAGCCTATTTGGAGACGGACTATGCGCTGTTGTTTGTCTTTACTATTTCATAATCCCAACACGCCAAAGTGTGGGCGGAGATTAGCTAGAGGTGGGCGGGCATAGCTAAAACTGGAAAGGTCCATTGTGAAAAATTTCGTATTTTAGGGACATCTCTCACCTTTTAAGAAATAGCACCAAGGCGCAATCATTTGTAAGATACAAAAGTACTACATGCTCCATGTATTACGACTAGTGTTATTACCGCGGCCAACCTTAAATTACAAGACACACACTACCACCAGCAAAGAAGCTTAAATGATTTTGTATAATTAACACCCTTATTGGCGACTGTAATATCAGACGCAATTTTGTCAGACTTTGAAGCATTTATTGACGCAGTTGGTGCTGCCGCTCTGCACAGGTACAAACAAATCATTTGAAAATGGAGTATTTGAAAATTCAGTCTTAAAAGGTTATCAGTTTGATGCAGCAGCTTAATTTACAGCAACAATGGTTAGATCATAGCAGCTATCAGGAATCAAATTTAGTGAATAAGACAGTCAATACAGGCAGAAAGTTTCTTTTGTGATATGCCAGGACATGTGAAAACTGATTGTTATTCAATCAAGTTAAGAGTTAAGACTACACATGTAGGATAAAACAGTAAAGCAGAACAATTACATTCTTGAACATAAAGGGATGGAGGGTGGGAGAGGGATGGGGGGATGGGGGGGGCTCATCTATTATATATTGTCAATAATTTATTATTATTACTCCTATACAGTTTTACATTTGGTGTTTTGTTCCGGTTAACAGGTGCCTTGTCATAAGTTAGACTACAGGCACTGCTCATAATAGAAGCAATAATCCGACTGCATTCGTGGTTTAGAGTTACACACTTGACAAGAGATAACATCGCTAGTTGTTCTACACTTTAGACACGTAGTTTTGTTGATAGCAGAATTATTTCTAAATTGAAATTGTAAGCTTATACAGATTCGAAGTATAAAGTTATTCTAGTTTTACAAAGACTGAAATATGGCTATTTAATGTGCAAGCAATAAAATCATTATTTGTTATTTTTGTTTACGAAGTGTTCAGCTAGTTTTGTTAGAATATTTGAAGAATAGAAAGAGGAAGACCACCTTTCCCGAACTCCAGACAACTCCAACCGACTCCAGATTGTGAGTAAAAAGTTTGTGAAAAATCAACCCTAGGAACACCAAATTTTGACCGTGACGAGACCAAGTGCAGTGATTACTCACAAGCATTATTTAACAGTACATGGAAGAGACCATTGAATCCCAAAGAGCCCTTACGAAGATGTGCAAACCTGACTACTGACTACAACATTCCTCGAGACAGTCTCTTCATCAGAGAATATAGCATTCATTTCACACACTGAATACAAGCCAGATAGATCCATCAAGATCGTGTTAGAAATTCCTTGTCCAAGGAGTGAAATAGAAGACCGACAACCACATTATCACAAATCAACGTTCAGCTCTATTTTGCATGAATACAGGAGAAAACAGTATGATAATTATAGCACCATTATTGGTATCTAGAAGACAAGTCATCATCACAATCACCAAAGGTTATGGCCCAACAACAACCCATCCGCATGGAACCGCTGTTCCAGGCATTCAATCAGATGATGGCCGACCTAAAGAAAAGCCTGAATGACTTTGCAATTTCATCCATAGAAAAGAGGATCAGAGGATCAAGCGAGAAACCCTGCACGACCACCATGGGAACGGTCATTTTTATGTCCATTGCATAATGTATCTACATTTTATTTAAGACTTAATATCCGCTCCTAAAATGATAAAATACATCAATTTGACCATGGTAAGCTAATTTTTACTGTCACTTAAGTTATTCTCCCAGTAGAACATCCAAACTTGTATCTACATATATCTCACAATTCACTCAAACTTCCTATAAAACATCTTGGTATTTTAATATGGCCTGTTTCTTTAACTTTCCTGCTTAAGGTTTTTTTTCTAAACATCATTTCCTGCCCAAGTTTTTTTCCGCTATTTGCGGGAAATTGAGGTTTTTTGCAAAATAAAGTTTTACGTTCAAATATGTTATTGTTTTATTGTTATTTATCTATATCTTACCTCTAATTGTGTTGTGACTTGAGATTAGCATCGTGCCATAGCCCAAAACATCCCTCACACAGACATACCTTGCAGAAATTGCACTTACGCTTGCTCTCCACAGTGTTTTCTTCTGATTCTGTCAACACCATGCACATGTTCTCTTACATACATTAATTGTAACTATCTTGTGTTCTGCTACATTGTTACCATTAATTGGTCGTGCAATGGTAGAGGTGGAAGGGCCTCCAGTATTTATCCTTTCACTATAACCTTTGGCTAATTCTTCCACAAGGTTCATCCGAAAATCAAGCCAGGCCATGGGATTTTTCCTCAAATGGAAATTTGACATGGTGTACACAATAAATGCATTGTGCATGGCTGTATCAAAAAGATACCAGTAAACATAAAACCACCACCGTAAGCTCTTTCCTCCTAACTTATAGTACTTCCGTTTCTGATTTGCCATGTCCACACCTCCCATGTGCCTGTTGTAGCTGGCAATATTAGCTGGGCATGGTACTACGTTCTGAACAGAGCTTATCCGCTGTAGCACACCATGTAGTACACAGACGATTGGGTGTTTGCTGACACTGTACATGTGTCATTTCATTTTTTCCCAACTTTTGAGTTTTTAGAATCGCCGGATAATAATTGGAGTAATAATCCCACACTGGTAAAACAATCTACCAAAGAATACATGATAAAACCATCCGAACAAATAGGAAACCAAGCTTACCACAACGTCAAACCCTAAGCCATTACCCGTCCGTCCAGTCCATCGCGTTTGCCACAGTATATGTCAAAATTGCAAACATAACCCATGAATGATGAAGCTAACATCCAAACCTTAATTCCATGTTTGCCGGGCTTCACTGGCATGTACTGGGTGATACCAACGATGGGCAGATTCTTACCGGAAATGTAATAATTCTGAAACCCAACTTTTAGCTTCTCAAGGAACAGTGCAAGCTTATTCATTTTTCTTATATTCTGGCGAATTGCGTTTTGTTTAATTTCTTCTATTAGAAACGTGGAAGTACTCCAATATTTTCTTGAATCATTCACGTGTCATTGTCCGTTCTATGAATGTATTGCCTAGTGCAGGATGAGCTGACCAATTGTGGTAGTTGATTGATACCCATGATAATGGTGAGAGCAAAGAATGCCCATACCGTTTTGATTGTTTCTAATGCTGGGTAATTTGTATCTGGCTTACCATGCTCTTCAGCTCGAATGACAGCATATTCTTCATTGTGTTATTTAGTATATTGTGCATATCATCGTCAGTTATAAATAATTTGAAAGTCTAGTGGTGTTGACCCTACCAGCAATTTTTCTACTACGATTTTATCATTATCAATATTTTCATTTCCATCAGGTATATTTTCATTATCATCAGATTCATATAACCAGTGTCAGTTATATTATCAGTAAAATCGCATTAGATACAGTAGGTAAGCCTATTTCCACCTCTACCACGTCCACCTCTCTGCTGTCCAGAATTTAGTCCGACTTTCACGTTCACTCGAGTTTGAAAACCGGGCACGTTTTGAAGTAACTTGTATATTGGACTCACTTTCACTACTATCGCTATTATTACTAATATTACTGTCTAGGTCTTCATAGAATCTTTGCAAATTATCCCAGGATTCAAGCACAGTGGTACGTGTTACTCGCTTACCCTACATTTAGACAAAAATAGCAGACCCCCTGCTCCTGAGGGAGTATTTCAACGCTTAATTTAGCTGTTAAAAGTATGCCGTTAACAGGTAAAGGAAGAGAACTCCTTGGGGGTAACTCTTGGCGAGTCATTTTGACACAGTGGCTGGTATCGTCCTGAATGAACCGGCCAGCGATGGCTGGTATCGGCAGGAAAGGGTTAATATGTATATATTTGTCTTTTGCAAATAAATCAATATGTGATACTAGTATGAGCATCATTATCTTGTCCCAAACTTTGAAGTCACTTAAATTACCACAGAGTTGTCTGCCTGGAATCCTGAACATATGGGTGATGCCACTTTGGGCACATGACTATTCGCTAGCAGCCGATCCATCTGCAATTTTGTGCAAGAAAATTTGTTTAGAGTAATGTGGCATCTATATCTTTTTGAAGCCCAATCCTATGCACCGTGTACTGTACATTTATTGTATGTCACTTAAGTTAAGATAATTTTCATGGTAGTTTTATTTTTCACGATAAAATTGTTATTGCTTGTAAAATAGCTCATATGTATGTCCATGTTATTCACATAATTATCTGTATATTTGCTATAGTAACAGTAACTAATTTACGCCTTTATAATACACATGCAAAATAAAAAGACAGCACTTGGTCAGACCAGATGAAAGGGGGATTTCAGGTTTCTCGGCCCTGGAACAGTCTAGAGTGGCAACAATGTTTCACAAACTTTAAAAAACCACATCAATTAAAGTTTTCTTTGTTAATGATTAGAAATTAACATTATTGGTAAGTATGTGTCTGCAAAACTACCACCTATTCATGAAACGATGCAAATTCACCAGGTTATCTATGTATGATTACTGTATTCTGCGGCTGTAATCAGGCCTTCTTCGCTTTTTACCACTGTGTCTTGTGATGAGCTACATTTTTTAGCTTCCTCTGGTCCATTCCCGATGAATGTACAGAGTCCTGCTTTCATGGTCTCCTCATAGCAAGCTTAACTAATTTATGCAATGACGTCATCTGGCTTTAAAGTTGCAGGCTCCCAGTATGGCGAATTCGAAGGCTGGCATCCTTAGCACATGGACTATCTTTGCTGGGTGACTTTTACGGACAGCGACAATTTATTACATATCTCAAAAAGTGCATCATTGGAAATTATGCTGTCTGGCCATCGGTATCTACTAATGGTGTTTGCGGTGGCAGGTGTCGAGTTTGTCTAGAGCTGCCCTTGGAGCGGCCATGCTGTTAAGAATATACAGCATCAAGTATATACAGGTTGCTTGTCTTTTTATCAAGGGCATATTTGATCTACGGACTAGAAAGCTGTTTTCCAAGTTGCAGCGTGCAGCATTACTACAAAGAAGTCAGTCGAGGATTTTAGGTTTGTTTGATGGGCATTTTCTTTAGTTTCATACTTTGTAGATAGGTATATGTGGGTGAACTTTGTTTTGGATTCATTCATATTCTCAATTTTTAGTTTGCTTGCAACTATTCTGAGAATTCGTCAAGGTGTTTCCTTTCCTCATCTATGAAGTCCACCTCATCGGCATATTCCATCCCTAGCAGTATACCCAGTATGGACATTGGGTCTTTGGTCTTGTGGAATTTTCCTGCATGGATTGGTAGCAGGTGAAGAGCACCGGCGATAGACCATCTCCATTGTCTCAAACTCTACAGACCTCACTGACTTTACTCTCAGCTTGGTGTCTGCAAGTAGGAGTCTCACTAGTCGTAGCTTATCTTCATTGCAACAAGTCTGGCGCAGTACATCTAGGATCTCGAAACATGCCCATTTTGTGGACATTCCAGTGTTTGGACATGAAACTGACACAAGCCTGAGTTGAGCCCATACAATATCTGCGCAGTCCACATTTAAGGTGACTTTGACTGGATCTGGGATAGTGTTGAAGAGCACAATCGGTCGCAGATTGGTTGTTTGGGGGTGGGGCAGGTGACTTCTTGGGCTTGGGTAATTCGATAATGGTGCCAAGTGGTGCATAAAAGGCGAATTGATTAGTTGCGTGATCACATTTTGAGATAATGTTATTTGCATATTTGAATAGGTCATTGCCCATGCCAACAGGTCCGTATGTACGTCCATTTCCAGGGCTTTGCGTGCCTTTAATTGGTGTCAGTAATGGCCTGGGGTCTCCTCAAAATGGGTGCAAGGGATCATCATACCATCGTAATCAATGAACTGTTTCTTGAACTCTCCTCGAATTGCCTCGGCTTTGCCCTGGTCAGTCCCGATAAATTGTCCTTTAGAGTTATGGTGGTGTGTAGTCAGTAATGTCAGTGCTCGAACTACATGAAACATTTTGTAACAGTCATCCGTGGAGTGATTCATCTGCTAGGGAGTCTGCTTGTTGAATAGCAAGATTTTTTAATTTAATGTGGCGCAGGTTAACTCTAGACTGAGAAATGCTGTCAGTTAAAGAGATTTATCTTGATTTTTGCTAACCTAAAATCGTAGATTTTTTGCAGAACAGTCTTCCATAGCAACGGCGACAGATACACCATGCCTTGCTATTGTGAAGAGCATTGCCGCAGTAAATGTTGCATCTTCACCAGCACCAAGTAATTACCAGTTTACCGTGACAATGTTGATGATGAAACGAATGACACCAGAAGATGTTGCAACCAGCAAAAGTTATTCTGAACAAAAAGGCCTAGCACTACTAGAAAGAAGAAGGTAAAACAAGACTATAACTGTTTAGTATATGGCGAGCCTTACCTTCATCCACCCACAGATGACTTTGAGTGTCATTTTTACACTATAAGCAAATGAGCTGCGTACCTCATATAGCCATATATTTTGGAGGTTTAGCATTAACGCTTGACTATCTGTCTTGGTTATTTGACCAATCGCTACAATAGAGATCGGTCGAAATACATTTCTGTTACAAAGGTCACTTACGTTACTAAACATGTTTTTGTAAGTATGTAAATTTTCATCTATCCGAGTATCTCGTACTTTTAGTGTACACACAATGACTGGGCTATCTCTTCAAGATAGGAGAATGTCGGTTATGGAGAGCCATAGTATTATGACAAATATTTTTTTACATTTTATTTACTTTAACTAAAAATTAATTTCAACCAAGTCTTATGACATATTTTGCAACACTGGTCCATTCTGTAAAACTGGTGTAGTTATGTTTATCTGGACAGCATCCTGTGTATATATATATTTATATATATATGTATATATACAGTACTGTGCAAAAGTCTTAGGCCACCCTAGAATTGTTGTTGAAATGTAATTTCTAGGCAGTAGATATTAAAATTGCTTGTAAAATTAGTATGTAATAATCAAAATGAAACCTTAATTTTAAAATAATACAAGCTGTTAAAAGATTTCAGAAATAAATAAATGTTTTGGTTGCTCCCTTAGAATGCATTGCAGCATTAAATGCTATTTTTCATTTTGTTTTGTTAAACCACCCTGTAATACCTGTACATTTTCTACCTGTAAGCTGTTTTGTAGTCCCCGGTAATGAGTGGCCTCATTTGCATATCAATAGAGCTAGTCTATATGCAGTTTTAACACCACTGTTGAGTGCATTCTAGTTAGAACTTAGTCATACTTAGTACCAAATGTGCAGTGATGTGAATATTAGTGTTTTATAGGGAACAACCAGTATTAGATAGTGAAAGCAGCTCAATTCTGGTATAATGGCAAAACTGACACAATATGACCGGTATAAAATTGTAATTTTGCATGAAGAAGGTAATTCACAGAGAGCTATATCCCGCCAAACTAGATTTTCTCGATGTGCTATTCAAGGTGTTATTAAGAAATTCAAAGCATCTCGATCGGTTGTAGACAAAAAATGCAGTGGAAGACCGAGGAAACTCTCTGTAGCTGATGAACATTATTTGAAAGTCACTTCCTTGAGGGACAGAAGGAAATCTAGCCAGGCACTTGCTCAAGATCTGTCAGAGTCCAGTAACACCAAAGTACATGCTTCGACTGTGAGACGAAGTCTTATCAAAAATGGTCTTGTTGGGCGTGTTTCTGCCAAGAAGCCATACTTAAGGACTGGGAACAAGCAAGAGACTACAGTATGCTAAAAGACATGCCAATTGGACAGCAGACCAGTGGCGGAATGTCCTGTGGAGTGATGAATTAAAATTCGAAATGTTCGGTTCAAATCGATGCCAGTATGTCAGAAGGGTTGGTGAAAAGTACATTGATGCTTGTCTACAACCTTCTGTAAAACACGGAGGTGGCTCTGTGATGGTTTGGGGATGCATGGAGTAGGAGATCTGGTGAAAATTGATGGAATTATGAATGCTGAGAGATATAGACAGATTCTGATACATCATGCTGTGCCATCCGGAAAGCGACTTATTGGTAGGAACTTTACATTTCAACATGATAACGATCCCAAACATACTGCCAACATAATTAAAAGGTAATTGGAGCAAAAAATAGCAGACGGTACTCTGACAGTGTTAGAATGGCCACCCCAGAGCCCTGATCTTAATATAATTGAAGCAGCATGGGAACATTTAGACAGAGAAAAGAACAAGAAGCAACCAAGGTCCAAAGAAGAGCTCTGGAACGTTCTACAAGACGCATGGAATAACATGACACAGGATTACTTGAGAAAATTGCAGGAAAGTCTACCAAAGTGAGTTGCAGCAGTTAAGCATGTCAAGGGAGGCCACACAAAATACTGATATATGTCTTTAATTATGATTGCCTAGCTATTATTTGTTATATTATTCGTAATCATTTGTTGATGAATTAGAAAATGAAATTATATATTTCCTATGAAATATAAATACTAGCTGATCAGAAAACTGTTTTGAATTAAAGTTTTCTTGGGTGGCCTAAGACTTTTGCACAGTACTGTATATATATATATATATATATATATATATATATATATATATATATATATATATATATATATTTAGATACACGAGGTCCAAGCGCCTGAAATGCTCACCTGGACCATTACCATTTCAGAATCCAAGATGGTCACTGGTGAAATTCTGAATAATAGTTCCGCAGACTATCAGCATGGGGTAAAATCAGGCTATTGATTAAGGATGAGTAGATATGAACGTTCTAGCCACCTCTGGTTGAAATCAGGCACACTGTTAGGAGAAGTGACAATTTCCAGTAAACTACTTACAATCTAATATTTCAGCCAAAAAATTGACGAATCAAAATTCTGAATATAACATCTAGAGCGTATAACAATAGTATCCTTTCAGCCAAATTTGGTTGAAAATCAATCAGAATGATAAGGAAAAGAAGCAATTTCACAATTTTCGGCTAATTTTTAATAAAATCTAAGATATTCACCCGGCTAATTTTTAATAAAATCTAAGATATCCACTCAAAAATTGACAAATCAAAATATCTGGATTTGATTTTAGGAAAATCCAACATGGCCACCTGACAAATCAAAATTCTCGTTTGATATGAGAGCCTACCACCATAGGATCGTACCACCCACGTTTCATTGGAATTGGGTCATTAATTATGAGTAATTATGTTTAAAGTAAAAACTGGCAGACGGTCAGACAGTACCCGTCACATAAGCTCAATTGGCCACTGTGGCTAGGTGAGCGAAAAAATTCTTAGAATTATCAAGAACTATTTAAATGCAAATGAAAATAGTTAACAACACACCAAGTCTGCGTTTTTAACGACTCCAGTTCCACTGAATGTTCCACTGAAAGTACAGTACAGCTCATAAATGAGTTTACAATTAACATGTTTCCTAAAACAAAAATGGAAAACACGTTAATTAGTGAGAAATGTTCTGTTGAATATTTCGAACGTAATTGGATTGGCTTCCAAACCCATTATGTTCAAAATATTTTACAGCACGTTTTATTTTGGAAACATGTTAAGTTATTTCTGAGCTTCATTATCTATTTATTTATTGACCAAATTTGGATGGAAAGTTCTGTCGGCACCCCTGTGCCAAGTATGTGATCAAAAGGGCAAAGGCAAAGGGTACCATCAATCCGACTAAAACAAATGCTGCGGGTATTGCACAAATTTGTGTTTCTTTGTTTTATATGTGCGTCATTCTCAGCGGATGAACGACAAAGCACTACAGCTCTGGGACACTACATAAAAATATAAGAGGGGGGGGGGACTAAGGCTGGGGGGGGGGGACTAAGGCTGGGTTGGGAGGCATGCTCTCATGTTGGAGCTCTTTATATATTGGTTACTTACATCTGGAGTCAAGAATGTTACATATGAAAACGTTAAAACAAACTTCCGTCTGAGCTCAGGCTGCCAGGGAATGCCAAGAAAGGATTTGGTTCTTCTTTGTGAGAGTATTTTTAAAACTGTTCAGAGACACAGGCTAAGCATGTTGAGCTAAAGACAAAGAACCAGGCACATTGTAAGAAATGATACACATTTCGAACTGGCAGAATAACTCCTTCCACGATACACGCAGTATGCCACACTAAAATTCAAAAGCCATATCAAAGCATTATAAAATCTATCTGCTAGCCTCATACTGCTTTAATTAAATCAAAGTATACTACATGGGGTTGTGAACATGAACAAACAGCATTGGAAGCCTATTAAACAGCATGCTGGAACAACATGAACACTTTTAAGGTTATGACCAGTGGCTTGGTAATTAATACAGAACGTCCCTTTATTGGACGGTCACCTGATTCGGTTGTTTCTTGTGACTGTTGTGGAGTAGGAGTTATAGAAGCTAAATGCCTATTCTGTAAGACAATATTTGCAAGAAAATGTTGATAAAAAGTGTTGTCTAGAGATATGACAAGCTCCATTTTAGAATGTAACCGCCCATATTATTATCAAGTATAAACAAAGATATTTTTTTAGTAATAAGTATTGTGATTTCTGTAGTTTGGACTGAAAAAGATATTTTCCATGAGAGAATCGAAACTGACCAAGCACATTGGAAAGTGCGCTTGGATAAATCTAACAAATTTTTCATTAATCCAGTGCTACCGGAAATTGTTGAGAACATTCCAGACCACAACCAACTCATTGTAACAACTGAATCTTAGTGAGAAATCATGATAACTGAACTCGCTACTTTTGTAGTAAGTGAACAAGACCATGGCCCAACTAGTGGATTAGTGACAAATGATCTCACTAAATGACCATCTACATGATCCAGTGATTCCTATTGCTGGCACTAGAATATTGAAACAAGACTGGATTTGTTATTAGAAATTCTCTAATCTGGTTGACAATTGTGCTATCAACGGTGCTGAAAGTCGTTGATGTTTAGGGCAGCAACGGCTTCCAGTCTTAATGGTTTCAAATATTTTAGCATAATTGTCAGTTGTACAAATTTAAAGAGTGAATTTTGGTTGTTGTGAATTGAATAATTATCGAATAAATTTGCCTAAATTTTACGCTGAACTGTAGATCATAATAATAGCGCTAATCACGTACATTCAAAGTTATTCAACTTTAGCCATATTTTGAAGCCACTCTATTTGCGTTAAAGCAGGCCATTTTGCCATTTCAATGATGATACGATGTTGCTGCCATTATTTCATAAATTATTAGTAATAATTTAGCAACATATGGGCATCATTTAATTGTTGTATGATCATTCAGCAACATGAGGTATTTGGCCGTATTGAGCGTGTGGTTAAATCTTCTACGCTTGAATAATTCCTCGCGCGATCACGGTGGCAGTATAGGGGCCTAACGCTTTTATGCCCAATTCACAGTGAATTGAAATTTGGTCTTCAAATCCGTGAAGTAAGCGGTAGTTTGTAAGAATTTGATTGCTGAATTACGTTGCTGAAAGTGTATGCGCTTCTGACATTTAAAGATCATTTTTCCCGTGTATTGATTTTTGAAATCATCTGGGCTGGTGATCTTGGATTTTGGGCATGAGTGGCTCTGTCTTTAAAATACGAGCCGGGTCTCGCGGTATTCTGCTTTACATAAGATGTACGCTAATTCACTATTCCAATCACGACAGCGTTTTTAGTTATTCTTCAATATTTTATGTTCCCATGTTTCTTTTGATAGTCAATGTTTCAGAATACGGTTGCTCTTTCCCATAGCAACATCAAACAGCAACATTGTATAGAGGAAATTATGGCCATTTCGTTTGGGCGATGTGACAAATTATGCATTTTGTAAATGTTGCAATGTATTAGAATCTGCATTCCTGTCAATTTAGCGTTGTCAGATTTTCCACATACATAACCCTATCAGCATATTACATTCCGCTGCATTTGCACTCCGTACCAATGCTTAATCTATTGTTATGTTAATGTTTAAATGAGTGGGCCATCACAATGGTGATGTTTAAACCAGCAATCTTTTGATATGGTAATCTGACAATCTATTCACCTATTGCTATGTTAAAAATTAGCATTTTTTGCCAAGGATTTTCTACATGGGCGTCTGGATTTTTGGTGCATGCAACACTTTTTGGGTATAAATTTCAGGTAAAAATTGGACTCTGGGTCCGACCTTGAATTGCCCTAGCAGGTGTAGGGCGCTGAACTCAGCGTAGTCTCTTAGTTGTTGTGCTAGTCCGAATTTCTGTCAGTTTGCTTAATACTTAGGTTACTAATACGCGAGTACGTTGTTCAGATAAAGTGTACATTGAGATATAATGTAGCTGTGATTTGAGTAGTGTAGTATTCCGTGTTGAGCTTTGGGCTCCACGAGGGATCTTTAATTTTGCTGTTTAGCATGTAATGATTCTTAAATCGAGTGCTCGTGTACTATATCATTTTTGGTTTATGGTTAGAAACTGGCAGCAATGAGGACCAGCATTTCAACCTATTGACGACTTCATAAGCCACCGTGGATTACTTCTAAAGAACAGGAGCTGATGCAAGTGTATAGTGTAAGTCTTAGGACGTAGTTAATAATATTCCCACTATCTAATTAACCACTTACTTGATTAAATTCTAGAATTCCTGTTTTTCTTAAATTAAGGACATGTCCTCCAGTAGTTGATATTATTCTGACTTCTGGATTGCTGAAACTACCCATTTGAGTCTGTAGCCATTTATATACCCGATTCCCCAAATTGTCTGTCCAGGTGACCATGATATTAGGTAAATCCAGTGCACTCCATGTTTGAGATCTCATAGTGGTAATAGTTGCTATTTCATATCACATATCATTCCTCTCGGCTACCCCTAGCAACCACTGTCGATACTTGTACAATTTCTGATTTACTGTCTTGACAATGTGTAAAACTTGTTTCAAAGCCAGAAAATCATGAAATTGTAAACATAGCTTCGCCAGAACCAAATAAAACTGCTAGTTCTTTTTACAGACGAGAGCAAATTTTCATTAAAATTGGTATCTGCCAATTTCTATTTCATATAAGTCGACATTTGACCAGTTATCATTTAACTGTGGCTTTGTACTTGTAACCTTAATTCAGTATAAATGATCAGTTAACATTCAGTTCCCTTAGCAGTTAATAACTTGGGAACCTATTGACATTACAAGTGTTTCACGGCTTATATCATTTAATTGAATCATTCTACGGTTAATTAGACACAAATGATTGGATAATCGTCTTAGCAGTTATAATACATACTTACTACTGTTTACCAGCATAATGGCATCCATTTAATTTTAAATTATTAAGTTCTGAAATAAATCTTTTGTCAAACGCATTTCTTCCGTAGCAACAGAGCATACATTATAGCAGTTATTGAATTTCATTCACACTTACATTAGGAGTTAATCCTATGACCTGTCCTTAAGGCGTAGGTGTTAAACACTGAGCTATGCTAGGGTCAGGTCTTTATTAATTACATTTCTACCTTGTCAGTGAATACTCCAAACTTGTTTTTAATTATTCTCTGTGAAAGGAAATTATTACAGCACCCCACCCCCCCCCCCCCGCCACTACTGTGAATTGCCACTTCACTTTGGCTTTAATTTCATGAAGCAATTTATGGCCTGTTCTTAATATTAGTGTTACTATCACTGATCGTATCTTAAGTTCAGATCATTAACGAGTTAGCAACTCGTTAAACAGTAGTTTTTCTACACTGTTTGGATTCCTAGGATCCATAATACAACTGTGGTAATCCAAGGTAAAATCGGCTGGATGAACCCTATGAGGGCAGGCTTCAGATTTTGTATACAGAATTTTGATTGCTCAATTTATTTGTGTGGAAATCTTTGATTTTATGAAAAATTTACCAGAAATTGTCAAAACTCTCCTTATTAACCGCTGTGCAGATTTAAAGTTAAGTTAGCTGGAATGCCCTTATGGGGGCTATGCTTCAGAAGTTATATGCAGAATTTCAATTGGTCAAGCCTTTTGTTGAAAACCTTAGATTTTTATGAAAGATTTACCGGAAATATTCAATACGCTACTCCTCATTAACCGCTTGGAAGATTTCAACCTACTTTGGCTGGAAGGACTTTATTGGGATATGCTTCAGAACATATATACAGAATTTTGACTGGTCCAGTATTTTGGCTAAAACATTAGATTTTATGAAAACTCTACCGGAAATTGTCTAAACGCGACTCATCATTAACCGCTTGAAAGATTTCAACCCTAGTTGGCTAGACAGACCCTATCACGGTAGAATCCAGAACATCTATTCAGAATTTTAATGGGTCAATTATTTTGCTGAAAATCATACATTTTATGAAGAATTCACCGGAAATTGTCAAAATGCATCTTCTTCACACCCGCTTAGTTGATTCTATCCAAATTTGGCTGGAAGGATTCTATAGTGGTCGGCTCTAGAACTTCTAGTCAGAATTTTGGTTGGTCAACTTTTTGGGGGCCATTTGGATTTTTTTAAATCTTTCCAGATCCATTTAGAACGCTACCCCTTAATTAGTGGGCCAATTTCAACGAAACAATTTCTTTGTTGACCATCTTGGATTTTTTCGAAAATTATCCAGTGTTTCAAATCCTAATGATCCAGGTTATCGCTATATGCCCTCGGGCCTCTTGGTGATTAGGTCTTCTATATTTATTTTTTATGTTTGAAGTCATGCTTCATAGTTCATTGCAAAGTCGTAAAGTCGAGCTTCATGGTTGCATTGCAACCAGATATCTGGATGCTATTTATTTCCATAATCGAGCCTAGTCACAATGCACGGTATTACTATCCTAAACCCAAAACCATAATCGCTACTTCAAAACACTTACACGCTGAGTATTTTGGAAATAATTCGACTAAAAGACATTGCTACCAACAACTTTTTTCAGTTGCTCCATCACATTAAGCAAAAAAATATGTTGCCGCAAACAGCTGATGTTGAGCATCGGTCACAGAGGTTAGCCGTCATTAGACCGTATTCTTGAAAAACAATAGAACTATTATTTCACTATGAACTATATGCTAGCGATCAAAATGCCAATTATCATAAGGAATAGAAAGGGGATAGAAAATAATAGAAAGGTTTACTCTTCTATGTTCAACCGAGTCCGTGTTTTTATTTGTTTTAACATATCTTGTCTATAAAGTTAGAATTTTCTCATAGATTATGTCAATTTGCAGGGAAACGGACGATTATTTTTGAAATGTTACCAATGAAATGCTTGGCTGCGTTATCCAGCCAGTCATTCCAGTGGTGAATTTTCAACAATAGCATTCTCTTGGTCTGGACGTTGACAGTTCTTAAGACCACCATAGAGGCTCGTAACTAAAAAGCCTACTTGGATATAAGGCTTTACCTAAAATTTGATTACGCTCATGATGATATTGAACGGTGTTATGATGTGAGGGTGGTATATAGCGCAGTTCTAGTGGAAATATAGAAATATCTGCAGATGGAGGAGGTGGGAGGAAGGAAAAAGTTCTTCCCTCCCTCTCTCTCTTTGGTGTGGTAGGTGGGTGGTTGGCCCCTCGGGGCATCCGCATGAAACGACATACAACATGACGAAATCATGAGCCAATCACGCACATTATCACATGACAAAGGCATTCTACTATAGTAGAACTTTTTTTAGTGTAACTGCTTCTCCCAGTCCACCACACCACACACCATACCCGCGACCAGTTCTATCTTTTTGTCTCGCATGTCTTAGTAATTTAAGATTGTTAGTTTGGACTGATATTTAAATATCATACTGAATTCAGTGCGAGAAGTCAAAAGAGAGACTTATCCACGAGTTGAGAACTATTCTGGTGAATATTTTAAGGACATAATAACTAATACATCTAACAAGGTTGGGAGAATGTCGGTAGCTGCTGGTACTGGATTTCATTTTGATTTTTCAGGTTTTTTCTGATCATATCCAAGTTGTTTAATGCGGGCATATGATCACATAATAAGTTTCTGTAACTGATTGGTTGACCAACCGACCGAACGGTCGACCAACTGACTGAATGACCGACCGCCTGTCTGACTGACTTGACGACCGACCGACCTACATACCGACATGGTCGGCGCTCAACTCTAATGCTCAACTATTCCAGACAATTCATGCATCGTTTACAACAGGCCGCAATAGTACATACAATAATATGCCTCAGCTCCGACGACACAGTACAAAGGTCAGTGACAACGTCGATCTTGCGGCAGACGCTTATATGTGGCACTATAAGTTCACCAGGTTTGGGCTCGAATGTTTTCCATAAGGTAATTATAATACTCTGCGTTTACACGCAGATTAATTAGAGGCAACCCCAGAAATATCGCTTTACTAACATTGGAATTCTGTAAGACGCTATCTATGGGCGATGATATTGCCTTTTGAGCGATCCTATTGTTTCTTAGCGCGCCGCCCATTGCACTGCGTATTGGTGACACCAGAAAGCAAATAAAAAGTAATACCTGCGACCACAGATAGGACTTTAGGTCTTTGGTAGATGTTCTTTCAGCAATCGCTGTAGTCTATAGAGGCCTACGAATGTGTGTAATTTCAAATCAATAGCTGCCAGAACAACGACGTTATGACGTGTACAAAAATTGTGCTTATTGCATGTTATCTAAAAAAAACTATTGGTTAGATCTGAAATACAAGTAGGCCTAATAGCGATACACGCCATATGTGGCACAATAATTCACCAAGTTCACCACCTCTCTTGTCCTACATCAACCCCAAATGTTCAACTAGATAGGTGGCGAATCTTTTTTGAGTAATTATAATACTCTGCATTACAGCGCGCAGATTAATGAGAGGAACCCGAGAAATATTGTTTTACTGAAATTGGAATTTCCCATTAAAGTACGGACGGATTTCGATTCTGGAAGAAGCTACATATGGGTCATGATATTGCCTTTGGAGTGATCCTATTATTTTAAGACCATTGCGTTGCGTATTGGTGACGCCAGAAAGCTAATAAAAAGTACTTTTTCCCGGATCACGAAGAGGACTTTAGGTCTTTGAACAATTTGCAGATCGTTTGGAGGGGTGTGTTTGTGTGTGTGGAAAGTGGTTGGGTGGAGGTATAGCAATATGGCTAACGAATAACAAATTTGGTTGAATTCCAATAACTGTTTTTCGAAGAGCGTCGGTGTTAGGCAGCTCAACATTTCTTCTCTAGTTGAAGGACGCCACACCATATCATATCACATCGGCATTATTCACAGCTTTCCATACCGCAACCATCCCATGAAAATAACAATTTCATCCATAAAATACGTCAAAACAAATGATACATGTGAAATATACATTATCTCTAAAATATTGTCGTAAACTCTAATTCAAGTAGCTTTGTTAATACATATTCTGTGTTGAATGCTCAGAATTTATTTTTCTTTATTACAGGTAGAAAACGCAGCAAATGCTGAACGAAATCGACGTGTATCAAAGGACGAGATATTTAGCCTATACGAGTTAGCGCTATATCTGGAGGGATTTGTGACACACATTCAGCTATATCCTGACTTAATGGTTATTGTTGGTAATCCTGACATGCGACTTTTAGCTAGGGATTTATTGGCAGAATCAAACAGATCTCAGGAACTCGCACAAATTGTATCATATGATACAGCATTTAAATTGGGAGATTTTTATGTTTCTCCATTGGTAATGCGGCAAGTTAAATTGCAGAACGACCCAGTTTTCCCTGTGGCATTCATGCTCCATGAACGAAAATATCAAAAGCATCATGAAAAATTCTTAACTGAAAGACTTAACTCCTTGGGTTGTAGTACAATAAAACACGTACCACTAGTAACCGACAGGGAGAAGGGTATTGTTAACGTGGTTAATAAGGTTTTCCCAAACTTACCCCATATATTGTGTGGTAACCACATCTTGAAAGATGTTGAATACTGGATAAAGAAGAAAGGAGGATCAATGGACGATGTCAAAATTATGAAAGACCATGTTGAACAACTTCAGGACTCTACGTCTGTGGCGGCATTTCAACATCGCTATGAACAATTAAATAAATTATGGTCAGCATCCTTCAAGGACTACTTTGACAGTGAACTGCATGACAATAACAGCATAGCGCTCGGTACATAACATGCAGATATGCTGCCTTTTCAAATGGGAAGGCTGCAACAAATAACTGTAAAACTGTACCCATTGCCGTCGGTGTGTAGCTGTGCAAGCACCGGGTACTGCTACCACATCATGGCAGTTGAGATGGCGATAGGAAAGAAGGGGGATGAAGATAAGAAAACATATTCCCTATCGACGATGCGCAAACGAAAGCGTGGACGAGAAGGACGATCAGGTCGAAAGAAAGCCTGGACCAAGGATTATGACTATGACGTGAATTGTGCCCCAGATTCAATATTAGCAGAAGAGTCTAAACTAATTGATAATCTTGATGCACCGTCAATTGCAGCTAGACAGAGAGAAGAAGACAATGAGGCAAACATAAAGTGTGTTTGACCTTTCTGAGGATAACATGGATGATATTGGCAGAGAGAATATAAGCACCTCGTCAATCCAGATAGACGATGATGATGATACTGATTTGTATTCTTGGTGTCCAACACCGGGTCATGATTCTTGTCTTGTCAACCAATTTGACGCAAGATCCTTGGAAGTCATCGTATGTAGATCGCTTGATCCATTACAGCCAAGCCAGTGGCTATATGGAGAGGTAATAGACAATGCGATTGAGGAACTTGTACGTAGAAAGGGCCAGGAGGATGTGGTGTTAGTCGTGCCGACGTTTATTTATCAATCTGTAGCAAATGGAAATCGTCGGATATGTAGAAAGAAGCTTTATGTTCCGAAACGGTGGCCTAAATAATGACATTCTGCTCATGCCATTCAACACAGACCATAGAGGACATGGACAACATTGGTCATTGTTAGTTGTATTTCTTCCAGAGCATGCAATTTATCTCATCGATTCTCTCCCAGGACATGCAGAGGCGGGTAGTGCTATGAAAGCTGCATTGACAGTCTTAACATGTGCAAACGTTGTTGCAAGGCAATGGTTGCATGCTAAGGCGTGGGATTTTTTTATTGCGACCGACATGCCTGTTCAATCAAATCGTTATGATTGTGGAGTCTATGTCATATTTAGTGCTTATTCGGTCATCCACGGGTGCACATACGAACATCCAGTAAATAGTAGGTTAGTCCCAAGATGGGTAAGCAGTTTGTTAATGGAGGCTTATTCTGAGAAACGCACATTCCATGAGCGTGAATGCATATTTCGAAAATGAAACTGCTACCAATGTAGCCACATTTCGTGACAGTGTGTAGCCACATTTCGTGACAGTGCACTACATACGAAACGCTGTGCTATAAAACATTAACTAACATGGTGTCATTGCTGAACACGGAAAACTGCCCAGGCAACATCCTTGAAAATGAGCGGGAAGTGTTGTGTGTCCGTTGTCGAACATGGTACCACTTATCTCAATGATAGATGTGAAATGATGCCAATGTATTACGTCTGTGATTATTGTTTATGAGATTGGGGTTTGCACAGATTCATTAGGATCGCCATATTCAGGTTCATACTAATTCTGCATTCTCAGTAACTGAAAGGGCATACCATTATATTGTGCATAGAATTGGTCTCACCTGAAGGTGGTATGGTGCTTTATAAGGATTTATGCATAAATAGGCTATACTATTTACATGTTTATCACGTCAAAGGCACATATTAAGTTGTAGTAGGCCGGAATTCAAAAATTGGTTTAAATTAAACCTGGTAACAAATCACAAAGTAATTGCAAGAAAAAGGCGATAACCCCCAAATTGTATTAGTTGATAACCAGCCCATACACCCTTCAAGGTGTGTAGTCTAAATACTGAAGCAATGGCAGCTTTCAGCAGTGGAAGGGGTTGTTTGAAGGCCCACCCGCTTAAAAGGAATGACCATATTTTGGCATTTAGGGCACGCCTCTTGCTGAGGCCCTATCTATACAACTAACCCTGCAATTACTTTGTGATGTGTTACCAGATTTAGGCTAAACCGGCATTTAAACCTTATTGAATTCCGGCCATTATGCCCAATATGAAGATGTTTCACAGTTTCTCTCGGCTCTAGGAATGACCATACTTTGGCATTTATGCCACACCTCTTGCTGAGGCCCTATCTATACAAGTAACCCTGTAATTACTTTGTGATTTGTTACCAGGTTTAGACTAAACCGGGGTTTAGACATCCTTATTGAATTCCGGCCATTATGCCCAATATTAAGATGTTTCAAAGTTTCTCTCGATCGTGATTATATTCACATCCCATCTCTCCATCTAAATATCAACCTCTCCCTCCCTCCTCTCTTCTCCCTCTCGCTCCTTTACTCACCCTCTCTCTCCCCCTCTGCCTCCGTCCGCCCCTTCCTACGTCTCTCGCTCCCTCCATCCATCCCCATCCTTCCCTCAATCGCCCTCCCTCCCCCATCGTGTTTATCCCAAACAGTGTTATTGGAAGCTATTGCTCTGGTAAAAGCCCAATGGATTCAGAGATCAACTTAAGTCAAAGGTCAACTGGGATCAATGTGAACTTGGTCAAAGGTCAACTGGGTCTAAGATGTCGAAACTGGTCAAGAAATTAAATGATGTTAGTGTGACATGTGGCATCAAAATGTCAGTTTCTGGCCATAGCATGCAGACTAACAGCGACTGAAATAATACCGGCCATTGAAACAATGACTGTATACCTGTCTAATATTATGCGTGTAGGGCCGACTAATGAATCATTTTTCTATGTATTGCGCCGTTCAGTATAGTAGTATATCATTGCATTGTTTCTAAATATATACACTATGTGTCAAGATTTTATAAATTATGTGGTGTGTATTTTTGTTTTCGCATATATTGACAACACATGTTCACTTGGATCGGCGTGCAATATCTTGAAATTATAATGTAGAGTATGACTTAGTACAAAGAGAAAATGTTTACCCTGCCGAAGTACAAGTTTTTTTGTGAAGATCGAGACAAAAGATGGGAGATCATAGTTTTCCAAATCATCAGCCGACCGACTGACTGACTAACCGACCAAATGAACGGCCAACAGACCTACCAAGCGACAGACCGATGGAGTGACAGAGCGACCGAGTGACTGACCAACAGACAGACAGACCTACAAAATCATTGTCTTCACCATTTGAGGATGATAGTAAAAATATCCTGTGCAATTGTCATTAATTCTTTGAATGATGAAGAGGATTATTTTCTAATATGCATAATATCCGATAGCCACAGCGAACGTGTTCAATGAAACATTATCCGAACTTAGCCGTATACTACTATTTTCAAGATTTATGTACTAAAAAGAACTATTTTCATTGTTTCCTCTTGTGAATCGGGTACATCCTTAAAGTGTTGGTAGATTCAGACACTGCTACTAGTACAAGCCGTACTATAACTATAGCGAACACATCCATTACTACTAGTAGAGACGTGTTCACTCTACCTCGCTCTTTGTCAGAATGACCAGCAAAGAGTGTCTCGTATTTATATCAGTCACACCTGCCAATCGGAAAAGCTATTATTGATTATGTCCTTTCTCGATAGACAAACAATGTGATTGACTGAAGCAATATAAAAAGTTATCGATTATGGGCTATAGCAATAGACGTGCATAAATTGTAGCCACATTGATTCTGCCATATAGCAATAGACCCTCGATCTGATTAGCTGAAGCGATAGATGCACATAATATACTGAACCATCACATCAATAGAGGATACCAAAAGCTTTATTTTGAAATGTGCACAACTTTGACTATGGACATCGGAGTAAGCCAATTCTTTGCAGGCATAATCGCCACAGTCTGTAGAATGTTTTGCGAGCGTTTTCTCTTGGGGCTATCACACAATGGCCAGAGTTAGGGTGAGCAAATCAATACCTTGTGTGCCTACTACCATGGGTGTTGATCACGGACACCAATCTCCTGTACATGGAATGAACAAGGCAGTTGATAAACACCATTGGGATCCGGGCCCATACCCTCAGGGAGGCTGCATTCATTTCAGCTGCAGTTGTCGGCTTTGGGTGCACTGTATGAAGTCTTCTTTGGATCTCATCCCACAAGTGGGACTGAGGGCAGGCCTATGACCGACCAACAGTGCTGCTGGAGGAAGTGTCTGGTGGCTCTGGTAGTGTGGGCACGGGAGTTGTCCTGCTGGAAGGTGTGATTCGGGTGTCGCCCAAAATGGGGCACAACATGGTCTCAGAACTTGGTCAATGTACCGAAGAGCCGTGACCCCATGACCTCTGTCTGGACTGATGTTCTGGAAGACCACATGCCCAACTTTCTGGTTCAGGCCAATTCCACTCCAAACCGTGATGCTTGGTCCTCCCCATGGGTCCCCTTCCATGACACATGCATCTGCATACCGTTCGCCCATCCTTCGCCATACCCTGGTGCTGCTATCTGCGGTAGAAATGTTGTAACGCCTTTCATCTGAGAAGACTATGGTCCTCCATTGCCGATGACGCATATGTTGATGATGCATGGCCCATTGCAGACGTTCCTGACGGTGACGAGCTATGAGTAGAGGACCCGTGGTTGGACGACATGACATGTTGTTGGCGGCCAAACGGCGTCGGACCGTGTCTTCACCAATGGGTGGCTGGTTGGTACCAATGGTCTGACGAGCTGTTTCCGTTGCTCTAACGAATCGGTCGTGAAGGTGTTGACGCAGTATGTAGCGATCTTGTCATGGCTTTGTGACCCTGGGGCGACCACCGCATGGACAGTGTTTGGTACTGTTAGTGACGTTGTATCACTGCCTCAGATGGTGTATAGTGCGTACAGTGCAATTGAAGTCATTTACAATGACTTGAGGACGTTGCCCGGCGTTCAGATGTCCAAGGGCTTGTTCACGTTGTATTCAAATCACAACTTGCAGCCTTTGAATTATGGTCTTTTATACTCAGGGCTAGGGCTGCGCGATATACCGATACCATATTTAAAACCGATATCCCGCACTGACGGTTTCATAACCGATTATAAAAAATAAATATCGAAAAACCGAATATGAACATATTTTCGGTTTTTCGTATCGGGATTGTTAAAAATAAAAGATACTAACGAGCATGAAAAGCGTAATGAATAATAATGGCCAGACTTTCCATTAAGCTACGTTCGGGCCAACTAATAATTGAACGTGGCCACAATTGCGCATATTGTGTAACTCCATGTAACTCGCTGTCCGCCGAGAGAAATCAAGCAGCGAATTAATTTAATCACGGGCCTTTGAATTTTCGTCCATCCATCCCTCTACAACATATTCCCCCTACTATATATATATACATTTCTAAACAACGGCATCCATTTTATTTACGTCACCGGCTAATTAACATAATGCAAAGTCGTCCCAAAACTAAATCGCCCGAATGCATAAAAATCTAGCCAATAAATATAATGCTGAATACATTTTGCTGATTAGGATATAATTTTAAATAAAATTATTACTCAAACCGTTTTTAAAACGTTATCTTCTATACACAATATCATATTAACTTATGAAATTCGCGTTCGCAATATTACAGTTTTCTTCAAGGCATGATTTCGTCCTCGGGCCGAATTGGAAATGAAAGAAGAAAGGGAGATAATTACATCATAATTAATTACAATCACGTGATTAGGCTACGTCTTTTCGCAACCTGTTTTACTGATTTATGATTAATTTTGACAAAATAAACGATGTTTATTTAACTGTGCGTAATATTTAGGCGCTCTAATTAATAATTTCTCTCCCGCGATGATGGATATTATAAGGTATATTAAGCTTTAAAGGCGTAAAACGTTACGACTGTATCAGGGCGTGAAAATACGTTATACGTTCTGCTTTCGTGCTATTTTTTATCATTTACATTTTTTGTTTCATGTCCATAAAACCGATATTCGGTTAAAACCGATATGAAAAGTCATATCGAAACCGATATGGCTGTAAGCCAAACCGCGCAGCCCTACTCAGGGCTACCATTAGTTGTACGTGCATTTCAATTTTTCCGTAAATCGTTTGCAACCGCGTCCCATGACACGCACGAGACAGCGCATTTTAACATTTCAAGGCGCAATCATCCGGCCATTTGCACACTTTAACTCTGGGCATTGTGTAATCGCCACAAGAGAAAACACTCGCAAAACATTCTACAGACTGTGGCAATTATGCCTGCAAAGAATTGGCTTCCTCCGATGTCCCTAGTCGAAGTTGTGCACGTTTCAAAATAAAGATATAATAGCTCTTGATATACTCTATTGATACGACGTTTCTTTTGCGGTTCAGTATATAACCACCTACCAGCCCAATACTGATTATAACCTAGTGACAGAGGCGATATCTGATGGTCACTTTGCGGTGCTATAATTGTCTGGCGCAATGACTAAAACTGCAGCAAATACTCATCAAAGCGCCATTGTTAAAAATAGTCGTTAGTTCAGACATGCTGTTTTTTCTTGCTGCCGCCAATTCACTCATCTAATGCTGTAGCTGGTCTGGCGTAATGGCTAAAGCTGCACTGCACTGAATGTAGTTGATATAATTATCTGGCATAATGGGTGAAACTATAGTGAATAATCATTAAAGCGACATTGGCACAAAATATTGATTAATTCACACTTGTGTGCAGTAATGACGAAGGTCTCACTTGTACCAATAAGCAATATTCCACTATATATATGTCAGTATTACGTATATAGTTGTTTATACATTATGGCTGCCTTTTCACTTTTCATGTTTACAATAATAGATTGACACTCTAGTCGAACGACTACTAACGCCATTAAGCTATATCTGAGTAAGATGCTTTTTAATTTATATGCATCTATCACTTCACCAATAAGAGCGTGCATCTATCACTATAGGGCATACTCAATATTGGGCTGGTAGGTGGGTATACAGGTGGCTATAATTCACACACATCTATCACTTCATCCAATCTGTACTAGTAGTAGTGTGTTTTCGTTATTCTTATTGTAATGCCTGCACTTGTAGCAATGTTGGAGTATACCGTGACCTATACCTTTTATCATCGGATCTGCCTGGTTCACAAGAGAAAACTGTGAAAATGGTATTTTATTATATTTTCTAATATCTTAGACACAGGTAGTATAAGAATCAGGTAGCCATTTTTTAAATGCATGTTTAGAATGTCTTTTTACTGTGTTACCATTACATACGCTTTGGTATGTTATGAACATCAAATTTCCTAACCATCGTGTGTGATAGATGCACTTTTTCATTGATCCTCCCAGGTCACGGGAGTTTCAAGGTGGTGGGGTTGGCTTAATTACCCATATAATTATGTTTGTACAAGAATTCCCACCCCCTTTTGCCACTCCATATATGTGCAATTAAACCACGCCCCCCCCCCTCCCCTCCAATACCACATGATCTGAGAGGATCAATGTAAAAGCTCGTCACAACCACTTACTACTACCACTATCCTAAATTAAAAGCAAAAATGCAAGAAGTTGGGCTGCTTTTACCGGAGGTTCTCCTTGAATTAAAGCTGCAATCACATTCTATCAAATCGGTCTCGAAATCTTGATTTTCCTTACAGCGTAAGAATTGTGTCAAATTGTGTCGTATCTATGTTGTCAGACTGAACGGTGGCCAATTTCTTTGATGTATTAAAGTTGCATATTTACACCAAAATGCTTGAAAATAAAACATTTTAATTATATATTTTAGAGGCTTAAATTATGTGCCGAGATGTAAGGAAACGAAATAAATTCTTTAACATATGATAGTTTCATTACACACAAATGTATATAATTTCTGAAGGTTGTGAAATTGGATCTGTTAATAGAAATATTGTTTATTCATACACGTGACGTCGTTTTAGGCTAGGTGGTGATTCGACTGGTTTTGTTTTTTGTTTTACAGAACCATCATTTGTAGCACACCTGGCCAGAATGGCCAAGTGACCTTCTGCCGCCAGATTGCCTATCAACATTTTCTTCAAAAGACGTCTCAAATCCACTAGACTGATTTCAATTATATTTGACAGGGCACATCCTTAGGGCATAGAGATCTTTGTTTCTTCAACCAAAGCTGATTGGTTGCTTTATGCAGGTGCCATCTTGGAGTCTGCGCTATTTTTAGAAACAACTTTTAAACTTATTCTTTCTGAAAATTGCTGGGCAATTAACGTGAAACTCAAGAAATGTCATATAGGGCACGTCATAAACCAAGTTTGTTTGAATCAGATTGGTTGATTTGTCTGGCGGCCATCTTAAAATGGTCTAGTTTTCGGAAAAAAGCCCACTTCGTCTCCAGGCCGAAATTTGGGAAATAGGATTAGCGACTAAGGGCCATTAAATGTTGTTCAATGGAAGTTGATCCACAAATGGGCCAATCAAAATGTATGGTTGGTGGCCAGATCTGGTTTTATTTAATGGATTTAGATTGCGAAATTGCTATATATGTGTTTATTGGTAGAATTTTGCATGCTCAGAATTGGTGGATAAGCCATATAGTGGCCATCTTGGATTATGTTCCAGCTAAAGATCCTATAGGAGAAAAATGTTAAATGTGTTCTCAAGAACCAGTTGATGAATTTAGTCTAATTTGACAGGAGGCATCGTTTCGGCATATATATGCAAAATTGCAACACACATGTGCGCTCGTTTCGTGCGTGTGTCTGTCTGCGTGCGTCCTGTCTGCATGTGTCTGTCTGCATGTGTCTGTCCGCATGGGTCTGCCAACCCGGCCACCCGCCAGGCCGCACCTCAATTTCAAAAACTGCTGTTCCGATTTGGCTCACATTTTAACACAAAGAAGGAACTTGCCGTGTAAGGGGATTTCCAACCATTCACCGAGATCGGATAAAAGAACCCAGATCAAATTCTGGATCTATCGTTCTAATACAAGGAAAGGTGTGACAATACGCTAGGACACCACACCGTTGGGCGTGATTAGAAGAAATCCTAACAAATCCAGAAAATCCGAAATAATTCCAGAAAATCTTGAGCTGTATACAATGACCCACGTAGACAGATGCCTGCTATAATATTATATATTGTATTACTTTTATATCGAATAAATGGGATGTTTTGAACACTATGTAGGGCCTACAAATTGTTGTTTATGTTTAGTTGCATTTAATAATATTTTTCGTTGAGTAATCAAAATGTAGCGTATCTGGCGGTCATATTGGATTTTTATTGATGGACTTTGTAGCCAAAATTGGTTTTATTTAGGTTTTTGAGTGTACTGATTTCAAATTTGCCACGTTCCAACTGTCGAATAAAAGGGTTGGCGGCCATCTTGGATCTTTTCCCGCCAAAACCCCCATACTAAAGCAGTATAAAACGTAAGATGTCCTCTCAAGAACTTTTGGGCCAATTTCAATTATATTTAGGGAATAGAAATGCAAGTTTGTTCAAACGACGCTGATCGGCCAATTTGGCTGGCGGCCATCTTAAATTTTGGCCGATTTTTAGAAACGTCTTTAAGAATCTTCTTCTCTAAAACTGCCTGGGATCGATTCAAAACTCATGAAACACCATCTATGGCAACAGGTCAAACAATTTTGTTCGAGGTAGGCCCTAACTTGATTGGCCAGATGCCTCGTGGTGGGGGTGGGGAGGGGCGCGCTATCTTGGATGACCTCGTTTTCCAGAACCGCTGAACGGATCCTGCCGAAATTTAGGAGATATGATTAGGCACTAAGTTTATTTGATGGATTTTGAAGCCGAAATTGGCTTCATTTAGTTTTCTACATATGCTGATTTCAAATCTGCCACTTTCGAAACAGTTGAATAAACAGATTTCTAGTTGGCAGGCGTATAGGATCTTCTCCTGCCAAATACTCCCATAGTAAAGAAATGGGAAATTTAAAATGTTATCTCGATCCACTGTTCCGATTTTAACGACATTTGGTAGGACGCATCATTATTTTTGTGCCAACTCAGGCCAGAATCTTATGGTTCTACTTATACGCGACGAGATGTCTAGTTGAAATGTCTATGTTCCAGGTGTGGGGCCTACGATTCATGCACATTGGGCTACTCGTCTTTTGTCCAGGGTAGGCATCGAAGAGCTTTAAACATACTCAAAATAGAGGGATCCATTTCCGACTATGCCACACCCATCTATATATATATATATATATATAAGCTCCCTCCATCTATCGCTAAGCTCCGCCCACCTATATCTAAGCTCCGCCCATCTATATATTTTATATGGAATAACAGCCATTTTATATGGAATAACGAATATCTAAGCTCCGCACATCTATAACTAAGCTCCGCCCACGCTTTGGGAGTGTTGGGATCGATTTATATACTTTGAAACCCGACTTCCCATTTTCAAGGTAACTATTCAATTAACCTTCTGAATGTTGCTGTCTATACATCGCCGAGTCAAATTAGTTTTAAGATATTCAACAAAATCCATCAAAGATATACAATTCGTGCACTTGCTAGACCATTCCAGCTTCATGTTTCTGTGACGCCAGCCTACAAGTGACGCAATTGATTATGCCATCATATACTTGAGAGATATGTCGGATTCATCCATTATTCTTCAGGGGATATATTAGGCGCAAATGGAGTATCATGATTTGATTTCGGAGAACTTGTTCTTTCTAGCCTAAATGACATGACTGACAAACATAATATTAATATTTCTCGATAGTTTCTTCTCTGAGCCAGATCTCGAAGTGTTTTAAACATAGATTTGCAATTCTCTTTCACTGGATGAAAAGGCGCACGCACGCACACCACTGATGCAACGCGTCGGCAGTACTGAAAATGGTTGTTATTCCGTGTTATTCCATATAAAATATCTGTTATTCCTTATAAAAATGGCTGTTATTCCATGCTACGAGTTATTCCATGTAAAATGGCTGTTATTCTGTGTTATTCATTATTCTTTATTCGTTATTCCTTTTAGTGGCACCCGTCTCTGGTTTGCTTATTCAAACCGGATGTTAGTATGATAATATATGATAACATTTTGTGTTTACCTCGAGCAGTTCATCTAATCTGTTCATGCTGCACTTGGGCTTGGACGCATGCTAATGAGAAGGGGTGCTGCAAGTGCGTTAGAAAGAAATGTAAAAGGCATCGTTACTCATAAATGTATTGATAAGACATCCTTATTTGTTTTATAAGCATAGGCATTGCAAAATGGAGTCTCACTTATCTGTTGCAACTACATTCATAGTTCAGAATGTAATTGTATCGCTGTAGTTTTCCGGCATACTTATTTTTATTCAAAAATTTGGGCCGATTGATACATTTTTCGGCATCGATCTTGGGTTATCCAAATATTTCTGGAAATCCTTTAAAACATTTCGTTTTAAACTGCTTAAAGGTTTTTAACGGCCATCTGTGATTTTACACATTTTCCAGAATTTTCTCAAAACTTTAAAACGCTAATCCTTAATCAATGGCTCTATTTCGACGAAATTAACGTGTATATATCTTATGACTTCATGATATTGATTGGACAATTTTTGGCAGTCATCCTGAATGTTCTGTGTACAGAGTAGTATTCATATCTTTAAACTCTGAAACTCCAATTTTGATAGGACTAGGTCTAGATAAACGACATTTCAAAATCCAATATGGCTACCAGTCAGTCGTTGTCATCTAAAACACAGGTTGTCTTTCTAAGTTTAAAGGATCAAGTATAAAAATTTGTAAAAAGTTAGCTGTCCACGTAGCCAAGCCCCTGGCGCCTCGTGCTAAGATACATTCTGAACAATTAGGGCACGGTAAAAATGGGCTTTTACCCAGTAAATGTAAATGATGGCGTTTTATTTCAGAACTCTGTTATTATCGACCGGGGAAGAAATAATGGTTGTTGACGCAGTTTGGACGGTGCTAGAGGTGTACGGCGACATAAACGACCACCTGCCTCTGGATGTCGTCGTGAAAATGATGGGTACAATGATAACGACGATAATAAGGTATATTTCTGATCTGCAAATGACTAATTACTACTCATCTAGGCCGGATCCAATCTGATTCTGTGCATGTTACAAGCCGGCCGCTTTTTGTATCTTTTTAAGAAGTCCATTTCAATATAGAAAAACGTTGCTGCCATTAAATTTTAAGAAATTAGATTTCCATTGGCTGTCTATTACAGTCAACAGTATCTCGTGTGGACATTTTTTGGTCTAAGACCTGTTTTCCATGTGAGCTTTTCAGTTTGCGTGTTCTCGCACGCTTTTCTGCTCGCGGGTTTGTCTATTTCCATGCGGGCGAGTTTATCAGCGAATCCGGCTGTTTTCCTAGCGTAGGCAAGCGAATTTCAGGCTCTAGTTCTGCATATCTTTGATCAATTTTTGCTTTCCTACACACTACATGTTCCATGTCGCAAAAGTGCAAAGGTCGGTTCCCAGAGCCGAGCTTTCAAAAACAGCAGTTAATTGGTAGAACAACATCTGCACCCAAAATCTGGGCTCTCATTTTTGGTTTGTCAACTGCATCATAAGAATTCGAGTTCTTTGTGTCTTGCGCAAATAATACAAAAGAAAATGGCTGTTGCATGGCATCATTATTATATTTGCATAGCGTGCAAAGTCAATATGGCAAAATAACATGCTTATAAGGCAACAAACATGCGCACAAGATCAACATGCACAATTCAAGTTTTCTTCCGATTCTCCTCAAACCTGGCCAGATTCTAGAACATTGAGACCCCTAAAAAAGCGCGCAGAAAAGCTTTCATTAGCCACAAAAGCAAGTTGTTACTTAATGCAATACAAGTAATGACTTGTATTGCATTAAGTAACAACTTGCTTTTGTGGCTAATGAAAGCTTTTCTATGCGGATTCGCTGATAAACTCGCCCGCATGGAAATGGCATTTGTAACCGCAAACTGGTATTTGCTTAGATGTGTGGTTTTATGACTCGTAAATGTGTATGTATGGCTTTGATAATTGAGGATAATCCCGATAGTTATTAACGAATATACAGGAAATTTGACAACTCAAAATCGACCGATGATAATGACTCAATTATTGGTGCATAACTTCATATCGAATGGTATTTAATAGAAACCAATTGACCACACGTATGTGCTAGCGTATGAGATGTAGAATGCAGGGTTGTTTGATTTAAATCAAATGATTAAAATCAGTGATTTAAATCATGATTAAAATCAGTCCAAAAAAATCAAAAAAATCATGTAATGAAAGCTTTTCTATGCGGATTCGCTGATAAACTCGCCCGCATGGAAATGGCATTTGTAACCGCAAACTGGTATTTGCTTAGATGTGTGGTTTTATGACTCGTAAATGTGTATGTATGGCTTTGATAATTGAGGATAATCCCGATAGTTATTAACGAATATACAGGAAATTTGACAACTCAAAATCGACCGATGATAATGACTCAATTATTGGTGCATAACTTCATATCGAATGGTATTTAATAGAAACCAATTGACCACACGTATGTGCTAGCGTATGAGATGTAGAATGCAGGGTTGTTTGATTTAAATCAAATGATTAAAATCAGTGATTTAAATCATGATTAAAATCAGTCCAAAAAAATCAAAAAAATCATGATGCGATTTTTTAAAAAGTCAGTGTTTTTTTAATAAAATCATCATATTGTATTACTTGCTTTATTTCATCTGTATACACCCAATAACCTTTAAAAACTGTTGTTTTGACCTTGCCTCACAGTTGTTTTATAGGTGTTGCTTCTGTCCCTGATACTATAACCCCATTATCCCCATTTACTGCCCAGACTTTGCTAGATTATCAAAACATTCAGGCTAACTCCTTTCTCTGACTTTGATAAACAATGTATGTAGATGGACATTGATGGATAAAAAAACATAGACAGCACTCGTGTAAGAGAGATCTGGTTTACATGCAGCCAGGTTAAGAAAACACATTGAATCCCACAGTACATATAAGCAAATAGAATGTTTCTTAACTCATCATTTGTTCAAAATAAGTTAAGATGCCTGGAAGAAAGCAAGATCGCATTTGGATGTACTTTGATAAGGATGTTGAGATTGGTAAATCTGGTTGTAAGGCTAAGTGTAAAGAATGTGGCAAATCTATGCAAGGCATAGTAGCACGTATGAAGCAGCATCATAGTGAATGTAAGACTGATACACAAGATACACCAGCAATAACAGTCTCTACGCCTAGGAAGCGCCCTGCCCCAGAGGCAGGGGAGTCATCACCGTTGTGTACGCCTACCAAGAGAACCAAAATCAGTGCAGGTAAGAGAATATAATATTTTGTGAATAAAAATTTAACTGACAAACAGACTGATAATCTGACCGACAGACCACACACTAACTCAGCCTAACTCTTGACCAAGTAATTAAAACTGATTAATAGCTAATCCTTCAGTTACAGTCTATATGTTTTCTACAGTTAAATAATTTTGCAAACAAATACACTGCCTTATTTAAAAATAAATTAAATAAACAAGGCAATCAAAGGGTTACCACCTTAGTTAGTCTATTACTGTGAGATCTTTATAGGACAGCAGTGTTGTTCAAGAGCAGACCCCTTTATTGATTGTGTGAGGTGATAACACCTGTGGTGTTACATAACAGTTAAGCAGTCAGGTAGTTAATTGGCTTAATTTGGACACATTAACCTTATCACTGCATAGTACTGTAATTTTAATCCCAAATTCCTAAAAAGATTTATGTCAGAAAACTATAGTGAGACTCATCTAAAAACTACTAAATATTTTGAAAACAATTTGACTGAAACTTCTTGGTGAGTAAATCACCAACAACTTTCAGTCAAATTGTTTTCACACTATTTAGCAGGTTTTGAGTAATGCAGCTTGAAACTATTCTCAAGTAGCTCAGAGCAGTCAGCCAGTTAACCCTTAGCACACTAATGTCAACATTATCCCACATGTGTCTACCTTTCCTGGCTGAAACAGTAATATTGCTAAATTAATAACTAAAAAAATTTACTTGAATATTTTGAAAACAATTTGACTGAAACTTCTTGGTGAATAAATCACCAACAACTTTGAGTTATATTGTTTTCACACTATTTAGCAGGTTTTGAGTAATGCAGCTTGAAACTATTCTCAAGTAGCTCAGAGCAGTCAGCCAGTTAACCCTTAGCACACTAATGTCAACATTATCCCACATGTGTCTACCTTTCCTGGCTGATACAGTAATATTTTATTTTGCAGGTCTAGACCACTATGTTTTGAGAACATCCCAAATTGAGAAAGACGCCATCGATGAGCAAGTCGGTCGCTACTTGTACGCTACTAACACACCATTCTCTGCAGTCACACATCCAGAGTTCATTAAACTAGTCCAGATGCTGAGACCAGGCTACTGCCCACCAAGTCGGTATGAAGTAGCCGGTAGTTTACTGGACAAGGTTCAGCAGTCACTGCAGGATGAGTGTAAAGAAAGGCTTGAAGGCAAGACTGTCTCCATGTGTTTAGATGGTTGGAGTAATATACATAATGAACCTGTAGTTTGTGTCTCTGTAACCACTTCGGATGGTGATTCCTATCTTACTGAGACTGTGGATACGTCAGGCCACAGTCACACTGCTGAGTACATGAAACAGGTCGCTAGTAGTGCTATTAAACATTGCGAAGAACAGTTTAAATGTAACATAGGTAGCATTGTAACTGACAATGCGGCTAACATGCGTAAGATGCGTGAAGAACTGAAGAAAGACCACAAAGACATTATTGCCCATGGATGTTCAGCCCACCTCATGAACCTACTTGCTCATGACATAGAGATCAAGGGTGTTAAGGAACACGTCACACAGATTGTGAAGTACTTTCGCAATACACATTTACCAGCAGCATGGTACAAGGCAGAGGGAGGCAAGCGACTCGTCCTACCACAAGATGTCCGCTGGAATACGCTAGCTGACTGCCTTCAGTGCTACCTGGATAACTGGTCCATCATTTTGAAAGTGTGTGAGGAAAATAGGGATAGTATAGACACAAATGTGGCTAGTAAAGTGCAAAATATTGGGATAAAGAGACAAGCAGAGGACTATTTGAGGCTCCTTAAGCCAATCTCCATTGCCCTGGATATAGTACAGAGTGATAGCTGTTTTCTCAGTGATGCAGTTAGTGTATGGAAGAAGTTGGAAAAAGACTTTGAAGAAGGTGGGGTATCATTAAGCATTATGAAGAAGTTCCACGAACGATGTAAGCAGGCACTCACTCCTGCCCACTATCTCGCCTATATTTTGGATCCGCGTACTGCTGGTAAAGGATTGTCTACCAAGGAAACTGACAGTGTGATGGAGTATGTGTCTGTGTCATCCCCAGACATGATACCTATAATCATGAACTACCGGGCCAGAGCAGATCCATTTAAGGATTACTTGTTTAGTTCATCTGTTCTGGAATCTGTGTCTCCCTTTGCCTGGTGGAAATCTCTATCAGACAGAGTCAGTGACCATGTGCTAAACATGATATATGCAATACTTGGTGCTACTGCCTCTAGTGCAGGTGTTGAGAGAATATTCTCAACTTTTGGTTTTGTGCATTCAAAAGTGAGAAACCGTCTTGGTACTGAGAAAGCTGGCAAGCTTGTTTTTGTTTACAAGTTACTTAACAAATGAATCATCATATACATGTATAACTATATTGATCTGATTTGAAATAAATTAATTAAATTGAGTTAAAATTGCATATCTTATCATTAATTAGTAATATAAAAAACATGGTTATAAAAATCTGATTTAAATCAAAAAAATCGATTAAAATCAAAAAAATCCGATTTTTTTGATTTTTATAAAAGAAATCATGATTTTTATCAACCCTGGTAGAATGCTTTAGGATTTACAACAAATGAACTAAAATGCATTTTTGCTCAAATAAACAGTGAATTTGCAATTTAAGTATACATATGGGTCAGACCTTTAGTACCTCAATCCCTGACAGAAAGTTCCCAATTGCTTAAAAAAAATTGTTTAGGTGCCAACTTAAAGAGAACTAATAGGACTTTCAGGAAATGTATACTTTTGTACACTTTCACTGATTTTCCTGCAAGCTGGAGACCTCCTAAGGTCAGAAAACAGTGAATGGCAATTTGTGTATTAAATCAATCATTCAGATCACTCCTGTGAATTTAAAACGTACCTTAAAGGTAATATTCAGCTATGTGGAGTAGCAGGCATGTCTTGGGCAAAATTCTGAAAAGCCTGCAACCAATAGCATCGTCGTTGGAATTGAAATAAGTCAGTGTAATGAACGTCCGGTATTGAAATATCAATTGTCTGCACCACAAAATCCAGCTTGCTTTCACAAGTTTAAGTGGTGTCTAAATTTACTGGTTCACCCACTGAACTAACCATGCAAAAATTGTGAGCAAACTGCAGACATACGACATGAGGGCGCGTTAAGCAAAATTATACTGGATACCCATCAGGGACGTTCATTTGCATTTTTTGTCACTGACTCGAGTGAAATTCTGGCCCTAACCATGTCTATTTACAAAGGTAAGACAGGATTTTGTGTGTTTTAGTGACAGTTTGCCGTGGAAGTCATTTCCAGCCGAAAAATGAATATCATGAACCTCCGTGTCGAGAACGAATGTCCGTGACCAAAACTCGTAGTGCGTAAGCACTGGCCCCCTGTTGTAAATGCCGGGAACCAATTACATGCAGGCATTTCGTCGACACGCTCGCCCGTCAAATACAACATTTGGAAGTTGCTCAAGCAGACAGAATATTGGATTATCTACAAACAAGTAAGTAAACAACCACCACCACTTGTACTAGTAGCGGGAAGGGTGCCATATATCATATACGCATAGCAATTTTAGGGTTATTTTGATGCAACACACTTCAAAGTTCAACGTGATTGTGCTCGGCACTGCCGGCAAACATCTATAGATTGATAGATTCACATGTTTTTGTCGGCTGAACGTCCATGACGGTAATCGTGAACGTCCATGGTGCAAACATGACATTTGTAAAGATCACTCGTTTTATTTATACGTTGTTTATCACTACGTATTGAATACAATTTGTTTAATTAGTAGTACTAGTGTAGAATTAACAAGTTCACAGCAGTAGTCTGATCTTTTTTGCTCTGTAGATGGTCATTTGCTCAGATTTCCATGCTAATTTGTTTGGTATATGAGGCTTAGCATCACATTATGTCACTAAATCCATGTTGTTTTTGTAATCACACTGTTTAGAGGATGAATGTGTGTATTCCCGTATTTTAGTACAATATAACTCGACTGCTCGTGATATTTCAAACAGTAATGACATTGGGAAAGGTTTTCGGACTAACCATCATGGACGTTCGCTCCTGAAACCGAAACTGATACTACTCGTATGCCAAGAGTGTCTGACATACCTGTTGTAGTGAAAATTGTTAGTTCATGAGTAGCTCTTTCATACACCAAAACAAGAAATACCTAAATGGTCTAGATCGAGGAGATGCATTACAATCAACTGATGCCCAATTTTTTTTATCTTTTGCCCCTGCCCACTACCCTCACTTTAACCCAAGAGCAGAATAATTCCTTGCAACGTAGTCTTCTACTCATGACCTTCAAAATGATATGCCATATGACCACCTTTGCCCACCCCAAAATTCCAATGTGTCATGCACTTTCCCGTCCATAGGTGTAATCATCCCCTAAGTTTCAAGTTTCTATCTCAAGTGGCCTAGAAGGAGATGCATTACTATCAATTGACGCTCAATTTCGATCTTTTGACCCTGCCCACTACCCTCAATTTGACCCCAGAGCAAAATAATTCCTTGCAACGTAGCATACTACACAGGACCTTCAAAATGATATGCCATATGACCACCTTTGGCAAAATTGGCCCACCCCATGGGGTCAGACCAAAATTTCAAATGTGTCGTGCATATCCCTGTCCATATATTTTGCCAAATTTGGACCTTTTGACCCCAACCCCACACGCCCTACCAAATTTGGTTGAATTCCGTCCACTGGTTTAGGAGATAGCGTGACGGACGGACGCGTCCGTTCGTATGTGTGTGCTCGTACATCTGTACATGCGTGCATTTATACTTGCATGGGTGTATGTGTGCGTGTGCGTGTATGGGTGCATTAGTTCGTGAGTACATTAGTTCGTGAGTACATTAGTGCCCCACCCGCCCTACCAAATTTGGTTGAATTCCGTCCACTGGTTTAGGAGGAGATAGCGTGATGGACGGACGCGTCTGTTCGGGGACCACTCTAAGTAAATCTAAACTTGGTCTCGATAGGACAAATTTAGGCAAAGAAATTTTTAATTAAATTCCTGTGCCAATGCGGTTTTTTTCAATGTAAAGACGGACTTGCTTGTGCCAGGCCTCCATATTTGTCCCAAATCAAACAATTTTAAACTGTTTATATGTACAAATACACTATCGGAATTGGTCTGCTGGTAGCTGATATTTCGTTTGCACGTTCGTCCATACGTGCAATCGTGCATGCATGCGTTCATTCGTTCGTTCATGTGTGCATGCGGCGTACATTCATGTGCGTGCGTGTATTCGTGTGTGTGCGCGTGCGTGCGTGTATTCGTGTGTGTGCGCGTGCGTGCGTTCATATGTGCGTGTATTCATTCATTCGCTCATTCGTCCACCTATCTGTTCATTCATCCTGTCACCTGTCCTTGGCCTCTCTATTGGTTTACTGGTCTGTGCCTCCCAGACATCAACAACCACACCAACTCATTGCAAAGAAGCAATTAGCGCTTTGCAATGATTAAGTGAATAAATTAAACCAAATTGGGAAATGAAATTGTAGCTTTCACCCATTTGCCTATTCATTCGTTCAGTCGTCTAGTCACCCATCGGGTGTCTGTCTCTCAGTTTACAAATCTGTTCTCCCCTTAATCAAGTATTTGTTTAGGTGGATGGCAGGATGGACTGATGGATGGATTAATATGCTGGTGTCTGGGTGGGTGAATGAGTGCATGGGTTGTTGGACATATACGCTTACAAAGCTCAAACAACCTGTGACTTACAACCACCTCTCTTTTGGAGGAATCTCACTAGACCAACAACATTCAGTCAATCCACAATGGATCATCCTATGTCAGAAAGACCTGCTCAAAACTATGTTTATTCCTATTTTCGAACACATGGCAACGCCAACTTATTACAAAGAAGTAATCAATGCTTTGTAATGACTGAGTGAACCGATTTGCCCAGATCAAAAACTGTATAACTTGTCAGAATTTGTTCCTATTTTCGAACACATGGCAACGCCAACTTATTACAAAGAAGTAATCAACGCTTTGTAATGACTGAGTGAACCAATTCGCCAAAATCCAAAAAAATGTATAACTTGTCAGAATTTGTTTTAATAATCTTTATTCAGGAAACCTGTCCCTTGCAGTACTCAAACAAGGAGTAAATTACTCTCAACCGCCATGATTAAACATATCTCGGCAGCATTTGATCTATTGACTGACCAAATAGCCCTCATTGTTATTCTCACACCTTAATCACCTGAAACGAACCGGCGTACCAACCCATGCTACAGTTAGATAAGCTCAATATAATTAAGCAATCACGCCTTTTGTATTAGCTGTTTGACTTCAGTAGCGCCCAAAGCGCATATTGATCTAAAGCAGGTCTTCGGGTTTGGTTTGATCTTTTGTGGAGAGACTGAATTAATAGTTAATCAGTAGTCACCATTGCAGTAATTCTCCTATAAATATGCAAGAATTATCCATTAGACCAGTTTTTTCGCTGCATGACGAAGACCATTACGTCGAAAGCGCTCCAGCAACTGACAGTGTAAGCTTTAATTTTTATATATATATAATAATCTTGTATTAATTGTTCTTATTTTTCAGTTTGACATAAATCTATAGAAATTTGATTACGTTCTAAAATGACCAAGAATTTCAATGGCCCAGTGGGTAAAGGACGCAAATCTGGCAACCCAGCGTCCAACCTTTCTTCAACCAAAAGTGCTCCTAACCAGTCTGTTCAGGCCTTTCAGAGACTGGTTAAGATGCACTTCCATGTGTTGCAATGCTTGCATCACTATGGTCTTTTACGAGAGCATTTGGCATCAGACTATCTTCCGAAATCCCTCAGCATGAAAATGGAGATGAACTCAGTTTTCTGCCCTGCCTTACGAGATGACGAATCTTTGAACTCGACCAGCTTGATAAACCAAATTTGGGCTCATAGCTGCTTAGAAAATCTAATCAAACATTATCGAAGCAAATTGGACAAATTAAAGGCAGAGGTAAAAGTGGCAGATTCTAATGTAATTCTTGATCTACACTGAGCCAAAGGCATAGCATTGAAATGGGGTAGGCAAAATTTTGGAAATCACACATTTTTGACAGAAATAGCTAGTGATGTCTGTACCAGCATCGGCAGCCACACCGAGTACAGGTTCACATTCAACAATGACTAACAAACGACAACGGTCACCAACCACCTTCACACCCTCACCTACCACTTCCAAGCGGACGAATCTGTATACATCACCAACACCAGCACCGCCGGCTCTCCCAAAGACCAATTCTCCTCCAGTGCGCCGTTGTCAGGTTGTTACTCACTGTTCCCCCAATCTACCACCTAGCAACGCTTCCTCATCTCTTCCACCATCTTCTCCTCGCCACCTTCTGACTCGATCTTCTCCTCTTCCTCCTCTCTCGATCTCCTCCTCTTCATGCATCTCCTCTCTCAATCCCGCCTCTTGCTTCTCATACCCAATCTTCTCCTCTTGCAACTCCTCTCTCCATTCCTCCTCCTGCTCTTCCTCCTACTCTTCATCTCCCTTCTCCTCACGCACCTTCTTCTGCTCCTCTTCCTCCATCTCCGCCTCCTCTCCCTCCTAGGGAGAATAATAGTAACCTGTCTGATAGGAAGTTTGCTAAGTACCGTCAGCAATCGCATAGCAAGGGCCTGTGGCGGATCCCCAGAATCACCAAAAAGATTCTGATGATAGGGTCCTCTAATCTAGCCCGAATTGATTTAGACGTCCATCCTGACATCCAGGTTGAGTGCTATCCTGGTGCCGCATTATCACATTTCAGAACAATGGCTATGCGACACCAGGATGGCCCTAGCCCGGAGAAGATCATCCTGAATATTGGCATCAACTCCAAAAATGAGCATCCAACCAAAGCCTCAAGCCATTTACGGTTCATGGCTCGTGAATTTAAAAATAGCTTCAGAGTTGCACTTTGCTGAGATTAACTTCTCTGATAGCTTGTCAGACAGGCAAAAGTACTGTCTCAAGCGTATCAACGAATCAGCACGGTCCAACTGCCACGTTGATAAGGTCATCCCAAAAATTTCTGATGCCAATTTTCATGTTGAGAAGGATAGAATCCATTGGACGAAAGAAACAGCTAATTGTATTTATAACCATTGGTTGACGGTACTTAGTTTAAACTAAATGTGGGTCAAGGCAATAGCTCCCCATACATAGGATTAGGAACAAACCTTGTCAATTTAGCAGCTGACTATGATCTCTCATCATCTGAAAAATCAATTCTCGATCGTGGTCTTACTTAAAGGATTAGATTTGCTTTTAGACACAGGTCTTATTGAAGTAGCTAATTTTGGTCATTCAGTAAAAATAGCCCATCATTTTCGAAATTTAAATGGAGAGTCAAAACCATTCACTGGAAAATCCGGTTGGGACCCTCCAGATAGGCTAGTTGATGACAATATTAAAGCAACCATAAAAACGGTTGCTGGTATAGCCAGATCATTGCCAGTTACAAACAATACGCAAAACCTTTCATTTCTCGAGCGAGAGGCTATCAACAAATTACGTAGAAATCAGATTATTATAAAACCAGCCGATAAAGGTTCAGCAACTGTGATTATGTCTAGAGAAAACTACATCCGCGAGGCCGAAAGGCAGTTAACTAACACCAGGCATTACAGAAAACTTGATAATTTAATTTGGCCTCAAAACCGACAAAATTTCATTGCATATAAGTACATCAATAAGAAACAGCTAAAGTATCTGCTAGGTGAGAATAATCCACAAAATCGGACATTTTATATCTTGCCTAAAATCCATAAACCTATCAGCACCTGGTTAGATCCATTGACACCACCTGGACGACCCATCATTTCAGACTGTGGCAGTGAGTCTTATGGCATTTCAGAATATATTGATTACTATTTAAAGCCCATTGCTAATAGACACAAGAGCTTTCTCAAGAACACAGAACACTTTCTTTCAAAGTTATCCAAATTGTCAGTTCCGAAAGCTGCATATTTAGTCACATTAGACACAGATGCTATGTATACCAATATAGATATTGATGCTGGAGTCAATGCTATTAAGAATTCTTTTGTCAAATTTCCTGATCCAGATCGACCAGACACGGAAATTCTAAAATTATTAGAGTTAAGTCTTAAAGGAAACGATTTCCAATTTAATGGTGAAAATTACCTTCAGATCTGTGGATGCGCAATGGGTAAACGATTCAGCCCAAATTTTGCCACGATTTATGTTGCAGAGTGGGAAGAGGAGGCTATTAGTGGAACATCAGTTGACTTTTTAGATGTCACGATCTATAAGGGTCCTCAATTTAACTCCTCTGGAAAATTAGAATATAAAGTATTCTTTAAGCCAACAGACTCCCATCAGCTGCTTCACAAAAAATCATTTCATCCTCCACACACATTTAAAGGTCTGATCAAATCACAAATCATAAGATTCTTTCGAAACTCTAGCAACAGGCAAAATCTGAATGGTGCATGCTCTACTCTGTTTGATGCTTTGAAAGCACGTGGCTAATCAGTCCGTTTTCTTCGAAAAATTAAAACAGACACCATCAATGAGCTTGAAAATCTAAAACCTCATAGCGGACCCGAGTTTGAACCTGTCCAAATTAAACACAATAAACCAATCATGTGCGATGGATCAGTTTCTAAATGCGACAAAAACAGATGCAAAGTAAACAACTATATTGTAAACCAACAAACATTCCTGAGTTTTTAAACTAAAAATGAATATCATATCCGAACAAATATGCATTGTGATTCTGAGAATGTAGTCTATTTGATCAATTGTGCCCTTTGCCAGAAACAGTATGTTGGTGAAACAAAAAATGCATTTAGAGTGCGTGCTAGACGCCACGTTTCTGATATTAACACCTCAGCAGATACGCCAATTACTCAACATTTCCAACTTCCTGATCATTCAGTTGAGCATGATTTCGATCATTCAGTTGAGCATCATTTTGAAATCATGCCAATAGAACAGATTCCGACCTTCGATAGTGAAGAAGAAACGAGTTCGTTTCGCAAAATACGAGAAGGCCATTGGATTAGAACACTCCAAACAAAGGCACCATTTGGAATAAATGTATTAGAACACTCCAAACAAAGGCACCATTTGGAATAAATGTAGATTCAGGAATATCACAAAAGAATAAAATTATCCCATTTCAACTCATATACAATAGACATAATGTTGAATTAGCGAAAACCATGAAAGACGAATATTCACAGTTGCAATCTAAATTAAAGGAACCGATCAAAGCACGACCAGTAATAGCTTACAATAGAAATCCAAACCTGAAAGATTTGCTCAAAGTTAGACCTCATAGTTCCTGATAACAATGACAAGGTTTCATCCCTCCCTACCTATTCTTAAATAAATCTAATCCCAACCAAAATCAATGGTGGGGCAACATGAAATCATATGCGTGTGTGCGTGCTGGCGTTCGTTCGTATGTATGTGGGTGTGTGCTCGTACATGCGTGCATCTATACTTGCGTGGTTGTGTGTGCATGTATTACTGTGTGCATGTATTATTGCATGCATTCAGTCAGATGTGTGCGTGCGTGCGTGTGCATTCGTGTGTGTGATTTCTCTATAATGTAGGATCAATCCCAGCCTTTACCTGTTAAAGCGACCTACTGATAAGTTCACTTTACCCCAACTAATCTCAAGGGGGGACCACTCTAAGTAAATCTACTTGGTCTCGATAGGACAAATTTAGGCAAAGAAATTTTTAATTATGAAATAAAATAAAATCATGCCGACATCACTAATGTCCACATCCTAAAAAATGCTAACAATCCAGCTAAGCATAGAGGCAGATTACAGTTTTATGTCACTTAAATGTTATTTTATTTCTGAACAGGTTTCTCTGTTTACCAGCCCGTATCCCAGTCGACGACGACAGATCGGGAGATCGTCTGATGATGAAGATGCCCCAGCAGCACGACTGGCTCGACGCATCTCCATAGCCTCCATTGTGGTAAGTACTGGGTTTGTTTTTTGTTTCTTTTTTATCTGAGGCATCACCCCTGTCTTGTTATCATTAATGAAGGAGATATAATATATATGTGATATCTGATCTTGAAATAAAATCTTACTGTCAGCTGTTAGCAAATGATTTTATGTTAATCTACAGAGTGCAAGGTCGACCTCTGCAGGAGGCAGTTCGCAAACCAGCACATCATCTGAAGCAGATGTGCGTGGATTCCATAGCCGCAGCGCAACGCTGACAACTTCAGAGCATGGTGGGAGCCGACTCCGCAGCCGCAGCACTACTCATACCACACCAGCTGCTGAACCGAACGACATCCTTGATGACATAAGGTAGGGCATCAGAAATACAAGTTGCAAGTCTGTGCACTGTATATTAACTATCCAGATAGATATTATATATTTACAATTTGAGGTATTTACATTTTCATTATTAATATTAATAAAATATTATACACATATATACATAAATACATGGGAAAACATTTCTATATCGGTTTGCCTCTACTGCATCACTTACACTTACACTTTCATGTGCACATCTCAATTACATGTGGGAGCTCCCCTGTGTTCGTTAAATATACAAGCACATAGCTTGTTTGCAATTTAAAGTACGGTACCCAATATTAGAAATGTAAATTCATTGTTCTATTTCCACAGTTCCAGTGATTCCGATCAACCAAAGAGGACCCCTCGAAAATCAAGGTTGTACTACAAACAACGGTTGGAGAGAGAGAGCGTCACGCGGCAGAGGTGTCAGCACTCAAGTCCGAGATCGCGTACTAGTCCAGTAAAACTACAAATTAACCTAGAACAAATTGCAACAGAATTTATTTCTTTTCTGCGGCATTCATGGGACTGCCAGGTGTCACATATCAAAAGTCCTCCAAAATCCCTCGATGGGAAAGTGGGTAAATTCGCATATTTAGCTAACGCCATTATCCGAATAATGAAACTTCCCTTATCTGCTTCATTCCGCAAATAAACGAAGTAGAAATGTTGTCTAAGCTCTGAATTTCATGGTCACGGAAGATATCAAGCAAGTTGGCAAGATCTGTATCAGGAACTTTGAGTCTCAACATACCAGGAACTTCCCATTGACCTTTAAGGAGTTAACTGCGATGGAACAAACAGACCCAACAGCTGACATTGACATCCTCTGGGATTTCTCTTTGTTTCTGCGCTCAGACAGTCACGGTCTGGCATGATGCAAACTGTTCACCAAGGAGTTTATCCAGGTAAATCGTCTGTTATTTTCCTTCCGATGATAGATCTAGAGCCAAGTAAAAGAACCTGCATCTTTTCCACTTTGACTTATGTTTGTGAATAGGCAAACCGATACCATGTTGCACCCGTTATTACATTTGATCAGCCCTTATTTTGGAAAGCTATGACTATCATAGAGATTGAGCCGAGCTGGAGTCCATTAAAGCAAATTATTCTAAGACTCAGAGATCTTCATATGGAGATGAGCTTCCTTGGCTGCATTGGTCACTTAATGGCAGGAAGCGGTCTTGCGCCTATTCTAGATGTGGTCTACGATGAGAATGCTGTCAAACACATTCTTAGTGGAAAGGCAATTTCTCGAGCAGTTCGAGGACACCTCATGGTTTTTGCTTCTCTCAATACAATCTTGATTGCAAATGCATACAACCTACCACTACCTACAATTGCAGATGCTGAAGTTGACACAGTAGAATAATCCGCTGCAATGCATTCAAAAGAATTGTTTGACAATGATGATAATGTTGCAGGACATGAAACGATTGAAAGGTCCCTAAATAAAAGTCTGGTTAAAGTTGGAGAGCTCTATGATGACATTATCAAAAATCTGTATGTAGCTACAAGATTGTCGTCGGAAAATGCATTACATGATGTCAAGGACAAACTAGACTCAGAGAAGGTGGTCATGAAAGATAAGAGGACTGCACGACTCTGGCTTTTGTATATGGAGTTGGTTGACATTCTGCGTAAATTCATTAAGGCAGAACGAACTGGTGATTGGAACATGCACCGTCAGACCGTTCGTGAGATGCTTCCATATTTTGCAGCCGCTGGGCATAATCTGTACACCAAGTCTGCATATGTATATTTACAAAAGATGTTAGAAATACCTAAAAGTCATCCAGATATACACACCAGCTTCCTCAATGGTCATCATGTCATTCATCGAAGTGATAGGTATTGGGCAGGGTTATCTACTGATCTAGTTATTGAGCAGGTCATTATGAGAAGTGTAAAGTCAAGTGGTGGTCTAACACGAGGTCGTGGAATGACAGAACTTCAGCGTCTTGTTTGGTTGTTGTCTATGCCCGCATGTGCAGATGTGTGTAATGCAATGCAAGAGCTATCTGGGGTAAACTGTGATTCAAGTGAACAACACAAAGATTCCACACAATCTCGAATAAAGCGTGATATGGATGATACTTACAAAATTCTCAAAATCCTTAGTGAACTGAATCCATTTGGACCAGACCCTTCACTTGTTAGTGGATTGTCTGCACATGAATCAGTCAATGTTGACGATGCTAAAGATATTGGAGAATCAATTATTAATTCGATGTGTGGCCAATGTGTATCAAGCATTTCGTTCCAGAGAAAGAGACAAGCTATTACCTTAGCATCCAAAACATCTCTCAAGATTGATGATGAATGTGTACAAATTGATCCACAACTCCTATTTCAAAGACTCAGTTTAATTGCTACAAATGAATCAAAAGGGAATCCATCATCTTATTTTGAGTATGAGTTGTGCACTCATCCGCCCGCACTCTTTGATAATTCATCTCTTCCATGGGAAGCAAATAAGCCGGCACTTGCTGATACATTGTGGAAATTAATTCAAAATGAAGATGCAGTCCTTCCAGATTCTGTCCACTATGTGCTTGATGGAGGAGCTCTATTACACCATGTTCCATGGCAGCGTGGAGAGACATTTGCAAATGTTTGTCAAAGATATGTAAAATATTGCATAAGCAAATATGGAAAGGCTACAGTAGTTTTTGATGGTTATGACCAAGGCCCAGACATAAAAGATGTAACACATAAGAGGCGAACTCGTGGATCAGGCGCAACTGTTGTACTGACTCCGCAAACAGTTGTAACTCTGAGTAAGCCTGATTTTCTTAGTAACAAGCAGAACAAACATCGGTTCATAACAATCTTAAGTTCATCTCTCGAACAGGCTGGATGCTTAACGATAAAGGCAAGCGGTGATGCTGATGTCTTAATTACGCAAACGGCTATCTTGGCTTCAAAGTCAACAAATACTGCTTTTGTTGGAGATGATACCGACCTACTGGTGTTGCTTCTATACCATACTGATATGAATGGCTGTCAGCTATTTTTCAGACCAGAGCCAAAGCAAAATGCAAAGAAACCCCGACTGTGGAATATCAAAATGGCAAAGGAAAAACTCGGGTTATGTTTGTGCTCACAGCTGTTATTTTATCCATGCTACCCTTGGCTGTGACTCAACATCTAGGCTTTATGGAATTGGAGAATCTGCATCCCTTAGCAAAATCCAGTGCTGCAAAGAACTCTCTCAAATTGCTGAAGTGTTTACAATGAGTAATGCGAATAAAGATCACGTGATAAAAGCAGGTGAGAAGGCAATGCTTATTCTATACAATGGCACTTCAATGGATAGTCTAGTTGCTTTGCGGTACAAGCGATTCAGGGCACGAGATTTACCACCAACACCCGCATCCGCAAAGTTTCACAGTCTTCGCGTGTACTACCAAATTCAAGTTTGGAGAGGAGATGCTGGAGATATGGGTCCAACAGAATGGGGCTGGTAAGTTCTCAACCACCAAATGCTGCCTGTTAAGACTACCATGCTGGCAGCACCTGACGATTTACTGTATTCATTTAGATGCAGCTGCAAAACTGGCTGTGAATCAAAGAGATGCACCTGTAGAAAACATGGGCTCAGCTGCACATCCGCCTGCGAAGACTGTAAGGGTCTCAGTTGCTCGAATTCAATAACGCTCATTGAGGAAGATGACTTGGATAATTGATGCAAGATGAAATTAGTAGAAACCAGGTACCTATGCCATACTATTTCATCTTAGCTTAGCTTAGAAACACACAATACCGTGACATAATAAAATATAATATGTATTGTATCAATATCAATGATGGTATTAGGTAAATTCATGCAAGTGGCATAACACAATACATTTAATTTGTGGAGAATATGTCAATCGTATTCATTTATTACTAAAAAAAGTCCAAAAATACCCAGTCACACATATATTACATACCGGTTTTAAAGAAATAAAGAAAAATGGAGTTTTCAGGTGAAATGGCCCAAATCTGGTAATAATTATGCAAATTTTACCCTTTCCCCTATTGGAATTTTGGAGGACTTTTGATATGTTGTACATGATGGCCCCCTATACACTGGGCGAGGTAAAAAAATTATGTTGCAATTTGTTCCGGGTTAAAATATTTTTGGCCTAGATTGACTGGACTATACCTATACAAGCTAGTGGGGAATGCGAAAGCACCAGCCAATGGTGACAGAGGTGCAGACATCGGTGGCGGTTACATTTATATAAATGTAGACGCTAACGGTGGTGGTGGCAGTGACATAAACGTAGGCACTGGCGGTGGTGACATAAACGTAGGCACTGACGGTGGTGGTGGCGGTAACATAAATGTAGGAACTGATGGCGGTGATGGTGGCGCTGCAAAGAAGCTCCAGGCCTACAACACCGTAACAGAGACTTTGAGGACACTTCCGACAAACGAGAGAGTGGCACTTGTGCATCGGGTAACGTCTCCCAGTAAACTAAAGCAGCGGCGCATCACATGTCAGCTAGCAAGACGTCAGCCTGGACCGCCGCTCAATCACCTCACTACACAAAGGGCCATTGGTCCGGCTTGAAAGATCGGAAAACAGGAATAAACGAGTCTTGGGCTTCTTGCAACTGCCTGACCACGGTGTGACATTGGCAGGAAAAAAGGACACCATTACAGTGAATGGCCAGAAGAAGCAGAAAGTCATTCTCACTCAGTTTCTCAAGCCCCTTCACAACGAGTTCCAAAAACAAAATCCTGAAAAATTAGTGAGTTTGTCATTTTTCAGGAATGTTCGGAGAAAAGCTAAATTTATTAAAACTTGATTATCACAGCACTTCAGTGTGCTTGTGCATACACCATCAAAATTATGCACTGAAGTTGCTTAGTATTGCGAAATTCCCACCGTACCAGATACTCTAGTCAAGGACTACACCAAGGAAACCTTGAAAACACGGCTGAATGCAGCACAACTGCCAGAGACCATAACTTTCCAGATGTGGAAACGTGTTCAAGTCTCTTACGGAGACCCGGAGAATCCAAAGGTGGCAATGAAGTTGCGCCCAGTCGATCAATGTATGCCACGGGCAGAGTTCATCGCGGTACTTCTGGCCGAGTTCCTTGACATGGTCAAACACGTGTTCCGTGCTACGTCCCAGCACCAGTCAATCCGCAGCCTCCGCCAGCAACTGACCGCCAATGAGTGCACAATCCAGATGGATTTTGTTGGGTATACAGAGGAAGTCCAATCAGCATTCTATGCGAAAGAGGCTATCACTGTGCACCCGGCAGTAATACATGTGCGGGGGGGGGGGGGGGGACAACGGCACTGTTTCCGACTGTCTTTGCATAGTGTCGGACGACAGGCAATTCTGATTCTCCCTCAGCCCAATATAGGAACATTTCGTTGTTCTCTGTAATAACGAAGCATCAAGAACTGTTCGGGCTGTCATGCACATGGGCATACTTTGAGGCAGGCCATTGGAAAGGCCCCTGTGACGGGCAAAAGGGGCATCAACATAATAAATGCGGGGGAGTTTGCTGGGGTAGGCAACATGGAGGGGAACGTGACCTACATCCATATGTCCCTATCCGCATCATATCGGGCACGCAGGAAGATTACCACTCTCGTGTCGGTGCGCAAGGTGCCTGGCACAATGCATGCACGCCAGTGCCGTCACAGAAAATAGCTGTGCGCGAAACATCCTGCTACAAGGACTGCTGCTGGTCTAACCAGGAAGGAACACACCCTTTTCGATCGGCAACCACAGCCCATAGGCGACGTTCCGACAGAGGAAACCGTCATCACTGCAGATGCAACAAATGAGACGGTCAACATTCAGACATATGAGACTGTCATACGCAACAAATGAGACTGTCCTCACAGCAGACGCAACAGATGAGAACGAGACAGAGGAGACGATACTGCCGTCGCAACAAATGAGACCGTCATCACAGCAGACGCAACAGATGAGACGGAGAGAGGATACTGTCATAACCGCAGATGCAACAAATGAGTCAGCATTCAGACAGAGGAGACTGTCGTCACAGCAGACGCAACAGATGAGACAGTCACCACGGACCGCAAGAACGCAGAGAAGCAGCCCGAGTACAAAATGTACTTCACTTTTATGAAAGCCACGAACTCCACTCCTCCAAAGCACTGGTGGCCAGCGCCTGAGGACAAACTCGCCACCAACTCCAACTGGATCATCAGAGGCAGAAATATCACATACTCTTGCCAGCAGGCCTGGCCGAGATTGAAGAGAAATTCACCACATTCTAAGGAGTGACTTAATTCTATACACCACTCTGAGCTAAGTCAGTCTTGCGTTTCAGGCCATATTTAAAATTAAGGTGAATTTGACAGTTAGAGAACGTCCGCTATAATAAACCAGAACATCTGTGATATTAACACTAGAGTCAGAAAAAGTGGTCTTGGAGACAGAAAAATGCCACAATGTTATTAATTTTGATTGCTTATGATAGCAAATAGGCGTAGTAACATGTAAAAAGACATGTACAGTGCAAGTAATGTAATTTTGGTTTTGTTTGTTTACGTTAAAGTTGAGTAACGTGTAAATTTTGTGTTTCTGATTTTTAGTGACCAGTAAATATGTTATTAAACTTTATTCAGGTAACTAGACATGGATTCTTAGAGACTGGAAGTTATGGTAGTGATGGGAATAGATTTAGACTGATTTACACCCAGTTCTGTATTGCTAGTCATGTACCAGAACGTCCGTGATATTAACACTGGAGTCAGAAAAGACTGAATTAATTTTGATTGCTTATGATAGCAAATAGGTGTAGTAACAGGTAAAAAGACATGTACAGTGCAAGTAATTTTGGTTTTTGTTTGGATCTTGAATAAAAACGGAACCGCTGGGAGTATCCTGGTATAATTGGGTGCGTTTTGAAGCTAGGATAATGGTCTTTATACGTAGATAAGTTGTTTTTAGCATTTCCTAATTTTTTTATCTAGCCCTGTCTTGACCCAATGGTACATCGTTAAAAAATCTGACCCATATATATAGTTTCCTAGCAATGAATGATCCCATGGTTGCTCTTGGTGTACTTAAACTTAGAAATTAGATATGTTGATCATTGTTTACTTTAACTAACTTGAATTGTAAAAACAGCTGGTGTTTTAGAACCGGTTTTAACCTAATATCCTGTTTATTGGCTGAAATATTTAAATTTTTCGTGAAAAAGCAATACTATGAAAATAGAACGTTTTAGCCATAGCCTTATTTGTAGCTATAGTATCCGCTTTTGATCAGATCTTGCTCTTTTTAAGTTCATCACGATATGTCATTTAGAGTGTTTGCACTAACTCATCATATATTAGATTCATACACAATTAGCAATTCATATAACCCCCTCTAGGATAATGCGTAGACAGATACATTGCCAAATTTACCTAGTCTTTCAGCGGCCAGTTCAAGCGGTTCGTGGAATGGAAACTGTTATTGGATGCCTAAATTAGTCATTTCACGTCATGGAAACAACGAGCTGATGATAAATTCTGAAAGACAGCGGACCTAATTAGACTGTTACACTGACCCCATTTCTGAGACTAGTGAAATATTGTACACGCGTGCAAATGCGTAGTACATACAATTTATTGATCCAAGTAATCGGATACGTATTAAGTTGGCAGTATTAGATTATTTGCTAGCATACATTCACATTTGAGCACTGATTTTTGGCAGAATTGATTTCGACACGTTAGTTAGCCATACATGTATTGCCTGCTAATTAGTCTTAGAACAATTTGACTCTCGAGCATTGTGAAACAATGGCGACATTAGTGAACAGAATAAAAAATAATCTATCTGCCGACATTATTCAAAAACGGCGGTTTTATCAATTCATAAATTGTAAAAATATTCGTCTTAACCTGAAGTCATGCTCACCCAATTTCAGCTATGCCCCGCTCATCTCTAAGCTCTACCCCATACCTCGCTAGTGTTGGGATGGATCGATCTCTGAACTCCATGACTATCAATTTCCACAAAACTATGCATGTAATCTGTTAAATATTTTTAACCAAATTCGACCCAGTTAAATTAGTTTCAAAATATTCAACAGCATGTTTATTAAATATCAAAGACATACAATTCGTACAGCATGTCGGATTATTAAGTGTTAAAGACGGACTATTTCGAATCATTCATGACTTCATGATTATGACGTCAACAGACAAGTCACTTAATCTATCTTTCTCGCAGCCCTGTTGACGCATCAACATACGATGACGAGGATGCCTTCTTATTAGACCGCCTCATAGGAAACAAATAGTAATTCGAATGTTTAATTTCGATACCATGTACGGCGGCGGCAACGATGTCGTTCAATTTGCGTTTAGCACAGCCTTTGTTAATATCTATTTAGTTAATCCGAAGCTAACTTTGGCACATGTTTCCTTAAAATAAGACAGCATCACAGAATGACTTTGGGGTCAAAAGGTCAACATTAACATGTTCCGTTTGGCTCAAATTTTCTGTTTATATCATGTTTGGTTAAACATACTGGACCCAAACTTGTACACATGATGTTGTGGTCAATAATTCAAAGGGCAAGGTCACTGTTATGCATGGCGATCGTATCGTCCATACATCCGTCAACTTTTGCTTTAAAACCCTCCTCATTAACCACTTGGCAGATTTCAAACTAATTTGGCCGCAAGTAGGTCATTAAGGAATAATGAGCGTAATATGGATAACTACAGTAGTAGAAAACTGGAGCTCTTAGCATTAAAGTGGGCGGTTACCAAGTATCGTGATCCGTTGCTAGGAACAGAATGTTTGGTCTACACAGATAATGATCCGTTAAGTTTTGCGCTACTGAATTATGTTGGGTAGGTGAACTGGCTAACTTCAATTTGACTATAAAACATAGATCCATTGGCGGATTTCAAACTAATTTGGCCGCAAGTAGGTCATTAAGGAATAATGAGCGTAATATGGATAACTACAGTAGTAGAAAACTGGAGCTCTTAGCATTAAAGTGGGCGGTTACCAAGTATCGTGATCCGTTGCTAGGAACAGAATGTTTGGTCTACACAGATAATGATCCGTTAAGTTTTGCGCTACTGAATTATGTTGGGTAGGTGAACTGGCTAACTTCAATTTGACTATAAAACATAGATCCGGTAAAGTAAACAAGAATGCTGATTCGTTGAGTCGAAAGGTTGAGCACACTCCAGAGACTGCTCACCTCGAAAAGTCTAGTGCGAAAATATCGGTTCCAAGTCAGCTCAGTAGTAGTATATCTGATGCATTGGCGTTGGCATGGGATGAAGGCGTGAACGCGATTCCTCGTCGTATAGCACCTGCAGTTCCGCCGATCACGTAGGCCAAGGCACCAGATGAAATATTTTCACTCCAAGCTGGAGGTCCGTGCATTAGTAGAGTCTTACACCTTTGGAAGAGCGGTTCAGTCTCAAATGCAGTACTTAAGAAGGAATCCAGTGATGTGCAAAAACTCCTTCGTTCATACCATCGGTTTACAATAGAAAATAGTGTTTTGTATAGGTCCGTAACAGATTGTGGTAAAGTTGTTAAACAAGTTGTGCTCCAAGGTTAAAGTACTAAAAGCAACTCACGATGACATGGGACACCAAGAACCGGAGCGCACATTTCGTCTTCTCCAGAGTAGATGTTATTGGGTCGGTATGACAAGTGATGTGAAGTCATTGTGATTCATGTGATAGGCGTCTATGGAAAACAAGCGTGTGCGTACTACAATTGGATCTGTAGTTGCTAAAAGGTCATTGGATATTCTTGCGATGGATCTTACTGTGCTTGCGCCTGGTAATAATAATGTGGAGAATGTTCTAATTGTTACATACCAAGTTCACTCAAGCATTCCCCACTCGGGACCAGACAGCTAAAACAATTGCGCAGGTTTTGGGGAAAGAGTGGTTTATGTAGTATGGTGTACCCAAAAGACTACATATTGATCAGGGTAGGAATTTTGAGTGGTGTTGTACCATATCACCCTCAGGGTAATGCTAACTGTGAACGGTTTAACAGAACCATCCACACTCTTCTTTAGTCTGTTCAACAAGAGAAGAAACGGAATGGCCCGAAATGCTGCCAGAATTGTTATATGCCAATAACTGTACCCTACACGCCACCACAGGATATTCGCCATAGTATTTGTTTTTCGGTAGGCAACCACAATTACCTGTTGATTCTCTGCTTGGAATAGAAGATTATGCACACAGTGAATGGATGAGCGCCTCAGTCATGCCTGTGTTAGCCAGTGTACGGCTCGCCCAGGAGGCCTTGAAACGCCAGTGTCGTGTGAACAAATTAGCTAATGATAAAATCTTTGGTTGTTGGTTTGCGAGTTTTTAGACGCAATCATGTAAAGGGTTGGAATAAAATCCAAGAGTTATGTGATTCGTTTATTGGAAGGTAGTGACATAGATGTGAGAGTTAATCATTCTGAATTATTAGATTCTAGGGCCCGAATTCATAAATGCTATTTTTCTCAAATGCATGCTTTAAATTACTAAGCGGGAGATGATCTGGTCTTTAAATATAGTCACGAATTCATAAAGCCTGAACTCTGTCTTAACCCACGCGCAAATATAGTCAGGACTTTTTAAATAACAAAAGAACACTTAAGCGTCAGGGTGGGTTTGTTTATCTCACGCTGGTATTTCATTTCTCGCTGCCTAAATGGACACGTTACAGGTTTTTGAATTAGCGACAGATGATATAGAGCAATATCGACAAGAAGTAGCAGCAAGAAGTTTGCGGGTATTTCGTGACAGGACCAAACCTTTGGAGGAAGTGACAGAAAATTTGTGAGAAGATATTGAATTTCCAAAGAGTCATTCCGCGCGCTTCTTGGTATTATAAGACCAGAAATTGAACATGCTACAAGGAGGAATCACGCCCTCCTTCCTGTAGAACAAGTGACAATTGCCCTTCGATTTTATGAGTAGTTTGTCGGGTTACTGAAGCGATATGTGCCAGGAAAGAGCATTTCATAAGATTTCCACAAACTCTGAATGAAAGACCGCCCCGCCCGTTATAGGATTTAATGACATAGCTGGATTTCCTGGCATCGTTGGTGCGATAAATGGGTCCACATTGTGATCGCCAATCCTGGCTGCATTAAGGTTCATGAACAGAAAACAGTATTTTAGTCTAAATTGCCAGCTAGTTTGTGATCATTTATTCAAATTCATGAATGTCATACGGGTCTGCACACGACTTCAGTGGGGAACTCCAGGGAATATTGCTGGGTGATCCAGCCTACACCTGCCGGGCCTACATGTTGACACCCATTCGCCAGCCTGCGACCGCAACAGAAAAGAGATACAACCGCGCTCAGAGGAGAACAAGGGTTGTAATCGAAAGGGCTTTTGGCATGTGGAAGAAACGGTTCCACTGTGTTGGTGACAGCCTTCGATGCTCGGTAAGCAAAACCAAGGATGTTAATCTATCAATATGTCATATTTAACTTGCCTGTCGTCGGTCTGTCCATCTCTCTCTCTCTCTCGGGATCTGTCCTGGAAATACATTCAACTTTTCATTGAAATCGCTTACAGTTAATCACCACGGAATGTTAGTAGACAAGATTTGGATCATAGGCGCATCTGACCACATAACGTTGGGCTATTTCTTACTCTCAAATTCGGTACCTACTTCTATCCACCCCCACCCCCCACCCCCCACCCCCCACAAGGTCACTGCTCTTTTGGCAGGCTTGGTCATCGATCAAAGACAAACTAATATTAAAATTAGTTTTACATTTCGCGTTCACATTATAATTCGCGTTCAGATGTGCATTTCATTATTGGATCACCGCAACGCACACCTTGTCTCTCCTGCCATACACCCACCCATCCATACACCAGCCCCAGTTATACCTATACTGATATAATCCTACCTGCTTGAAGTATTTCCACCACTTGTCGAGGGGGCAGGGGATGGATCGAGGGAATGTGTTCTCATCAGCATCGACGACTTGCGGCATCGTCATCAAACTCGTTGTGATACTAGAACTACCAGAGTCTCATGTGTCAGGTCGCCAATCACGGCCTTGCCCCCTCCAGCCTCAACTATGTCAACCTTAATGCTGCGGGCCGCTCCTTTGGCTCTGGTTTTCATCCGCCTCCACAGCTCCTTGTAGTCCTTTGCTGTTGCTTTTGGTCGATCTGGAAACAGGGCCCTCATTTGATGAGCAATGGAATTCCAGGCCGACTGCTTTTGGCATTAACATCATTTTTCTTATCTTCTATAACAGATTTCCTACTCTTAACGCATTGAATTAGGCCAATTTCTTTATCTTGGATATAATTGTCTTGTCTGCAGTGTAGGCCTACATTGGCCCTTGAAATGAGTACAGTAAAACCTGTCTATAGCGACCACTTGTCACAATTAAAATCATTCTAAAATGAAATTACTTGTTTAATTTTGTCAATTAATGCTGCTAGTGGCTTTTGAGACTAAAGATGTCAGCTCTTTAAGATGTGTGGTCTTACGACCACCAGTCCTATAGAACCACCACCTTGTTGTCTCAAAAGTAGGTGGTCGCTATAGACAGGTTTGACTGTACTCGTGCCAATACCGTCCTATTCATTAATTTGTTGTACGCATTGCACTTGGTTTATTCTGCACGGAATAATGACCGCGTTCGTGATGCTAAATACGAGTTAAGCTGGACATAGTCATGACCAGCTAATCAGCGCTTCTTGAAATGCGATAATCACCGTGATTTAGGTGACTTAGATAGTCATGGGAAAATCAGCCTTTATTAATTCGGGCCCAGGAGTTTAGTTAGTAACATTCATCCAGATCAGAGTTGTGTTAGTGACACCAAGGATTCGCTTACGAAGGAAGGACCATTGTGATTTAGATTATATTGTTTAACTCCTGATAAGATTCAGTAACAAGTGTTCTGAAACAGTGCCTCAGCTAAGCGATTCAGTAGGAAATACTGGCAGCAGTCATAGTGAATAATTTTGGATGTTGAATCGTGTGTAGATGAGCTTGTTGATCAGTCTGTGGAATCAGAAATAGATGATGCTTCTCTTGGTGCATAGGCTACCAGAGTGAATCGGGGTTAACTGAGCCAGATGCTTTGGAAGGTACTTCAGACAAAGTGGGGGAGCCTGGTATTACGGATACCGTAGTGGAACCCATTATTGGGTGCAGAGAAACTTCAACTGTGAGAGGTCTGCACAATCTACGGCTGGTTATCATTCTAATGTTCACAATTTACCCAGGTCAGCAGTGCAGGAAGAGATATGTGAAAGTGGTGTTAACCCAGCAGTGTTAGCTGCCATTAGTAAGGCGCATATGTTGTTGATTCAGATGTTAAACCATCTATATATTATTGTCTATCACTATAGTATTATCGTGTATTCTATAGTTATATATCTTAATGCTAGGAACAAAGTTTTATTATATTGTGTTATACTCGTTCGGGTGTTGTCTCAGTTACACTATTATTTGGCGTCATAACATGGAAGAAAACGCACATTTTTGTACTGATAATTTCTGCTGTTTTATTAAGTTTATGCCCATGTGATTGCTGAGTGAAGTACGTTATCCTCTGTCTCAGGCCGAGTGGCCTGTGTGAGTTGGCGGTGTTACCTCTCGTCTTCCGTGTCCGAGTCAGACTGGTGTGTCTATGCAGATGCTGGTGAGATGTGGTTGTCATCATGTGAGCAAGCTTGGCACAATGCGGGGTCAGACGTAAGGTTAGGTGTATGGTCCGACGTATTTAGAATCACAACACTGATTTGGTCTGACAGAACTCGCTCTACTCAATAAAGAACCTTATGATCATGCCAGTTCGTCGTCGAGTTATTAATTTGATGGCTCAACATGTATGATCACTGTTCCGCCCTCACATATATACTATGCAAGAATACTCTCTGTATCATTACTAGTTTCATTTTGAAAAAAATTTCAAAATCAGACTCCGCAATTTGGTAAAAAATGTCCATGTTCGATTGGTTACGCTGGTTTGTTGGTGCATTACTCAATATGTGTATTACAAACCATGCCAAGTTAGCTTTGCCAATCAACACTATCCATGCCTTTAAAGGCGAGACATTGTACGCTTCAGCTCGTTCTTGTTTTTATTATAAATTACTTTAGTTAATGTTTCAGAAAATTTAGTTCTTTACCAAATTCTAAATGATTTTCAATGTTCATATTAATTTTCTCAAGGTATTTCTAAGTGAACAAACACCATAGCACTGGTAACTCATGCAGCTTTTTCATGTACGTTTGGAGGGTAAAAAACGTATCAAACGCATGTACAAATACTAGTGATCATCGCCAAATATTAGTGCCCTTACCAAAAAATGTGCAGCTGCATGAACTATTAGTGCCATGGATGAGGCGAGGCAGATATCATACTACACAAGTCGTGGCCTCTAGTTAAATGTTTTTGTTTGGTAGTAATTACTAATTTTTAGTTATGTATTTCTAAGAGAAGAAATGGTCAGTGAATGATTATGACTTATCTATAAGTAGATAAATGAGAAACGTATTTGATAGCTACAGTAACTGATACAGCTAATGATTAAATTAATGTTAGTATGTTACCATTTTAGTAGTCATTTCAGGAAAAGGCAGTTCTATTTGGTAAACGACATAGTAATAAGGAGCTCAGTTAATATTATTATAATTACATGTTTTGAAATCCAGTTTAATAACTTACTTTTACTTCAAGTTGTATCTCTAATTTAGAGAAAACGGCTTTAGACAGATTAAAACCTTGATTAAAAGTAATAAAGAACTACGGATAACCTCTTTGAGGCAACATCAGCTGTCAAATAATTTCATTATAAATCATTTCTACAATCCGCAAACTTCAAAGTAACTTTACTCTAACAATGCTGACAGATTATCAACTATTCATCTGGAGGACGAGGTAATCTCCGCTCCGACATCTGACCAAGCACCTCTCCTTTCCGGTGTTCATCAGAATTGGCCTTACATTGTACACATCAAGATCCAGCCAATAAAGACACTGATTTTCGGCATAATAAATATGGGCGAAGCTGCACTGATAAGCCATATAAACGTTACTGGCTCGTGATACACTTCCTCACTGGAATAATACATGTTTATGAGCAAAAAATGCACTATAGTTTAAATCATTTACTGTACCGCAAAGGTCATTAACTCATAAAACACCCTCTTTGGGGTGGTAAATTTTTATAAGCAAACATAACAGTAAATGTACAATACACTGGTATGTACATTGTGTATTTTCTCTACTGTTGAAATTATTTTTCATTGTATAAAATTACTGAATAGGCTATTAAATGGGTGTGGATATTCTCCATCAAAGATAGTTAAACAGAAAGCTGCAGGTGTCCGGAAGATAATCCCATAATATCAGAGGGTGGTTCGATTATAGTTCACTCAAAGTAAACCCTACACTCGTTCAGCCATGACAGTCCAGTTAAGAAATCCAGAGGCGACAATCGAGAGAGTACAGGTGAGCTGACAAGATGCCATGGTTGTGTGTTGTGATGGTAAACCAAGTTTCATTGCCTGAAGCCCACTGGACTAAGAGGGAGACATAGTATTTATGATTACTGTATACTGTGGCTGTAGTAGTAGAAACATCCTACAGCTGCAATCAGTCCTTCATTTTTGCCCACTGTGTCTTGTCCATGATGCAGCGTGCAGCAATGTCAGCCAGCATATTCCATCTCTAGCGGCATGCCCAGTAGTGACATTGGGGGGGGGGGGACGGATTTCAATGCAGCGGGAAGGTACCAGGTGAAAAGCACTGAAGATAGACCATCTCCCTGTGTGAGGAGACATAGTATAGTCCCCTTAATTGAGATGAATTTGTGTCACAATATGACTAAGGCAACCATTGCAGTAAACGACTGTGTTCCAACCAGCCTCTCCTTTTCGCCATACGCCTATCGTGAAGAAAATATGGAGCCATTGTCAGGAGCCACGAGAGCAGGGACCAACAATGTTAATGAGGTTCACAGATGAGGGGACAGATCAGCAGGGCTGTGGTAACTGTAACTGACTGTAACTTAGTTACATTTTTCATGTAACTAAAGTAACTTGTAACTGATGTAACTGAAATGTAACCAGTTACATTGCAAAAGTAACCAAAATTTCAGTTACATTTCAAACTTTGTTACCAAATTTATTACAATTTTCTTAATTTGCAGCATAGCTACTCTTATACACGTACCACTCCAATATCCCAATTTCAATGTAATCAGTCAGTTAAGCTGTTGAATATACTGAAATTAATTTTAATGAAAGACGCCAAGATAAATATTTCTTCTAGATATTTATCTTCCCATTCGGATTTACGTTTAGCCATTTTAAATGCTAGACTATCTTGAATACTGGCCTGTGTTAAATGTACCTGGTTGTATATTTCACGCTAATTGCAATGCACCAGTTAACGTAAAGTTGGTGTGACCTCGCTATGGTTGCCTCAAATCGTCGGTCAACTGTGCCGGGTGTTACGTGTGAATCTAAAGGCATGTTTACTTGCTACGTGGAATTTGGAACGGAAAGGGATGCGGAATAGATGTAAAATTATTCCTTACTATTTTCATTGATCCATTTACCCGCACGCAGTAAATTCCCTAGGATTCAAATGGAATATATAGTTCTATTCATAAAATGAGGAAAATATACGAGCGAAGCAATTGGATTGTTATTTTTACAGCAACGACATCTAGTCAAATCAGTTTTGCGATTGCTTTCAAAATCCTAATTTCTCTCTCTCTCTATCTCTGCCAAGGGCTAAGTGTGTGAATCCATGGTTTATTAGAGTGTGCCGTGCGGCCTGGAACCTCCATCTTCAGCACTCAGGGTTACACTTCACCCGTACCTATTTTAGTTGCCTCTGAGGGGCTTTAATTTTTGCATACGAACTGTAGCTAAACCTACTCTAAACCTAGTCTAGACCAGGTATGGCTGTTAACTAGTTTAAATCACCTACTTGAAATCGGGCTCAGTTTAAGGCTAGACCTGGTAACAAATCTCTTATTACCAGGTTTATCTCGCGATTTGTTACCAGGCCTAGCTAAACCTAGCTTTAAACCTGCTTATTGAAATCGGGCCTGATTGTCTCTCGGTAAGAGTCCCTCTTCGGAAACCCTCTTCCATCGGCAACTATATTCACCGATGCCTCCCTAGATGGATGGGGAGCTCTTTGGGACTCCCGTCGTCTTTCAGGTCTTTGATCCCATCAAGATTCTCTTCTTCTTTTCGTTCGCTGATCATACCGCCAGTCCTGTAAGTGACTGTCGACATGATCATAAGTGTTAAGTTCGTGGATCCATGGTTTATTAGTGCGCCGTGCGGCCTGGAACCTCCGGCTTCAGCACTCAAGATTTCTGTCAGGGTTACCTCACCCTTACCTCCTTTAGTCGCCTCTTACGACATGCAGAGGATACGGAAGGTGTATTCTAAGCCCCACCTACAGGGCAAATTGTCACATATTCATTACAAATCTGCCAATCATAATTCGTTACATACACGTACTTATTCTGATATTCACGATGCCGATCCGAAAGTCTTATACCGCCGGAGAGAAGTTGAAGATTATAGCCTATGCTGAAGAACATGGAAATCGAGCTGCCGAGCGCCAGTTTACTATACGTGGAAGCAACATTAGATGATGGAGAAAGATGAGACAAACTTCAAACCATGCCAAAGCAGAAGCGAGGTGATCGTGGCCGGGCTGCTGCCTTCCCAGAGATAGAAGCAAAGCTAGTATCCTGGGTAGAAGACAGAAGACAGGGAGGTGTAGGTGTAAGCACAACATAAATCCGATTAAAAGCCAGAATAATCGCCAAGGAACAGAAGATATCACCAGCAGATTTCAAGGCATCACTAAGCTGGGGACATCGATTGCCTTGCAGCACAACTGTAGAAAAAAAGGAGCTAAGACTGTTAACATTGTCACCACGGGAAATGAGAAAAACAGATTCACAGTAATGCAGGCATGCCTATCAGATGGCACGAAGCTTCCACCCTATGTCATCTTCAAAAGAAAAAACCATGCCGAAAGCGACATTTCCACCAGGCATCATAGTGCGAGTACACCCAAAGGGGTGGATGGATAACGAAAACACCAAAGACTGGGTTAAGACAGTCTGTGGAAATCGGCCAGGAGGTTTAAGAAAGAAACGGAGCTTGCTTGTCCTTGATGCTTTTAGATGCCACAGAACACCGGAATTGAAGCAATATCCCACACAGGACCACAACATAGATATCGCCATAATACCAGGTGGCATGACATGCATGCTTCAGCCACTTGATGTATGCATCAACAAACCGATCAAGGACATGTTAAGAAGATGGAATGAGTGGATGATGTCAGGAAGCCACACTTTTACAACGGGAGGGAAAATGCGCAAGCCCGAGCTGCCAACAATATGTCAGTGGATAGTGGATCACTGGACACAGCTTGACAAGAATATTATCATCCATTCTTTCAAGAAATGTTCAATATCCAACGCATTAGACGGGACCGAAGACGAAGCATTATGGAAGGACCCAAGCACAGACACAGAGACCACTCCCATAGATGAAGATGAACGAGATGCATACTACCACGATTCTGAAGAACAACAAGATTTAATATCAAGTGACGATGAGGAAGATTTCCTGGGATTTTGATTTAATACAAATATTCCAGCTTGACATGCCTATCAGATGGCACATCCATCTAGCGCCTATCAGATGGCACGAAGCATCTTAATATATTCCCAACATTTCCAATCGTATCACTGTCATATCGTATTTTATATAATATATCATAGTATATCATCATCATAATAATATATTATAATATAGTGCTATAATCTAGTTTATTCCACGTATTGTTTATTAAATAAATTGAATTATCTTCAATTTGAAATGATTTTCTATTCTCATCCTTTCGTTTCCATAGTTACTTCGTCAAACGTTGACGGCTGTGACCTTTAACATTAACCTGTCAATCATAATCACCATCCTGCCCGCCGATTGGTCAAAACATTGTGCTGTTTAGCACATAGAAAACATTCCTTTCTATTTCTATATCTATGTAAATGCTAGATCGCCGTGAAAAATATCGGCCCTATCATTATTTTTTAACACATTTATGTCCGTATCTGTGTAGCAATCTATGGATTTTAAACATCTCTATGTTCAACTTGGGAAGACAAGAGTAACCGCCCCTTATATATAACTTAGAACAATGGCGTTGTAAAAAAGTTGAATGATGGTTTATTTGATCCTTTTACAACACTATATGATATGTAATAAAGGTATAACACAGTATTTAGACAGTAGTAAGGCATTTCAACGATCTATTAGTACCATTATAGACATGTTAGAATGCGATAAAATCACGTTTTCAGCTCTGAATTTTGTGATTCTAACTAAAGATTCTGAGGAAAAAAATGTGACAAATATTTATCCTTGTATATAGTGCGCAGCAGTTTTTTTATAACATGTAATTTGAGCAAAAAAGTGCGCAATATACACGGAATTTAACGGTACTACGTTTTATATTATATTGTAAAGTAATTGTATATAGTTTTTTCTGGGATGTGTCTGTGAAAAGGGTAGTGTCAAAACTGTCTATATCGGACAGTTGTCTTTAATCAAGTTTTATAATTTGTACTTTATACAGGAAAACCAGCAAATTTGTTTGACACTACCAACCCTGACTGGCCACCATCTCAGTTCGACATCCAGATCAAGTAGTAGCATCAACAAGCAGCTCCTCATGTCATGATTTCAGGTACCAGAGAGCAAAAAAAAAAGAGAAACAGTTAGAAACAGCGAATTGAGGCCACCGAAACTCTACTTGAGTTAAGTTATACTGAAGAGCAAGAGCCACTCGTTCTTTTCAAAGGCCACCTGGGAAAGCCTGTAGACGCTAGTACTGAGATAAGCGAAGATCATAGAAAAAATAAGAAATGAACTCCAAACTATTATGGAAGAAAACACAAAATTGAAAGATGCAGTTGATAAAACAAAATTCAGCACAGAATCCCTGGATGGCAATGATGAGAAAGTGAAATATTATACTGGTTTGCCCAACTACCTGAATCTGATGTATGTGTTTTATCTTATCGAACCATCCATATCAGACAGTGGGAGATCTGGGCTGACAAAGTTTCAGAAAGTATTTTTAGTTTTAATGAGGCTTAGACTCAATCTACCCATTCAAGATCTTGCCTACCGATTTGCTGTTTCACAAGCCACAATTTCAAGAACATTTAGTCAAGTTTTACACATGTATTATTGAATGAGGGGTCTCATTCACTGGCCAGACAGGGAAAATTTTGCAGGTGGGGTTGATTAGTCAATTCCTTATAAAACTTGACCATTTTCAATAATTAACCATCATTCCAGTTTTTGCGTTCGTTGATGATAGACGTGTTTTAGATCAGTTTAAATTGCGTCCATTATTGCGTCTGCGACAAAATTATATTGCTTAAGTGAGACCAGAGTTTAAAGAAGTGTTTTTTGATAATTCTTCTCTTTAAACTATTCTAAACATTTTCCGTTTGAGGTTCGTTCGCGTGCATCAAGCATTAGCTTTTCCGCCAGTAAAATCGTTGCTCTTGTCGGCCATTAGTGTTGTCTTGTTCGTTTTTATTTGGCGCCAATTTTCGTAAACAAATCTTTTATTTTTTCGTTTATTTGCCGTGCTCCCCGAGTCGTAACTATAAGGTATTGTTATTAAATTATTTTAATAATTTTCGTAATTTTAACTTGTTTAAACCTTTTTGATAAATTTTCTTTTGGTTGTTCGTTTGCGTGCTTTAAAACACTAGATTTCTCGCCATTCAAACAGCCGCATTTTTCGGCCATTAGTGCTAGCCTTGCTCGTTTTCGACACCAATCTTCGAGAAAAAAAGAGAAAAATTTTGAAGTTTTCTTTTCAGTTTGCTTAGTTGGAATTTTCGCGAATTTTACCGAAAGTTTACTAGGCGTATTCTACCGCTTCTCTCTCTACACTTCTACTCTACTCATCTCCTTCACACACTAATCCTACTGCATCCTATCCTATCTCTCATACTGTACCTTCTAAATTTTCCTACTGCACACTACCTTCTAAATAAATCACACTGTAGGGTAAGTAACATGGAGGAAGATGACTTCCTCAAACAGCTTATTGAAGTGGCGCAGGATACTGGTGGTGTCAGCGCCAAATGGTGGCAAAGACAGTAATGTAAGCGCTGCCAAGCAGGGAGCCACTGGTGGCCCATGCAGGGGTGGGGAGGGAATGTCCTGGGATGGAGCGAGTGAGGGCATTAGCGTCACTACTCACCTGGTTGGGGGGGGGGGGGTGTAGGGGGTGTAGGGGCTGGTAAGGCGGACCTACATGAATTGGCAATGGAAGAGTTCTCCCACGAATAGGTGGCCCAGCAAGTGGTGATTCTGGAGAGCAATTTCCAGAACACACCACAAAGCACCCCTAAGAAGGGTGGTGGTACACCAGGCCCCAAAAGAAAACGGAGTCGGGGTGTTAGAGGAGGGGGAGGAAGTGGGAGGAAGGGAAGGCATTCCCAACAAGAGGTCTCGAGACAAGGCGGTTCCCCAGCGGGAGGGAGAGTCCCAACCATCGCGCAGAGGGGGTTCCCTGGGTGGTGCGTCCAGTAGTGAAGGGAGGGAGGGGGCCATAAGGGGGGGGGGGGGTCAGGGTCAAGGGACTCGCGGGCGATGATTTTGCGGGGTTAACCCGCTTGGTAATCTATAGGCTACTGTATGCCATGGTGGGCATGCTGGTAGGCCTGGAGAAAAGGGACGGGGAGGTTTTAGTAACCTCCACCAGTGAAGGGCAGTTCCAAAAGCTGCTGAAAATTACAACGATAGGCAGCCACGTGGTATCTATTGAAGAATACACCACCAAAAACACCAGACAAAGCAAAGCGGTAGGTGTCATATCGGGAGTCCCAAGGGACTTCACGAATGACGACATAAAGGAAGAAATGAACGACCAGGGGGAACACAAAGTGGAATGGGTGGGTCGGATTGGCGGGACAGCCAAACCGACATATGCAGTGAAACTGGTGTTCCAGAAACTGGGATGGATGACCTTCAAAGTCAAACCATACATCCCAGAGCCCGTCAGATGCTTCAGATGTACCTGCTGGGTCATGTGGCAAAGCACTGTAGAACCAAAGCCAGCGCATGCGTCAACTGTGGAGGGAACCACAAACGTGAGGACTGCCAGCAGACCCCCCCCCCCCGCCACTGTAGAAATTGCAAGGGGAACCACAGTGCTGCATATCGCGGATGCCCGGCTTTGCAAAAAGCCAAGGACATCCTCAAGGTTAAAACGACAGAGCAGGTCTTATACGGGGAGGCCAAGAAGAGGGTTACCCAGCAAATAAGCAGGGGAACTGAACAGCCAGCTGGAATACCAGCACCTGGACCAGCCACACCTCTTGAAAGAACAGCATGGCAGAAAAGGGCTGAATCCGTAAGGAGGGACTGCTCAGTGATGAGACATCAGGAAAGAGGGGAGGAGGCTCCTACTGAGCCACACACAATAGAGACGGCCACGCCCACCCTCCCGCTTGGGAGTCCGGCCAGCAAAGCCTGTAAACAGGCCAAAAGGCAAACAAAAACGCCTAAAAAACCCGCCTGCAAAGGGCCTAGTCATAGGCAGTAGCAGGGGCCGAAACCAAAGGGCTGAACCAAGCGGCACATTGGAGGTAACACTAGTGGAAAAACAGGTTAACAAACCTGTGAACCCCACTAGCAGCTGCAGTGACCCGCCGGCCGAGATTACAAGAGGGACACCAACGAGCGAGGTAAGACCCACCCCGATTGGTGGAGACCATAAAATTGTTTTTAGACTGATCATAGAGACGATCATATCTTCAGTTTGCATTGGCAACGAGGCAGCCAGGAACAAGGCTGATGTCGACGGCCTCGTGGCGAAATTCGTAGAACTTTGCTCTTCTCCAAACTAATCATGGGGGTCAAAATTCTTCAATGGAACGTTCGAGGCACCCGGTCTAATACCAACCTTGACGAATTGTGGAACACGTTCCACAACGAAAATGACCACCCAGACATTATATGTCTACAGGAAACCCGTCTGAAACCCAACCAGGATTTCAAAAGGTACAACTATAATGTCTTTCTGCAACCACCTCTAGGGGTGAAGGCAGTGGCGGCATAGCGACCCTCATAAAAAGTAATCTTTCCTACAAAAGATTGCCACAATGTGAGAGTAGCGTAGAGCACCTTACAATAGAAATAGAAATCAATCACGAAAATATTAATATTGTAAACGTCTATAGTCCCAAGCTGCACTCTTCCTCGGACTATGACAAGCTCCTTGAAGGCCTAGAAGGTGAACCAATACTTCTGGGCGACTTCCAAAGGCCGAACAATAGAACAGGTTATTGACAACTACAACCTGTGCCTACTAAATGACCATAGACCCACCAGATATAACTCTAGTGATGGGGAATGGTCGGTCTTGGACCTTTGCCTCATAACACCTGGCTTTCGACCAACCCCCAGCTGGGACATCCAAGACCAGCTCCTCGGCAGCGACCACCTCCCTATCAAAATACAGATAGGAAGTCTACAGAGCAAGAATGAGGCGCCACTGCACAGGAACAATTGGAATCTGAAAAAGGCCAACTGGACTGAATACAAGCACATAATGGCCATGGAGCTGAGACACCGATCACTAGTACCAGCACCGAGGAATATTATGAGCACTGTATGGGGATTCTCTACAAGGCTGCCAACTCAGCCATCCCCCAATCAAAGCCAGACAATAACCCCAAACACAAACGCGTGCATTGAACGCTTAGTTGAACACACGAGATTCCAGGCCAAGGTAACAAGAACCATCAAAAAGGCAAAACGTAATCACTAGCGACAATACTGCTCTGAAATCACTCGGTTCACACCCTCGAGCCAAATATGGCGCAAAGCAGCGAAAAAGTCCAAAAACCCTTACCCACCCTCATAGCAAATGGGGTAAAGCACGCCAATGACAAGGAAAAAGTGAAGTGCTTGCCACAGTCTTCATTGCAACCAGTAGCAATGATAACCATGACCATGACTTTGTAGCAACGAAAACAAAGGTCGATGAGCATATCAATCAGTTCAGCTCAGGGAAATGCGAAGATCTTAACAACCGAGACATCAACAAAACCTTCAACAGAATGGAGCTTGAGCAAGCCCTTGGCAGAGGCAAAAGCTCCTCACCAGGTGAGGATGGCCTGAAATACGACATGCTTCGTAATATGCCAGAGGAGGGTAAAGAAATGTTACTCAATCTCTACAACCTCGTATGGAGCTCTGGAAAAATGCCCTCAGTTTGGAAAACTGGGATCGTGGTTCCTATTCCAAAACAAGGGAAGGACAAAACTGACCCAAGATCATAACCGGCCAATCTCCCTGACGAGCTGTCTATGCAAAGTCATGGAGAGGATGATTAAAAACCGTCTAGAACATGAGTTCGAACATAACGGTCTACTCCACCCTTGGCAGAGTGGCTTCAGAAAGTGCAGACGCACTACGGACCACCTAGTCAGACTGACTGAGGCAGCCAAGAAAGCCCTAGATGCGGGAAGAGGAAACACAACAATAGGAGTTTTCTTAGACGTTGAGAAAGCCTTTGATATGATGTGGCGAAATGGAGTCCTAAAAAAGCTCGTTACCGTGGCCGCATCCTATTCTGGGTACAAGATTTTCTCGATAACAGAAGGATTAGCGTCCGCGTTAATGGACAAATGTCTAGGGAACAAACATTGGAAAACGGCACCCCGCAGGGTGGTGTAATAAGTCTTCAACATCATGATGAGTGATCTACCCAAAGACATTGAAAAAGACCATGCACTGGGTCCCAACGCAATAGGCGGGTCTATTTTTGCTGATGACACAGCATTGTGGAACAAATATGCGAAGATAGACCGTGCATGGTCTTTCTCAAAATGGTTTCAAACTGTCTGCGGAAAAAACAGTTCAAATCAATTTTACCAATGTTAAATACATAGGCCATGATGCAAATCTGTACCTCAATGGACAGAAAGTCAAGACATGTGCTGAAGCCAAATTCCTGGGACTAACATTTGACGGAAAGCTCACGTGGAACCCCCACATCAAGAGTCTGAGGGAGAGATGCTTCAAGCAATTAAATCTCCTTCGCTCATTAACAAAGCACACCTGGGGTGCAGACCTGCCGAGCATGCTTATGCTATACTGCGGCCTAATCCTGTCAAGGATAGACTATGGATGCGAAGCATACGCCACGGCGAGCAAGTCACTGTTAGAAACCATTGACACCCTCCAAACAAAATGCCTGCACATTTGCTGTGGTGCCTCACAGAGTAGCCCTCGAGACGCAATCAACGTAGAGTGTGGAGAAATCCCATTAGATCTGCGAAGAGAGGACCGGCTCCTCAAATTCTGGACATACCTACACAGCTCTGCACCCACCCACCCACCCACCCACCCACCCACCCTGTCTGCCATTCAAGGAGCACCTAAGACACAAGGTACTGCCCAAAATGACAAAACCACCAGGCCTCTTAATGACAGAGCTCGCCAGTACCACTGAACTGGTAAACGTCGAAATAGAAAGCTCAAGGCCGGGTCCTGACCCGCCATGGCTACTTCCGCAGATCAAGGCGCATGACAGCCTATCCTCACAGATAAGCAAGAAAGACCCACCAGCGCTAATCAAGAGCAACGCGCTGGAAAACATTGACAACAGATGGAAGGAACACAGGAAAATCTATACCGACGCCTCCAAAATTCCCAACTCCAGCGAATGCGGAGCAGGAGTAGTCAGAGGCGACCAGGAAGAAGTCCTCAAGTACAAGCTTCCGAATCACCTGTCAATATTCACAGCCGAACTGGTGGCAATTAAAAAGGCTCTAGAATGGATTAAAACAGCAAATCCAGGCACATACGTTATACTCAGACTCACTAAGCTCGGTGAAGAGCTTCAAATCTAGCAGCAGCAAGAGCAGGGACAACCTAATCAAGGAAATCCGGCAGCTGTACGCAACTGTGGTGACTGACAACAAAACCGTGGACATCGACTGGGTCCCAAGCCTTGACATTAAAGGCAATGAACAGGCGGACGAGGCAGCCAAGCAAGCGCTCAAAGATGGAACTATGACCGACTCTCAAAGTCCGAAGCGAATGCCCTGGTCAAAAGGCACATAAACAGCAAATGGCAGACAATGGGACGAAAGCACAACCGGCAGATTCCTGTTCAGAATCGTCCCTGGAGTCAAACGCAAATACCAAAACCCCAGGACGCCAAGGTGACCCAGATACGAAAAAACTCAACCCGTCAGACACAGACCAATGTGAGCCCTGCAAGGAGACTGAAACTCTAGACCACTTCTTCCTACGGTGCACTGAATATGCAGACATTAGAAAGGAACTCATCAATACGCTGAGAAAGGGAAACTTCAATCTTGACCCTATAGAAGACATTATAGCGATGCGTGACCGACAGATCAACCATGAATTAATCAAGTTCGTGCTTGCATCGGACAAACACATCACATAATCAGAACACATTTTGTTTAGCCCGAGACACCGACCGAAACGACAACTGAGACACCGACAAAAAGCAAACACGTGAGAGGGCGCAAGAAGCACTCTTCTGCGGCCTCTACGACCCCCGGCCTGTCCTGCGGCATTTACTGCCTTCCAACCCCCGGCCTCTCCTGCGGCATTTACTGCCTTCCCACCATCGACCTCGACGACCTCTACGGTCACTGCAGCATTTACTGCCTCACCACCCTCGACCTCTACGGTCACTGCAGCATTTACCACCCTCGACCTCTATGGTCATTGCGGCCTTACCCCAACCTGCGTCTGTTAGAGACAAAAAAAAAATGAATGAATTGATGACCCAGAGTATGTGAGTACATGCCCCAAAACACCTGTCCACACTGTCTGTTTTCCTCCTTCTTTTTCTTTCAGCATTGTTCCCCTCTTTTTCTTTCAGAGCCAGAGCTGGAGCTAAAATGCAGCAACGAACACAGCAATGACAGACGGGCAGAAAGACAGATGGAGGACTGGAATGGACAACAGATGGGCCTGCCTGCTGGCGGACCGCGAGGGATATGGACGTGCGTCCATCTCATTCATGGCCCGTAGGCAGGTATGCTTGTCTGACTGACAAACCAATCAACAAATGGACAGACTGACGGACAATTCTGGGCACAGTAAGCTGCTGGAGTACGCTTAAGCAATGTACTTGGCCCCACTTGCTCAGTCTTCTCGGAAGGGACTTTAAATTGAGGTCCCGTCATACAGTGCCCATCACTGTGTGAACGTGAGATAGGGTTAGGTAGGCAAGAAATCTCGGCATAATCAAAGTAAACCGGATGCTGAATGGATTCGTCCTCGGATGGAACCACGCAACATATGGATTACAAAATCAAAACATAATTGCTAGAATTAGAATCTTTCGGACTTTTCGATGGGACTATGGAGGGATGCAACCCGGATGACTGATCGAGTTCGTCCTCGGACAGACGCAGTCACCATACGGGCTGCCTAATCAATCAAAACCGAACAAGTGCGCGCTGGTGCCTGCTCATATGATGGCCAGAAGAGCAAATGGGTCCCAGGACCCGAAAGACCCCCACACACACCCCAAAGGGGCCGGGAGGTCTCTGACCTAAAGCCCTTCCCCCCCCCCCTTGGGTACAGTAGGTCATAAGACCGCACGCACCTACTTCCCCCCCCCCCCCGCCGACCCAGCACCTACACCATCCCCTTCCCCACCCCGTTAGGTCCAGGTTAGGCCCTCCCCATCCCCCACACCCAAACATGAGGAGCAACAGCAAAGCAATGGACAAGAACAGCAACATGAGACAAAATCGAGACAACGAGCAATACACACACAGAGACACACAAGCTAATGCACAAACCGACGTCACAAGAATTCAACAGAAACCATAAAGGCCAGGCGTGAGTCTAGACCCTAGCATTGGGAACTAGCAACTAGCATATAAACGCCTTAAATATTACAACACACGCACAATAATTAACCATTCAGTACCAGAATTTTGCACGTCAAGTATAATAATTTAATCAGTGATCGACGATTCTTATCTACAATTCTACATTCTCTATTTTATTGCTAAAAAAATTCAGGTCATTTTGTTATCTTTATACACGCATACATGCGCGCAGCTGATCGCGTCTTCAGACCTGGTTTGTCCATTAATTGATCATGTGCCTAATCGCGTGGTCTTTCTCGCGGAGCATTCATTATAAAAACAGCTGATCGTGAATGCTCCACTAAACACTGCACCCGATTATGACCTGGTTAAAACCAATGAAAGATACTTGATGCTCTTAACCAATCAGGTTGGGCCCTTGGGATTTCCCTTGGAGATTCTTGCGCACAGTGACAGAGTTAAGGACACTTATGCACATCTTCCTCTTCACAAGGACAAAGTAAAACGCAAAAAGGCGAGAAAAAATATTTTATTTGGTGCTGAAACAAATACAATACAAAGTGTAGGCTTTGTTTGTTTATACATCTAAAAAGGATGCCTATTCATAGATTGGCCATATTAACCCTATCATATCCAAAATTATTCCAAATACCGCGATATTAGTAGTTATCGCGGTATTTTTCACAGATACCGTTATCGTCATCCCAATGCCAATACTGCCCAGCTCTAATGCCAATGGTCTTTAGAAAGTTTTGGATAAAAAGTATCTGTGATAATTGACTGCTTTGAGATTTTCACAGAAAGACATTCCAACTTGATGGCCCGAGCGCAAACATGGTCAAATTATAAACACCATAACACTTAAATTTCTAATTGAAATAACACCACAGGGTACAATTTATTTTATATCTGATGCTTGGGGTGGGCGGGCAAGTGATAAATATATTGCTGAAAATAATTTGTTGCCTGGAGATATAGTGTTAGCAGACCGTGGATTCGACATCGCTGACAGTGTTGGTCTTATGTGTGCCGAAGTCAAAACACCCATTTTCACAAAAGGAAAACAACAGCTATCTGCTTGGGACCTTGAGGCAAAAACTCGGTTTATTGCCCACTTGCGTATTCATGTTGAGTGATTGGTTTAGTAAGAAACAAGTATACAATTTTGCAGGATACATTACCAATTTACTTTCTTATGAGCACTACAGACACTATACCGACGGTTGACAAATTAGAGACTCTGTTGTGCCCTTACAAATCGCTGTGAATCTGTCGTGCCTTTTGACTAAAGCTGGCATAAAAGGAGCGAGCAAACAGAGTGGCTTGGTGTAATGGCTAGTACTCCACTCAGGACTACTTAACCAGAGAACATAGTTCGCGCATGAGCTATGCACTATCTCACCATCGTTGGAAACGTGGGCAATCTCCTTCGCTCCTTGCCTTCCTCCCAGGAGTATAGATGAGTACCAGTGTAAAGGCTGGGATAGTTATCAATAATAGACTGAAACAAAAAAAAAAACCCCAGCCTAGACCTTCGCGTGAATGGGACCTGGAATTAGGGACTCGATATATGCCAACCAAACCAATAACTTCTTTTAGCTCGAATCATTCAGACTTGTTGGTCTCACAAAGTGTAGAACACGCGTCAATCTGGAAAATAGTGAACTCATCTCAATTAACGATGATTACTAAACCACAAAAAAACCAAATATGTAAATATGGGGAGTGTTATTTATTTGGTATGTTTTTGGCAAAACCTAAATAAGTAACCTGCTGAATATATTTAAAACTATTTGAATGAAATTTGTTGCTGCCCACAAAATACTCAGGTATATTGTATGTCCATATGTAGGCCAAGAGGAAACTATTTTTGAAAATTTACCACTTAAATGACTGGCTTGTGTATCGAGCAGACATTCATCACGACTGCTACACCACCATGAAAGGGTTAAAATATGAATATATATATAAATCTGTAACATACAAATATGGCAATGTTCTCTATCGTGTGATTCATGTCTATGTCCTTTGACGTGAAAATCAAAATATTTAATTGTGTTCATTTGTAGGCCAAGAGAAGACTATTTTAAAAAATTTACCACTGAAATGACTGGCTTGTTTATCGAGCCCGTCATTCGCGGTAAATTTTCAAAAATAGTCTTCTCTTGGTCTGCAAATGGACATTTTCAATGAGAAAATTTAAATTTTCTTGAATAAATTTGACGGTTAAAGGGTTTATATGCGTCTCGTCAGTCAACTTTTGATTTAAAATGCTACTCCTCCTTGGCCCCAGAACATACATGCAGAATTTTGATTCATTAATTTTTTTCCATTTTCAACCAAATTTGGCCGAAGGATGCTATGGTCAATTTTTAGGCTCAAAATATATGGTATTAGCTCCGGCATGATGGTGATATAATGACTATGGCCCGATAACACAGCCAGGCTGTGATTGGTCGGGAGACCTGGTAGACAAGTTGTACATACGAGGTGCCGGTAAGGTACGGGCACAAGAGATTGTTCTGCTGTTTGAATCAGTTGATTATTAATGATGCTATCCCGCCCACCCTCCCATTATTATATGGTACGTAGCTGAAAGTACTGTTTATAACATAAGATGGAATTGTGTGAGGGAACTGAATGACAGAATAAATCTCTATCTATACAAGAGTTTAATAGTTATTATATCTGATATCTGTGTAGGATTTAATAAATGTATTTACGGGATACACAGTAGTAAATAAGATTTCATTTTAAATTGACACAGCATTTCTTCTCATTAACAGTTTCAACCAGATTTGACTAGAATGATCATATCATGGCAGGCTCTAGAACATTGATTCAGAATTTGGGTGACAAAAAGTTAAACATTAATCTTAGAGTTTTTGCAATTTTCCAGAAATTCTTATGATGCTACTCATCCTTAATCAATACCCCAAATTTTAACCAAATTTCACCAGAAGTACTCCATGATGATAGACTCTAGTAACTTTTATTCAGAATTCTAATTGGTAGATTTTTCCAGTGACCATCTTGGATTGTGAAATGGTAATGGTCCAGGTGAGCGTCCCAGTATCTAAGTGTCTTGTATATATGTATTACTATGCTTTGTCCATACTTTCATTATGTATGTGCATTGCTGATTAAGTTTTGCATATTTGTGAAAATCATTTAAGTGCTTTATGAAGTTTTTTCTTTCACCAATACCCACAAATTATATGCACAATTGCTGGCATGTTTCGCCAACGTTGATGTTCCATGCTACCAACCCAACCCCACACCAGTCTCCTAATCGGATCAGTAGTTTTTTTATACAGAGCTCTGGACACAGATTGACAGACAGACATGTACACACACACAGACCCTCTTCCCCTTACAGGATGAGAGTAATTAACAACAACAGAGCCAATCTAGCCCTGAAGTCATAGTAAGTAGAAGATAAATTATCATCTGAAAATGGAACATATGCGCACGCACGTACACACAGGTACATATGATTGATTGGCAAGACTTCATAACATGATAATTCAGAACTTTATATACATGACGTCATACAAAAATACTTAACTTGCTAGTGGATGTGACAATTGAAATGACGTCATGAATATAGCAATAGTCTGTCACAAAAATGGCTGAATCTTTGATACACTTGAATAGGCAGCAACAACCACAAGTCAAATTAATTTTTAAATGTTCAACAGCGTACCCATGAATTTTCATCAATGTAGGTTCTACCCAACTTATCTCTATAGTTACCTTAAAACTAGAAATCGGGTTCACGGTGTTCAAATCTACTACTATTGGTGATTGACAAGCCAAGTGTGCTAGTAACAACCCATTATTTTTAAACCTTTTGGTTTAATGGCCATGACTGTCAAAAATGACTCCTGCAGCTATCTTAAGAAATGTCCATTTGCAGGCCAGAGAGGAATAGTTTTGAAAATTTGTCACTGGAATGATTGACTCTATAATCGAGCAGTCATTCCAGTGGTAAATTAAAAAAATATTCTCATCTACAAATGGATATTTTCTGTGAAAACCTTAAATTTTAAAATTAGTCGCCATATCTTCCAAATAAGTGACAGGTAATAATCTGTAGGGGTAGTCAAATGAAGTAATCACTACTAGTTCTGCTGGCTAGTAGCTCATCCTAGTTCATTTTCACCCTTGCTAGAAAGTAGAAGTTTCAGTGATATGGACTTGTTAAGTATGACATCACTGCACATGATTCGCAACCGGGAAGTGTGTATTTTGCTTTATTACATCATAAGTGCATGTTTATGACATCATAATATAGGCTTGTGATGATGTATTTCCGGGTTCAGCTCAATTGTTACATCCGGGTTCAGCTCCATTGTTAAATACACAAAACAATGTCTTTGTTTAACAACAAATGATGATGTCATAAACACTCAATTATGATGTAATAAAGCAAAATACACACTCCGTTTGTGAATCATGCGCAATGACATCATACTTAACAAGCCCATAGGGTTGTATGAAGTATTTTGACGTGTGTGTGTGTGGGGGGGGGGGGGGGGGAGAGGAGGGGTCATTGTGTTTAAATAGGCATACCTTCAACGTGTGGTTATTAATTTCCACATTTTACGTCAGGTTATTAATTTCCACATTTTACGTCAGATACCCATCCGCATACAAACTGCTTGCACAACTCTAACGATTTAAATGCCTTCAGATCTTGCGGAGTATATGCACGCTGTTTAAAAACCATATAGTTTGATCCTGGATGTCGCGTCAGTGAAGACTATGTAGTATCCCGTATTTTGTTCGATGTCACCGTCGAAGATCAATAATATGAAGATGCTTGGAACTACTTTCTGGGTTTGTATACCTCCAGGTATTTCTTACTGATGGTGTAGCGCTGTTTAGGAATAATTGTACTGGTTTTTTTATGTGTACTGACTGAGCGGTTTTGTTGAGCCCAATGGGGACTGATTTACCTCGTTCGTGTTGTTAGCTGGCAATGAGTTGGAAAATGCATAACAGGATGATTCAAGATTATTTATTTCATGCTTACTATACAATATACAGACAGTGGGCAGCCCATCAAAGGCAGAGCCTATGAGTCGATAGACCCCCTACACACAAAACAAAACATTACAATATATAGGGTGATAGTTAATTATACAAACATCCATGAGTAAACACAGAACACAGGATGGCACATCTATTTATTTTTTTTACCATATTGTCACGATTGTTCTACATGCAGCGTATTCTACATAGGGTCTTTTAGATTCAAACTAGGATTTTTGATTGTAGATATAGGTTTTTTTTAATATGGTACAGTGTGTGGGGGGGGGGGGGGTGGAGCGGGTGCTCAACAAAGTCACAGTAGTATTTTGGGTGAGTTGTTGGTAGCTGTGACTGATATTTTATAGTAGTGTCGGCATCTGATATATCCATTGAGAAAGCGGATATCAGATGAAGATTAAGATGATTGATGGCGCATTTCATGCTTTTCAACATGGTCTATCTATCCTAAGTTTGATAACTTCTACTACTCTGATGGCAATTTTCCAGCCTTTATTATCTCTATGGCAGAGAAATTGGCGTCCAATATTCAGCAATTTTGGTGGACGATGTCGCTGTCTATGACTGCAGCATCTTCCATCAAACCTGCCTAGAAAATGTAACATTTATTATGTTTGGTCATTTCAAACTTTTCCATCCAAGTACAAAGGGTTAGGGAAGAAGCGAAATCATGAAATTTTGTCTATATAGAGTCTGTCTGGCCCGGACAAAGATTTTATGACAGATGTACAGATACATGTAGGCAAGTCAACATACCGAAAGAAACGTATCACATAATAATGTGATAATAGTAATAGTATTAATAACAGTAGTTAATCAGCTAGTATTGAGCCGTGTTTCTTATTGTAGTTGTAGATTGATAAATTGGGGAGTATTAGATCAGAATATGAAATAAATAAAGAGCATTGACGCAGGATTGGGATAGATAGGATGGCCGGGATTGACTCATACTGGCAGTAATCGCCCACTACAGGTACAAAGAAAATGAGATCTGGCTGCTAGGTAAGAAAAAGGTTTAGATTTGACACTTTCGACGCCTCTGACCCGTTCACTTAATTCCCCTTATTTATGAAATGGCTGGCTATGTTAGGAATAGCCAGCCTGAAAACTGCTGCTGCTTAGGTTAAAGCAGGTGAATCCAATCTACCCAGTCCGAAAAGATTCACCATTGACAAGCTCACGTATCCTGGATTTAAATTTATTGCCAGTGCTATGCGGAGCATCTCCGCTACCAGACAACATCGGTTTTACCTATTAGATATGGGACTAAGACCATCAACCAGTTTGGTTAGGTTACACACATTCAACCCATTAATCCTTTCACACTGCATTCCATGACTTTTAGCTACCATACAAATATTAGTAATCTTTTTGATATGCTGGGGTTACCCTGATTAAAACTGTTCCAGTGGCGGAAGCAGTCCCTAGTCAAAGCAGCCCCAGCATTGGCAGACAAATATTATTTTATGTCTTGAGGCTTATTTGGCTTTGCAGGGTTCAACGGGTTAATCCAGCACTTTGACAGTTGTATTAATGCTGATTAGTGTATTGTGCATGGTTACGGTGTTCGGATACCATAGAGGGTCTATGTGGTCAGCAGTGTCGGAAATGTCAAATGATAACAGATGGTTGCCAACCTGGTGTATTGGTAAAGCCACGCTCTGTCCCTGTAGTTTATGGGTAGGTTAGTTTGTAACATGCAGATTGGATTCACCAAGATGAATTGGTGGTGGTGGGTGGTGTTAGTAGTAGTAGTAGTAGTAGTAGTAGTAGTAGTAGTAGTAGTAGTAGTAAATTGCTTTGTTGTCAACTGATATTCTTTAGTTATGGTTGATTATCAGCGAGTCCTTACAATGACGAGTGCATATGTACTACACATTAGTACCCGCCATTGTACGAATGGTTGCTGCGACAACCGGCCCCACCGATGAAGATGAAGCGTGACACTAGCTCGCCTCGTAGGTACACAGAGACCTAAGTATATTTATATTAGTGCCTGGGCCTGATCTAACTGTGCGCTTCAGAACGATTGGTTCGACACGGTGGTCTTCCGTGTTCTCCAGAGTAACAACAAATATGTGACAAACTTTTGCCTTGTATAATATCACAAGGTGATCGTTTTAATTGCTAACTAACTGTGCAATAACCCTACAAAGTTGGTAACTTTTACTGTTACCTAGCGATCTATTTACAATCATTAAATATTACAATTCAATGTTTCCTAAGTTTCCCTAACTTTCAACCAGCTCTTGCCTACTTAAAGCCATTCAGCAAGAGCGTTTTACAAGGTGCGAGGCGGCCCGAACTCCTTATTAAAAGTTAAAGTCCCCCTTATATACTATCTCACTTTCTATTCTCCCTCCATCTTGGTTTCGCACTGCCGGAGGTTGCTCTGATTCTCATTGGATTATGACATCACTTTGACTAATCAAAACTCCGACCCTCCCTCCTGGGGCACTCTCCTCCTGGGGAGGGTGCCCCTTTACCTAGCACCTGCGGTTTGGGATTGATTACCATGCCATTTCTGACGGATGCCCTGCCCAGAATGACGAATGCTTGTTTGATAACAAGGGTTTGGGCTGGATTACCATGCCATTTCTGACGGATGCGCTGCCAAGAATGACGAACGCTTGTTTGATAGCAAGGCTTACTGGTGGATTAGCACGCCTCTACAATTAATATGTTTTTGATATCTTTCGATTGCGTACCTAATGCCTACAGGACGCTACAATGTCCATGTCATGTTCATTACCTATTAGCCGACAACCTGTGGAATGCTAGAGTTAATTGGTACACGAGTTACCATTCCTCATAGCCAGATTATTTTCGGCTTATCTTGTCCCATGCTTCCGTGAGAACACAGACCGCTATGTAACTAACTAAGTCCGTTCATCATATCTAATCCCTTGATTGATTCCAACCTGGTGCCAACCAAGTTTCGAAGCTGTACCGCACACTAGCTGACGTACCTACTGCCAGTCGTCCAGTGCTGATAATATATTAATTTTCCTAATATTACATAGACCCTATTTATTAAAGAGAACTGATGTTTGTGTGTGGAACGATAATAATCGTACACCGCAACCTTTATCTCAATACTTAAACAGCCAGATGAAATGCACTAGCGAGAGTAACCCATTCAAATTGAAGGACGAAACCAGTGAATCGATTGACCCTCAATAATTAGTTGTGGTAGTAAAAACGTAATAATGATATGAGTGAAAGTTGTTGCTGTCTTGGTGCTACGTCGTTTATGAGCAATAATCTCTTTGCAGTAACATAAATGACTGTAGCAACAAACGAGTTTGACCATGGCAGTATGCAAGTTGTACGAATATTGAATCGTTGTAGACGGGAAGAGAATGTTAACCCTAAGTTAACCCTCGATGGCGTAACTTGTTGCGCATTGCTTTTACCGCTGTGAATGGCAATAGCATCCAGCAAGATATATAGATGATGATCAGTGCTAGTAACGTATCTAAACATAGCCGCTGATCGGTGCATCTTAATAGTTAGTTTGCTCTTCTTGTGTGCTGCAGTCCAGATAGCATTGCAGTAGGTGAGATGATGGAAGACAAGTGTGCAGTACAGAGTTTAAATGGTGTCTGGTATCATGTACGGCTTTAGTCTTTGGATAACACCTACATCCCTGGCCACTTGCCGTAACTATTTATTTGTTTCCAAATAGCAAGAATGTCAACACCGTGACGTGTCCCCTATACCAGATATTAAGATACAATGCTTTATATCTTTATATTTCAATAAACAATGATCACAGTGCTGATGAAATTATGATGTTAGCATATAGCCGATCAATTTCCAATGCATGTTTAATGGTTTGAGCGTTATAGAAAATATTTACAATGATAGTTACGCTTGTCCCTAGCCTTTTTGTCAACTCCATGACACAATGGGATTGCTGATGTCAGACAAACCAAACAGCCAATCAGAAATCAGGCGAATATCCTGGCATTTCACTTTTCAATAACCTTGACATTGTTACAAATTGTTATGGCGCTAGGCTGCACATTTTACAATCGCACAAGCCTGAACACCACGGGTGAATAGTGTATTAATTACATGTCAATCTTGTGACAGAGCTATGTAGCAAACCAGTTTGTTTATCATTAATTATTAGTAAATGAGGCACAGTAGGTCTTATATAATTTGTTGAGATATCACATGGTTCAACTAAAATACTAACGCATGTCAACATCATAAAATCAACCCCGTGACAGTCAACTCCATAACATCATTTATTGTTATGGTGTTATGGGCATATGAAATGGGCTCAGGAAATTTGATTATTTGATGTTGAATAGTTTTAAACGTTCCTTAGCCATCCGCTTAGTGGAGCTTACCGAAGGAAATAACTTGTAACCTTAAAAGGCCAAAACACTAAATCCCTTTACTATTTAATAATGCGTCGCCCTTGTTTGTTTGTTTGACTGTGTAACTAATACAAACCACACACATATTCTAATTACAATAAAATACATATAAAACATGTGTTTATAAATCAAACGTTCTTGGTAAATGTAAGCAATTGGATTGGATAGACAGATACCCTGTCTACCTCAATGGTCAGCACAAAAATTGTTCATTTGTCTGCTAGTTAATTTCTGTCATGGAGTTGACATTTTTTCTCACAGCTTGTTATTGAAAATCTGCTGCGCCTTTATTTGTTGGGAATCGTTACTGCTAGCGTTTAAATAATCATTAGTAATTGTTATAGAAAACAAGAATCAATAAAATCATTGAATCCGTTACCATTATACCAAACATTATTTTTTAATCTGGAGTTGCACATTTTTTGTAAAATGACTCGTATACTCCAAGAAATATAGCAAATTGTAGCTTCTTCGATCTCCTTATTGTTAATGTAGATTTTTTTTAATTTCATTTTTTCTAGTTTCGTCATGTTTGTAAATAACATTAGTTTTATCGACATTTAGTGATAGTTTATTTATTGAGAACCAATTTGTAATTTCTTCCATTTCTTTATTTACTTTTGCATATAACCTATCTATTCTAGACTGCGGGCTGACGTCATATCCGCTAACATGTGACTTAGTTACGCCGCCGCCATTTTGTACGGTGAAAACAAAAGCATGTCTACATTAAACACGTACACCAATTTAACTCGTATTTTGCATTGAAAACTTGACAGCGCGCTTATTATATCTTATGATCATGTCATACACTTATGCAGATGAGCTTCCAAAGGAAGCAAAAGATCGGTATGTCCAGAAATTATTATTATTGGGCTAGAAAGTGAATCGTGTCCGTACAAGCTACCTGCGGGATGCTGGCATCAAGATTTGACCACGTGGCCAGAAATGCACTACGGAAACCTGTATAACTACGTGACCAAGACACCAGGTTTGTAGATTATAACTTATATTTAAAAAATTACACCATGAATTACACATTCTTTGCTAAAATTGGGTACATCAGTGGCAATTCACTACCTCCCACTATGAGGGGTGTGGTGGTGGATGGGTGGGGGGGGGGGGGGTGCATGTGAAGACAGATATATATTTTTAATTCCTCTGGCAAGACCACTCAAAGGCAGTGGCGCTGCCAAGGAGGTGGTGGAGGGGGTCAGCAAATTCCCACCCCATCAAAATTTGCATGAAAATATTTAATAGTTATTTTATTTAGAAAGCTAAATAAGGATGTAGTTTGCATGAAATTGCTTCTCAGAGCACCTATAGACAAATTTCATATTTTCCTGGGGCGGGGGTGGGTGGAGAGAACCCGGCTGTTTTTGGAGGACGATATAAATTATGTCACGCCAAGCAGTTAATGAGGAGTAGCGTTTCACAATTTCCGGCAAATTCTTCCAAAAATTAAGATTTTCACCCACAACATTTACCAATCCAAATTTTCTCCGTCGTTTGATGTTGATGTATGGATGATGGATGGTTGCCAGGGCATAAGCTCACTTGGCCAGCTGAACTAATAACCTAAGAGTGATTTTGAAGTTTTTTCATTTCACAAGATCGATGGCAGAGTTTACATATGTAGCTTATATGCGTTATGCCATAAGAGGTAAATCGCTTAAAATTAAGATATTATATACAAGGTTTATTGCATTATTTCAGGAGTATTCACACATGCTGCGATGGAGAATTACAGGGCATTGGAAGCACAAAACTACTTTACATCCCTGTTTGTACAAACTGTGTACCACTACATAACACCTACTGGTTGGTCACTTTGTTCTGAAGGCAGATGTAAAGCGGTCTCAGATGATGAATGAGGAGCCCCATCATCCTTGGATTGCCGTAAACAAGTCTGGCAATGTGTTGACCGGACACTGTACTTGTATGGCAGGGTGAGTAAATTTATGCAACAAATAAATAATTTCATTTCGGCAGCAGAACACTACAATGATTGGTCCGGTTATTGAAGCAGCTGTTCCAGTGGTATATTTTCAAAAATAGTCGTCGTTTGGCAATTTCTCAAGACAATTGCAATCGTTGGTTTAAAACTCAGTCTAATTCCTCTTCCTCACGGTTGTATACCACTAAATATCAAGACAATGCACGAATCTAGTTTTAGCTATGCCCAGCTCATTTCTAGCTAATCTCCGCCCACACTTTGTCCATGGGATCAATCCCTGCACTATCTTAATCTCCAGAAAATTAAGCAGGGACGCCGTTGACTATTCTGAAACTAATTTGACTGAGCGCTGTTGCTGTCATAGGCTTAGCTATAGATGATCGGGGCATACCAACAGCACCTGACCAGTCAAAACACTTAAAATATTCAACAGAACAGCATGTTTATTAAAATAGTAAAGACATACAATTCCTACAATTAGACAGACTATTAAGCGTTATGAAGACTTAATTACGTCCTTCATGAGGTAATTGATTATGAAATCAGCGCATATGATTGATCTGATTTGGCTGAAATTGTAACACAACAAAGGTTTCTGGATCAGGGATATCCCCCGAAACTACTGGGCCGAATTTCTCAAATATTAATACAAGAAAGGTTGTGGTCATACACTAGTATTAAAACCCCGGAAAGGCTGAGCATTTTTTAACAATAAAAGGGACTGACCAACCCATTGGCCAATTAGCCAAATGTTATTAAAATTGAGATCTGGCTAATAGAAAGCAGTATTGGCTAAATATTTAGCTAATGATTAAATCATATTTTCTATAATTTCAAAGTAGAGAATCATTAAAATTCACTTTGAAGAACAGTTTATGATAAATAAATAAAAATAAAACTTATGTAACTAACACTTATATTATGTTGTATTGTGACAAAGTAAACCCCCCACAGACAAACCCCCCCCCCCCTTACTTTGCGGGTTGGTCTGTTGTTTTATTAACCACTATAAAAACATACTTACCGTTCAATCACTACTTGCTAAATCAATTATCTGCATTTAGCTACCAGAATAAGATTTTTATGATTGCATACACTCCTCCCTAGGCTACTGGTTAGGTCCATCTCCAGCGTCACTATGCGCGCTTGCACATGCGCACTGGAGCCCAAATAGGAAACTTTTCTGAATTTAAGTGCCAAATATTATAGGCAAGTTCTCAAATCAATTCCACATGGGGTGACCAGAGTTGCCCTTATGCGTCCTTTTGCGCGTATATACACATAAAAATGGCAGAGGGACGCATACAAATTAACCCTCTGCGTCCCCGAGTATTTGTGCATGTTTTTACTTTAAAAAATATACCTAATGTATTGTGTGTTCAATAAAAACGAACTTACTGCGTTGTTTAAGACTATGATTTGTTGTATGTTTTCTTGCACAACTCAAAGTTGTTAATGCCCATAAATCAGGTTCAACCACCACATTTAATTGTAAACACAATCCCCAAATCATCCTTAGTATTCCATTTGATCTAATTTTTTTTTTAAGTAATGAGTTTACAAGCCCGATGTTAGTCGCTTTGTTTGGCCTACAAATTGCAAAAATACCCGCCATGTTTCTGTCTGTTGTGCTAATTGTCAGTATGACGTGTCAGTATTTGATTGGATAACAGCGGAATCGCCCTCTAGAAGAACTCACGCTTGAGAAATCCAATACAACTGATCAAGCGTATACAAACGTGTCTGGGCGTCTTAACCCGTTCACAGATTAGAACATTGGACAGATCACAAAGTTGTTATCACTAATCTGCTGAATATTTTGGAATTAATTTGCGCATGCCTACTTGCCTAAAGCAGCAACGACTTACAGGCAAAATATTGTTTTCTATTTACTTATCAAAATATCTAAATGGATGAAGGAATATATGATATCTTTTACATTTGAATGGTCATTTGACGGATTAGCGGCGATGTCTTTGTATTGCTGTTTGAATAACGGTATCAATACGCGCTATAAGCCGTCTTTTATTTAGCAATAGCGGCTGATTGATTGACTGATGGATTAGTGTTTTATAATGTTTAGCAATACTCCAGCGTTAGGTGTTCCCAATTTCTCAACTAAAATGCTCATCCCAGAATACAGGTAGGCATGCGTTAAAATATTGATTTTTTCCAAACAGTGTGTAGCTCAAAGCTCTCCGATACAAGCGTTCTAATTGGATACACGCTAATGCGTTATCTATACTTCAACCAATCAACAATCGCATTACATAGTTACTCCCTATGAATTAGACATATCCGGTTATTAGCTGATATAGTTTCACTAATTACGCAGTTTAATCTGATTTATACAGATTATGTTTGATAAATTATTGTTTTGTCTGCTCTTAACCTATGTATTCCACTATATTCCAGTTAAATTATAAAAAATATGCGCGCATTATATCGAAGTAGGTCAAGTCGTCCTTGAGCAAACTCGCCCCAGATCCGTGTAATTTTTCAATTCGTCCAAAGCCAAGTTAGGGTTTAATAGAAAAATTAATGCAGTGGTCTTTGCTAATTACTAATGTCGTGGTCTTTGGAAATGTTAATCATACAAGTTTGTCAATGTAGGTTGGTTGGTTTATCAGACAACAAACAAGTACAGTGCTTTAAGTTATTGTGTATTGACATGCAGTTCAAATGTTATTAGTTAAATATACAAGGGCCACTTCAATAGATCAATTTTAGCCACCATTGTAGATCACAGAATACATATTTTTGAAAATTTACCACTGGAATGACTGGCACTGTTTTCAACATGTTTAATAAAGTGCTTTATAATTGGATCAATGTGTTGTGTTTATTTTAAGAAAAAAACATGGGACCCCCCTATTTCAGATGAGGACCCCATGGGACCCCCAGATTTTACAGTGGGACCCCCAAATCTGAGGGTGTGGGGTCCTTGGGACCCCCAAAAATCAGATATTGTGGGCAACACTGGGGGTGACTGAGACCGGGTCGTAGTGGTTGAACGGTAAGTATGTTTTTATAGTGGTTAATAAACCAACAGACCAACCCACAAGGAGGGTCTTTGAGGGGGGTTGTTATTACACCACAAAAACATCCATTACCGTTCAATCACTACTTGCTAAACCCGTAGATTTGGTCAGTGCCCCACTTAAAACATTAGGTGGGAGGCTATTTGAGAATCAACAAACAAGGATAAAAATCAAACCAATCTTATCCAAATGATAATAACATAACATAATAGTGCATTTAAATCAATCACACCGTGATTATCAAATAAGGAAAACTTGAACTTAGAGATAAATAAAAACCAAAATAAACTTTCACCATTTCTTACAGATGCACTCGTAACGAAAATAGCGAGATGTGCTTGGTAAATGGTCTTCGGCTATTTTGGTTAAAATCGTAATATTACGAAAGAAGGAGGCTGCTGCAATCTGATCTTTCAGATAAAAGGTTGTAAGAGGATTCAGATTTCCATCCTGCAACCTGCATGACTTCATCTAAATATGAAACGGCAGAAAGCGCAAAAGAGGAAGCCATTCCTCTAACATCGTGAGCTTTAATATGGGAGAGATTAATTTGTTCCGGAGAAGCAATCTCGTAACAAATCTTAATCGTCTCCCAAATCCATCAGGATATCGTAAACTTTGAGACCGGCTTAGTTAACTCTTCCACATAAGAAAACCATAAAAGGGACGGATCAAATCTTTTGAAATCAGTTCGGTGTTTGTACATTCTTAATGCCCTAACAGGACACCAGAGTTTATCGGAAGGCGAAAAAGACGATAATGATTTTTAAATGATCGGACTAGCAGGAAACCGGTTAGACTGAGTTTTAGATAACAAATGCCTTCTGGGATTAAAACTAAACCGTCTCCTGAAACTATAAATCTCTCCCTTTCAGCAGAAAAAGCTTGAATTCTGAACGCCTTCTAGCAGAGACCGTTAATACTAATAGAGGAGAGGTTCAAAATGACGACCTATCAGCACTTGAAGAACCAAAGCCAAGTTCCATGAAGGTAAAGGCTTAGCTATCGGAGGACAAATATTGCCCAGACCTCTAATAAAAAACTATTAAAGGTCTTAGTGTCCTTGACATTGGCATACAGAAGGCAAGGAAGAAAATGCCAGAGAAAATCTATATCCCCTAACCAAATTAGCTGATAAATGGAAGGAATCAAAGAGAAATGTTAAAAAGGTCTAACACTTGGGGAATAGAAACAGAATCGTGCACCAGACCTTGGTCTGAACACCCATTCTCCAAAAAATGTTAAGTCAACACTTGTAAACTCTGCGGTTCGACTCTTCTGGAAGAATTGATAATTACTGGAGATCTTGAAGAAACTTTATTCTCGTAGAATTTAGTTTCTCCAAACACACAGACTGAAGATTTCTGGGCTTGGATGAAGACAAGGACCTCTTACTTGAGACAGAAGATCCTGGGAGAATGGAAGAAGACGATGGAAGTCTACCAGGAGATCTAGAAGGTCTACAAACCAAATTCTCTTTGGCCAAAAAGGAGCTATAAAGGAGTCTCGCAGATTTGTTCTGTGACATTCTTCAGCTAAGATAAGCTTTTCAATAATTGGGTGATTCACTCTTAGAAATTTTGTAAATTGGGTTTCTTTGGAATTTAATTGGGTTATTATACAGTATTAGCAAGAGAACTGAAATTAATTGGGTGATTTTCTATTTCAGTACTCATGATGTTAAAAATTAATTGGGTGACTGGCAATTTTTATTAGGTGAAAACGCAAAAACCATGCTTATCTAGAGCTTTGACACTAACGGAATCAAAATCGTTGGAGGGAACGCATAGACGAACATTCCTGTCCAGGACTGACACAGGGCATCCACCGCCAGGCTTGACTGTCCGGAAAAAGATCTACCAGAGGATGATCCATAAGACTGAAAATCTCTTTGACAACCGACCTCTCTGACTGCCACTCTGCGTGGGCGAATTTGCTGGGACGTGACAGTTGGTTCGCAAGAAAATTCAGACTGCCTGGGACATGAGGAGACACTAGAAGAATCCGATTCTTGCGACACCGTAAGAGAAGTATCCACACTTCTAGACAAAGGATGGATGACCTTGTAACCCCCTGCCTGTTGATATAAGAGACCACTGTCGAATTGTCCGACCGAATTGAGACTGAGACCTATCACAAGATCTGAACATGAAAGGAGAGCCTTCTTGACAGCACACAATTCCAGAATGTTGATATGAGCTGTCGACTCCTCCAGAGACCAAAGACCGGAAACCGACAGGGAGTCCCCGACCGCTCCCCATCCCTCCTGAGAAGCGTCTGTGAAGATAATCGCCTGAGGGGAGGACTTTACCAGTGGAACACCCATCAGAAGCAGATAACGGTCTTTCCAAAAATCTAGAAGCGGTATCAAGTGTTCTCTGATGGTAAATAGAGTGAACCGACTGCTTCCAAAGAGACATTAAATACATTTGGAAAGGTCTTCTCATCAGAGCCGCCCATGGAAAAACAATTTCTACGCTGACTTATCAAACCTATCACTCTTAGCAGAAATCTTGCTCATACCATGGAAGAAGACAGGATTTCCATTGCCACTGATAAAGTCTCTCACTGATAAAGTCTCTATTCTTGGATCTGAGGGGAAGACTAGACAATGCCTAGATGCGTGAAGATTTGAGAGGGACCGAGGCTTGATTTCTTTAGATTTAAAATTCACCCTAATGCCAGGCTACGGCAGAGACTAGGCGAGAAAAAGAAAAGGAGCCATGGTCAGGCCAAAAGGCATGGCGGCGCAAAACTGCCAAACTCGATCTTAGTAAGCAAATCTCAGGAAATTTCTGAAGAAAGGGTAAATGAAAACATGAAAAAGGTGTCATTTTGGTCGATGGAAACAACCTCTCCATCTTGACTTCTGAAATTAATGCAGATTTGAATGTTTTGGAGTGAATAGAGATCAGTTTACTAAGATTTAATGACAGGGTAGGAAAACCTACCCTAGGCTGAATGCTCTCATGTATGTATAAATTCCTTAGAATTAACATAATTCACAAAGAAAACTAACATGATAATGACCAAATTGTCAATTGAAAGGACCAGAGGAGACAATAAAGAAGAATTAGAAGAGGAATGAGCCGACACAAAAGAAGGAAGGTCTATAGAAAACTCGTCCTTACAAGGAAGAGAGAGTCTAAGCAATCCACCAGCGAGCCAGGGACCAGTCATCCGAGAGACCCTGACTGGACAAATTCTCCTCAGCCCTGACCACCTAGGAAATAGAAGAATAAAAGAAGGATTAGGAGATGGAGAAGAAAAAAGATGAGAAGAGTCACCAGAGGCCATAGAATCAACAGATCAAATGGAAAGAGGAGAGCAAGGCCTCTTGTAAGCTAGAAGAGAAGAAAACTGTAAAAAATCAGAAAAGGAAAAAGATTGATCAGAAGGAATGTGAACAGAACTGACATGAAAGAACGAACAAGGGACGAATCCCTAAAAACAGAAAACAATGAGAAAATCAGACCTTAATCAACAATTAGAAACTCAAGTTCAAAAGAGAGAACGACAGAAACAATCGGATCAAGATGATCAGAAGAGGAAGAGAGGAATTAAGAAGAATGGAAGATGAAGAGGAAAGAACAGGACCAGAAGATCCCTGATAGATGAAATACGGGAAAACCCCATAGGAGGAAAAAAAGAAGGAAGACAGAGAGAGAGGAAGAACATGACTAGAAGAAAACTTTAGAAGGGGCAGAGGATGAAGGATGAAGGAAGAGACCTATACTTATCTTTAGTCATTATTATCAGAGACTTAGAACCAATATTATCATCTTGTAAAGACGGATGTCATTGAGTTTGATATGCTAATAAAAAGGAATGATTGATAGAATAATAATGAATCCCGGAAACAGCTGGATGTTAAATACACAAAACACTAATACTAGATTATGATTAAACACTACGGGGTGAACCACGAAACAAAACGCTTAAAAACAGAGGCGATATAAAATCTAAGCAAAACACCTAAACCATGACTGTGACAAGGCAGAAGAAAAAACTCGGCTTTTATTCCTTCTTCCGTCACCCTAATCTCTTCTTCTTTTCGTTCGCTGATCATACCGCCAGTCCTGTAAGTGACTATCGACATGATCATAAGCGCTAAGTGCGTGGATCCATGGTTTATTAGTGCGCCGTGCGGCCTCGAACCTCCGTCTTCAGCACTCGAGGTTTCTGTCAGGGTGAGGTCGCCTCGTACGACACGCAAAGGATAGATACGGAAGGTGTATTCTCCATCGATCAATACTCGCCATTTTGTTACTTCTGATATACAGCTGGCCCTGACAGCTGGCTCTAGGACTATAGACTTAGAAAGCTTTACCGACTCCTTGGAACCGGGTTTTCGCAGTGGAGAGATTTAGGATTAATATCTAAGTCTTTTGTCTGTGATTGTGATAGCTAGTGATTCTCTTGCAAGGATAATTGGATAATATGGATACCGCCGATGATAACCAGGTTGTATAATTCCTTATTATCCATAGTTAAAAGACTTAGGTCCCTAAATTTCGTTGTGTCGCATGTTCCAATTTCTGTCCCCATAGAATCTGGGACGTGTGTTAACAACGAGATATGCCGGATGATCGCCTTCTTTAAACCCCAACAGGCGATCGGCAGATATGAAAATAGGTGTTTGCTACGGTATTTCTAACACGAATATCGGCTGACGTCGTTCTCCGTAGGATCTGAGCGGGTGATGTCACACCCGTGATGCTCGGATGTTTATGTGAAGAAAATTTTTTTCATTAATTCGCGCATCTTGTTCTGGGTGCTGCGTACTAAAAATGGTACCGGAAACTTTGGAATGTTCAAGTTTACGTGTTATCACAATCGGTTTGCAATGATCGGTGGTTTCAAAATTCTTGATTAGATGTGCGGTCTGCGGTTTTACAGTGTGGTACAGCAGTTTGTTTACATTTTGTTGTTTCTTCACATATCGTTTCGGCTTTCGTTAGGAGTATAATTTATATTGATTGGTAAATATACCCCGAATGCTATGCGATATGATTCCTGGTTCCTTTATACATCCTGGAGGATCAATTATGGGTGTATTTATGCCCGCATCGTTCTTGTCGTCATAATCAATGTGATCTTTGCTGTAACATTGCGGGGTGGAGTGCGGGAGGGTTACAGTTAATTTATGGTCAAATTATTTGAAAATTAATTGTCTGCCTTCCATCTGTGTCTCATTCCGCTTGCTTATTGTAGGTTTGTGCTTATTTATAGGCCAAGCCAGCCCCGCCATCATGTGACGAGTGCCACAAATTCGTACGGGTCCAGGTGTAAGGACCATGTCTGTTTTAGGTGTACTCCATGTAAACTTGATAGTAGGTGTAATGTGTGTGCAGTGTGGTCCGCGGATATGATGTTAAAGTTCCTTGCCCAGAAGGATGTGGCTGGGTCCGACGCGGGCTCAGGCGGTGAGAAGGTAAATCGTCCCCAGCTGGAGGTGGCGGAGATGGCACTGCCGGCGTGGTTCAGTCCGGCTATGCAGGGTTTTCTGCATAGCATTCTGCCCACGCTGGTGTCGTCACTGCTGCCGAAGGTTGGGGGGCAGTTTCTCCCCATGCCTGGTACGGACCCTGTCCTAGGACAGGGTTCTGGACTGGTCACCGAGGGAGCCCGTACGGCCCCCTGGGAGCCCGGCGGGTTCTGTCTCTCTGCGGCCACCTCCGGGTGGTCCAGTAGCGGTGGCCGGTCCGTCGTCAGGTGTGGGAGCCGACGGCTCCGCGGTTTCCTCGTCTAGTGACGACTCTTCGGAGTCTGAAGACGAGGAGGCCAAGGAGGAGAGGTTGCTGCGGCCTGTGATGCCACGGGTGGAGAATATGGAGGTCGATTCCGTCCTGGACGGAACCGTCCTCCATCTGTGGCAGCGGCTCCGCCCGTGGTTGAGGCCAATCTGGTACACGGCACCGGTCCCATGACGGTTGGTTTGACGCCAGCCGACCGGTGTGCCGGGCCGGGCATGGTACTCACCTATCTCGCCTGGTCCGGCGGTCAGACATGGGGTGCCGTTGGCGCCCGTGTCTGGCCACGGTTCCGCGTCTGCTACGGGTCCGCACGGAGACTGGTCGGAGGCTCTGGCTTGGCTGTGGTTTCGGCCACGGCCGAGGAGGATGCGCCCCGTCTCGGTTGCATCGATTAAGACGGGGATCTTGCCCGCAGCCCAGATCCAGTCGGTTGGACTGGATCCATGGTTCAGAGTTGCTGGATGCTATTTATAGCAAGCAGCTCACGACCAAGGGCCAGCTCCCTGCGGCCTCCAGGGAGGTGCGGTCAAGGTGTCGTATTCCGCGGGGGGGGACGGCTTGGTGCTGTCTATGGATGCACTGGCAAGGGTGCAAGCGCGTGTGACAAAGTCCAGGAGGCAAATGGTTCATGACCATATGCGTCCGGCTACGGCAGTCAGGGAGCATCTTCTTGGGACACCCCTGACAGGGTCTAGCATCTTCGGTGGCCAGGCACGGGCCATCCTAGAGGACACTGCCGGCATTGCGCAGAATCGGTTGGCGGTAAACCTACAGCTGGAGCTAGTGCGCTGCGACCTGCTTCGTCTGGATTTTCTCAGCAGCCGCCGGCTAAGAAAGCCAGGAAGGTTGTGGAGGCTCCTACCCTCCCCAATGTTGCTCCTGATCGCCCTAGAGGCGGGAAGGGCAAGGGGAAGGGTAAGTCCTCCAAGGGCGGAAAGAAGGGAGCGGATCGTACCTCAGGGTACGAGAGCTCCCTTCATATCCGCATGGACCGCACCTGTGCGACAGGAACAGCGGTGCCAGTTATACCTGCCGAGCCAAGATGGAAATGGTTCTCTCCCTTCTCGTTAAGAAAGGCAGAATCTGTCTTTGGCACCTGTCTGGACACCCGTACCACGGGAACCAGACAAGTTAGAAGCCGTTCAAAACGAAGTGTCGGGTTTGCTTCTGAAGGGAGCAATAAAACCAGCGAACCAGAACACTCCAGGCTTCTATTCCAATATGTTCCTTGTCACCAAGGGCACAGGGGTGGGGGGGGGGGGTGGAGACCTGTACTCAATCTCAGGCCATTAAATTGGTTTATTCATACGCCTCGGTTCCAGATGGAAACGCCGAGGTCGGTAATGGCAGGATTGAGGAAGGGAATGTGGTGTGTATCGATCGATCTGAAAGATGCATATTTCCACATTCCGATGAACAGGAGTTGTCACAGGTTTCTGAGATTTGCGTTTCAGAATCAAGTATGGGAGTTTATTGTTCTCCCGTTTGGCCTGTCGACAGCTCCAAGGGTTTTCACAAGAGTGGTCCTTGCGGTGACAGCGTTTCTCAGAAAAGAGAACGTGGCGCTGCACACCTACATAGACGACTGGCTGATCAAGGCAGACTCGGCAGCCAGGTTGAACGTGGATACTGCTCTTGACTCTGAAGTTACTGATAGTCAACAAGGAGAAATCCGAGTTGACACCCACTCAACATTTCGTTTATTTGGGGATGCGATTCGATCTCGAGGAGGGCAGGGTTTACCAGTCAGAGCCCAGAGTGGTGTCTCTGTTAGCCATCCTCAGGAGTTTTCGAGTGGGAAACCACATTCAGGCGAGGCGGTTTCTTCAGATGCTGGGCATGATGGTCTCCATGGAGCAGGTGATCCCATACGCTGCTCTAATGCAAAGACCTACCCAGTTGTATCTGATGTCTCTGTGGAAACAGAGAACAGAACCCCTGTCAAAACGGGTGCCAGTTTTGGAGCCGATAATGTCGCATCTTGTATGGTGGAAGGAGCGTCAGAATCTCCTAGTAGGGGTTTCGCTGCACCTACACGGATGCATCGCTGGAGGGGTGAGGTGCCTGCCTGGGAGAGCACCAGGTCTCGGGCACATGGACTCTCCAGGAGTCAGCTGCATATCAATCTGTTGGAAATGATGGCAGTAGAACTGGCGTTGGAAGAGTTTCTTCCGATGATCAGGGGCAAGGTGATATTGATACGGTCGGCCAACTCGACGGTAGTATCATATAAAAATCGACAAGGCGGGACCAGGTCACCCACACTGAACTTGATTCAATGGTGCAGGAATTACTCGGTTGTTTTGAAAGCAGCTCACATTCCTGGGCGAATGAACATTCTGGCGGATGCTTTGCCTCGCAGACAGAGAATTCTGCCAACAGAATGGTCCCTCAACCCTCCAGTTCTGCGAAGGATCTTTGAGCATTGGGGCAAACCAAACGTGGACTTGTTCGCCACAAGGGAAAATGCTCAAATCATGACTTATGTCTCGCCGATTCCAGATCCAAATGCCGTCGATACAGACGCTCTGGCGATAAGCTGGAGAGGGATGCACGCTTACGCATACCCACCCACCATTCTTCTGCCGAAGGTATTGGTGAAGATCAGGGAACAACCGTGTCTGGTCCTGCTAATAGTGCCGTATTGGCCAAGCAGTGCGTGGTTCGCGGATCTGCCAGCACGAGCGTCCCAAAATGTTCAAATTGACTGCGTGGATGTTATCAAACAACGTTCCACGTTGGAAGGCTTTTCTCGACAAGCTGCTGATTTCATCGCGGCTGCGAGGAGGAGGTCAACCTTCAAGTCGTATAACAACAAGGTTAACAGATTTGCAGACTGGTGTGAAGGAAAGGGTATTGATACCTTTCAATCCACTATTCAGCAAATAGCAGACTTTCTCTGTGAGCTGTTCTTTTCAGGACTTTGGCATCAGTTATCCCTTGTCTAGCCAACAGGGATAGTCCAGAGATGGCCCAGTTAAATGTGATGGTGAAGGGAATGAGCAATCTCCGACCGAGACAACCGGTAGTCATTCCAGCCTGGAGTCTATCTTTAGTGCTTAATGTACTGGCCAAGCACCCTTTCGAACCGTTGCGTTCGGCTAGTCTAAAGCATTTGACTCTAAAGGCGGTCTTTCTATTGGCAGCTTCCTCAGCTAGAAGGCGCAGTGAGATCCATGCGCTTTCGGCAGAGAGGGACCGATTTATTGTCGGCAGAGAGGGACCGATTTATTGTCTCCGGAGAGGGTCTGCGTCTTCTGCCAAGAGCAGTTTATGTCAAAGAATCAATCTTTGAGATATCCCGGCAAACCGATCATAATACCGAAGTTAACTAGGTTTGATCGTGATGCCAGTGTCTGGTGCCCGGTCCGTGCTTTGACTAAGTGCAGGAAACGGACTAACTCGTTACGGGTCCGTGCTTTGACTAAGTGCAGGAAACGGACTAACTCGTTACGGTCGAACGATAGACATCTGTGGATCTGCCATAAGAAGCCTTATGGCGCCGCATCCATGGATACTATCTCTCGTTGGGTAGTCGAATGCATTCAGACTACTCATAAGATGGCGACTGGGCACCAGGTGCAAGGGCACACGATGTTAGAGGAATAGCTGCCTCAACCGCCCTTTACAGTGGTGTTCCGTTAGAGGACATCATGGCCGTTGCACAATGGCACTGTGAGTCCTCATTTACGGATTACTATATGAGGGATGTGTCAGACTCAGCCAATCCACTCGCTTTAGCTGTTTTGAGACGATAGTTAAGTGACCACACTGCTCTTCACCCTTTTTTCACTTTGGTAAGAAAAGAACCTAAAGCAGGCATGGTCGAGCGTGAGGATGACAACCAGATTGTGTCACTGATGGCCGGACCAGTGAATGGTTGGAGGCGGTACGTCTGAAGTCCAATTATCATAAGGTAATTCAATAGTGAGTTTTTTGTATTATGTCTATATATCATGTTCATTCATCATATATATTCATGCTCATTCCCAGGCTAATACATGTGAATATGCAAGGAGCAGTTAACCCTCTTGGCATATTTGTGTTTCAGGCGAGATACATGTTCGTGAGTTCTCTCCCTTTTCAAAAAAAAGGGGGGGGGGGCAGTGACGCGAATGTGATTCGGTTCCGTTAACTTGACGGTCCTTTTAGGTCTAAATCTTTCTCCAAGGGGCAAAAGTAGCATTTATGGCTTGCCCCTTCCCACCAGGTTACTGATCAAATCTGGTGTATATCAGAAGTAACAGAATGGTGAGTATTGATTGATGGAGAATGCAGGAAATGTCAATTTCCCTTTCTCCGTGATCTAACAATACTCACCATTCTGTTACGGACCCAGCCCCACGGAGGCAAGCCATGGATTTCTCTTGTTTGGTGGCTATGCAAGCGTTTTCTTGCTCTTGTAATCATTAATCTTAGAGCCATTCTCTTCCCTATCCTGTCAGAATTAGACTAAGAATTACACTAGAAACAGGAATTTTCTTCACGAAATTAATTCCCTTGGTTAAAATAAATAGAGGAAAAAAAAGAGCGCGAAAAAAGGCTGAACGGCCTGAAGACAACTGGCCATCTAAAGTTGGATGAAATTAAAAATTAATTTTAATTGCGACATCTACCAATAATGCGTAGGACTGACTTACCGACTGCAACAAAAAACCATCCGGCAACCAGTCGGAAGTCTTTAATTACGTTGAAATGTTTCACTGATAAAAGAATAAATGCTGAATATCTACAATTCCAAGAGAGACTTCAAGACTGGCCTACAATTCCAAGAGAGACTTCAAGACTGGCAATGTCTTGGAATTAATATTTTCAGCGATTAAACATATAAGACTAACTCTTAGACAAAATGATAACTAGATCCTAGGAAAGACAAACCTGGAATCTCAGTAAGAGCTATCACCGGAAATCCAAAAAAAGGAAGACAGAACAGGAAGTTAATCATAGAACACCATGAAAACTGGTAATGACCCTATCCCCAGATGTACGAATCCGGAAGTGTAAAAATAGGAAACGGAAATGAGCAAAACGGAAGAAGACAACCGGAAACTGTACGCAAACCGGAAGTCAGGCTGGATACAGAAATAATGGGGGTAGATCCGGAAACGGAAGAAACCCCTGTCCTGAATCCACTACAACTGATCTAAGACATTGACATATATGTTAAAGACAGGGGCTTCCACCGCCGCCGCCACCACTGCTTGAAGGTCATGCCTTTTCTTCTTATTTACAACTCACGTGGGTTTGACCCGGTGACCTGCTCGAGATCACCTTCGAGAGCTTATTTGCTCTAATTATTTGCTCTTTATTCTTCATTCATTCACTAGCCCGGCGGAAACGGTTGGAACGGAAGTAAGAACCGGATCTTGAAGACCCGGATGTCCTGCAAAACCGGAAGACATACCGGAAACGGAAGTAAACCCAAGTCCCTAGATTGTGGACTATGGCTATAGGCGAATCTTGATGACCGGTATGAGGCAAAAAATTTTGCATTAGCATAAGCACCAGGCTTATGGACGTCAGCTTCCGCCTCCGCCACCACTGCTTGAGGGTTATGCCCGTCACCAATGTGGGTTTGATCCGGTGAACTACATGAGCCCACCTTCGAGAGTGAGCCTACCTTCGAGAGCTTAGTCGACCTGAATACTTGCCTTAATGTTAGAGGAATCGGTTTCCCCCATTTGCGGGAACGCCCACTAGCCCTCGGGCTATCGTCGGAATCAGAAGAAACTTCCTGTTTTTTGGCCTCCATGATGGCAGAAGATATTCTTTCGTCTAAAGATTTAGTCAAAACTGCAGCGAAGGATTCAAAGCTCGCAAATAAAGCTATCACTGCTTCCGAATTCGCCAACAGCTTCCAGGCAAATTAGTTTCAAAATATTCAACCTAATTTTGTATATGGTATGTAGCATTGAAAGGGTTACCCAGTGGTGATGATCGTAGACATTGGAAAACATTGCCTAATATAGTTCAGATTTGGCTAAGAAAAAGGGTAGTTGGCTATTCTACTGGCTAATAATTTGTGAAGGCCAGGCCTATCCCTGTAAATGTGACATAATCGGAATGGCTAGGGTCTGCAATCTCTGATTTCTCTTGTTTATCAATTGTTTTTCAGGCTCTGAAACTTGCTCCCATGTATGTGCATTGCTTTTTAAAATTGGTTACACACACTTAGCCTGTACTTCGAAGCCGTGTAGCTGGAATGAGTGCTTTATCAAGAAGGTGCAACCACCAACAGTCAGCTAAGAAGTCTGTGTGTTTGAGAAGTTTCAGTTTAAGTTATACAGCGTTTAAGCCACGCCCAATTCGACGACTATCAAATGGGGAAGGGATAATGAGAGCAAAGCCCTGGACTGCTACAAAGTAATTGTGGCTAAACATATCAACTCAATTGTTAGAAAGTCAGGGCTTCGGTTAGCTGAAGATATGCCATTCATCGGTGCTAGTCCAGGTGTTGTTGTGGTTAAGTGCCCATTTAAATTTAGAGATATGACTGTAAATGATGCAATAAGCGACAAAATATGTCCAATTGACTCAAGTCATAGACTAAAAATAACCCATCCATATTATGCTCAAGTTCAACTACAAATGCATGTTTTTAAGGCGAACTATGCCGACTTTGTTTTCTGGCTACCTAACAAGTGTGTAGTCACTAGAGTACTTCGAGATAGTAATTTCATTAATCAAATGGTTGACACACTCAAAGGTTTTTGGCACTGTTATAGTACCAGAATTATTAACCAGAGCTCTGGAAAACAAGAATGACAGCTTGCCATCTACCTCAACCACAGCTTTACTGCTCATGTCAGTTGGAGACAGGTGAGGACACGATAGGGTGTGATAATCCACAATGCTCCATCAAGTGGTTTCACCTGTGTTGGTATCAAACAGATACCAAAGGGAAACTGGTTCTGTATAACATGTACGGTCAAAGCAAAAAGACATTGAACGTGGAATATTCTATGTTTAATTCCTGTTATCCTGTATTTCTAATGACGTCACATGTAGGCTGACATGAATGATGTAACTAGGCCCATCTTGAACCTTGAATAGTCAGTCAGTTGTACGAATTCTATGTCTTTACTATTAAATAAACGTCCATCTGATATTTTGAAACTAACTTGACTGGGAGCCGTTGCTACAATAGGCACCAACAGCTCCACTCAAATTAGTTTCAACATGTTACCCATATAATTAAATTGATATTGGGATTCTGTAAATTCATGATAAATCAATCACAGCACACGCAAAGCATGGGTGGAGCTGTCACTCAAGTAAGCATACATGTTGGCTGACCTCACAATCAAAATGCATATATAATGAATGGCGTAACTATGACTGCCATGAACATTGAATAGTTGTACAAATCGTATGTCTCACTATTAAATATATATTCTGTTAAATATTTTGACACTAATTTGACTGGGTACCATAGGCAGTAACAGCCCTCAGTCGAATTTGTCAATTTGCAGACCAAGAGATACCCATTTGCAGACCAAGAGAAGACTATTTGTAAAAATTGACCACTCGAATGTCTGGCTCATAGTTTTCTCTTGGTCTGAAAATGGACATTTCTCAAAACCACCGCAGAAGCTTTTGGCTAATATGAGTTAAAGGGTTAATATACTTCCACATTTTAAGATTTATTCTTATAGACTAATTAACAATGGTTTATAGCACAGCATTTGGCACAGTACAGAGTTTAACATTGTTAATTATCATAGTAATTCGAGCGTACAGTACAGAGTTTATCATTGTAAATAATCATAGTAATTTGAAGGTGATACATGTTGCATTCTGAATGATTAAACATCTTTGTCGTGGTTTTTGAAGAAAGGTGGGGATTCTGTCCTCCTCCAAAATGTGTTACTCATATGATAGTGTGGCGAGAAGACATTTACATTTCGCTCTGCTCCCAGGTGGGCGGGATCAAAAGTCAAATTGATTCTAACGCAACTCCTCTGAAGCCATTGGATGGAGTTCAAGAAGACATTTACATTTGGCTCCACACCAGTTGAGGGTCAAAGGGTTAAATCAGGGACTGAGGATTTGCCATTGCTCCCCATCAACCGTTCAATCCAGTTAAAAAAATGTATTATGTCACAGTTAGCTCAATTACAAGTCAATCCTATTACTGACATGGTTTGACACCCTTTCACCATTCAACCGTCGAATTTGTTTGAAAGAATTTAAGCTTTCTCATAGAAAATGTCCATTTGCAGACCTCTTGATCTCCAAATGGACAACAGTCAAGATTAGTTAACCCATTAATGGTAAAATTGAGTCCACAAAATTAAAATTTGCAGACAAAGATAAGACTAGTTTTGGAAATTTACAACTGGAATGACGGACACAGTTATTGAGCCAGTCATGCCATTTTAGCCGGTTAAATAGTGAGGGTTGAATTGTCTGCTACTTAGGTATTTTACTGATAAACATCCATTATCTCAATTCCAAAAGTCAGACACAAAGGATGTTGATTTGCATGCACGCACGTTTTCAACATATTCAACAGCTTCCATGTATGGATGCTTTGAAATTGAGATAATGGAAGTGGAGTTTCATAGGTAAAAAGGTTAATCTATAGTAGTAAATTTTCAACTTGCTCTTAATTCACAATGATGCTATCTCCTAGATTAACTAGGGAACAACACACACAGACAATTTTGTCAATGTTTGATACTGGCTTCTTCAATGCCTCATCTTTTAGTGATTTCTCCATTTTAACTGGGAGGGTTCCTTTAAAAATGGTATATCGGTTTCTTACACAACCTATGACACGCTCAATATGAATCCTAACAGTTGATATTTCCTGTGATGTTTCCACGGCCGTAGCTGGCAACTGTTTGTGTCCAACAGTGAAGCAAGATCCTGATCTCCTGGCAGATGAAGGCTAGGGCTAATAAATCCAGATTCACGCACCATTTGTACATCAGATGCTCTTCCACCCCAAAATGGTGAAAGAAATGAAACTGCTCCACAAGGAGTACATGCAATGAAAACTTTTACTGTACAGTGCTTCTTGTAATTGCTATACACCTGTGCACGTGCTTTAAGGCACTTCGGCTGCTCAATGAATATTTCAAAGCAATCCACTATTGATGTGAGGCATGGAAATTTTGCTTTGAAGGCACAGGGTATGTCGTATACACAGCATCACGATCGGGCCATTTTATAAGAAAACTTAATTTGGCATTCATCAAATTCAACCAGCGCCAGAAAATGTGGAGTTACCAATACAACCCTGATAGGCGATGAACTCAAAGGGTAAGTCCAGTCTTAACTTTACTAGAGTTTTAAATAACTGATCCTTCAAAGGGATACTGTTCTTGTTGCCTCTTATTGTGTATGGTATCAGAAAGTTAAAAACCACTAAAAATTGCTCCCATCTTAGACCTGTGAACAATCTAGATTTGGTATCATTATTCTCAATGCTAGCAGCCGAAAGTCTTGTGGTTTTAGTTCTAATTTTAATTCACGGACTGTTTCACTTGCAGCATCACCTCAGGTTATAGATCTCGTCATGCAACATGCATTTGCTTGGGCTAGTTACTTCTTGCTCAGGATTATTCTGGCCTGTGTCGAGTCGGATATTTTAAAGTATATGTTGAGCTTTTGGCCCACATTGATCTGTTTGAGTTTTCACATTCAGTGATTAATAAACTAGAAGGTTCCAGAATGCTGATTGTATTGGACCACCTACTTGAAGAGATATCCATATCAAGTTCATGTGTTTCTGCGGATTCTGATGCATCGTGGCATTCTGATTGTGTTGTACTACCTCCCAGAAGTTTGAATACCTTCTCTTTGTACCACTTTTATATCGTTGAATCTTTTTTTTCATTCTGCAAGTTCTGTTTCTGGTGTGGGAAGATAGACGGTATCCAAATTAGTTTGGTTTTCCTAAAATAAAAAGAAAAAATCCTCAGCTGAAGGCCTACACTTACATGAACATCTTCCTTGAAATTCCAATACTGTTTACCCTGTCCGAACTGACCATCTTATAGTGAACCGAGTCACTTGAAACTTTGACAATCAAATTTTAAAAAGAATATTTCAATTTTCTGAGAAAATGTCAATTTGCAGACCAAGAAGGCTTATGATGATTTACCACTGGAATGACTGGCACAAAATATTTAAGTGTCTGCATGGCTGTCTTAAGTTATAGAAATGATTGTCTAATAGAGGGATCCATCTCTAACTATGCCCCGCCCATGCTTTGTCTGTGTTGAGATTGATCAAACCATTAATTGCCAGAATCCCAATGTCAAGGTAACTAAACATGTAAGCTCACTAAGCTGGTGAATATTTTGAAACTGATTTGACTGGGTGCTGTTACTGCCTATGATCAAAATATTTATAACATTGTAAAGATATTCAATTTGTACACTTGACAGACTATTAACCCTTTAAATCTCATATCAGCCAAAAATGGCTTCTGCAGTAGTCTTGAGAAATGTCCATTTGCAGACCAAGACTTTTTTTTGAAAATGTATCACTAGAAAGACTGGCTCGATAACCCAACCAGTTATTTCCAGTGGTAAGTTTTCAAAAATAGTCTTCTCTTGGGCTGCAAATGGACATTTCCCATGAGTGACAGACTGGATTGAAAGCAGCTAACATGCAATTACGGCAACTGAATAATGGAATATAATAAATGAGCAGTATAATTTTTAAAGTATTATGCTACATTTTAATCATAAATGATATTAAGTATCACATACCATGTCAAAATAGTAATTTACCACCTACGGCAGGCCTACACACCTATCTCTAGTTTCCAGTCAATATTATTTATTAACAGTTTAGGTGGCCATGTGGCGGTCTGCAGTGCAGGTACAATGTACGTGTAGTAGGCCACTACCAGCCAGTGTCTGTGATTTACTATAGAGATATATATAACGTTACCTAACACGCCTTGAACGTGGGCTGTGTGTCTCAATGGCAACATGTGTGTATATGCGGTTGTTAAAGTTTCTTACCTGTAATGAAATGCTTGCCACATGTTTGGCTTCGGCGCCCAGAGACTTTTGTCAGTTTTCTCTGTGTACAGCTAACAGCCACTTTGTCCGCCTTTCCTTATCCTTTTGTGGAAATACGTAAAAGGAAGGTTTATCAATCATTAAATTGTGATTATATGCACAACAGCTCTTTGGCATATGTGAGAAAATTGTATCAGTTTCGAGCCGATAATAAAGAAACAAAGAGGTGCGCAGAGATTTCCGCATCAAATTAATTTACGGCTAATGAAGCTGTTTTCACCGTATCTATGTGTTGCTATGGCGCGCTGCATTCTGGGAGGCGTAAAATCCCCGGTCTAGAATATTCTCATCCCAGCAAAAGGCATTGGTGTCATCAGCAAACAGTAATAGTGGAAAATACTTACAGAGGTTTGGTAAATCATTCATATATAAAAGGAACAGCAGGGGGCCAAGAATAGATCCCTGATGAAAACAACAATTCAATTCAATTTAAATATTTTGTATTTTCTAGTAGTATTTCACATTTATATTACAAAGGACAGGTAGTCCATCAAAGGTAAAGCCTATGTGGTGATGGACCCCTAACATATATTAGATAGAAGCATTGAGGCATTACACCATTAAATTACTGTACATATTACAAATAACAATATTACAACCCTTCACGTAACACACACAAACATAATTAAGTTACTAGCAGTTAATTATAACTTGCATCCACAGTACATATGTATTATTTTAAAGATTTTAACATTTAGTGCTATAAGATCTGCAGTTTTAAGTTGCTAGAGGTAATGGAAACAGGGATGGGGAGGGGGTGGGGTGGGGTGGGGTGGGGGAGGCGTTCATCAAGCTTACAGACAGTAATCCAGTATGTGATGTTTTATTATTATTATTATTATTATTATTATTATTATTATTGATACTAATTCCAGTATGTGATGTAGTATTATTATTATTATTGATACTAATATAGTGTATGATGAGCCATAATGTATGATGAGCCATGGTGGTAGTGATCTTCCTAAATTTAATGAGATTTGTAAATCCATCAGACTTCCACAGCCATACTCCCTCCTGTGTTCTTCTAAATTTATGAAAATTGTTGAATATTTTTAAATTACTCCGACTGGAAGCTGACAGACGAACAATACAAACATTAAATTACATGTTTCGAAGGATCAAACTATTGCACATTACAAATATAAATATATAAATAACAGATGACTTTGGTTACTAAAAAATACACAGACATACATCCTCCCATTTACATCCACAGCTAACAATATGATTCCAGTCAGACCAAATTCAACACCCAACAGAACTAGATGCGCATCATAAGCAATGAATTTTGTCAAGGACTCATCAGCGAAAGGGTTAGGTAGGCTTCTATAATAATTGTCTTGAGGTTCCTTTTGTATGATTTTTTGGTGATAATCTGTGTGCGGATCTCTGTTTCTGTGTTGTTCCATAGGTGTATTGCTTTAGTTGATGGCTTTTGTCTGGAGGCTTCTGTGCGGCAGAAGGTTGTATGCAGATTTTTTTGTGATCGTGTGTTGTGTGAGTGTATGTCTTCATTATTCTTGAAGAGGTTTAATAATGGGGTTGGTAAATTATTGTTATAGAAGTCTCCGAGGACAGAGTATAGTTGGAGCTTTCCTATATCTTCAATTCTGTTTCGAAAACATTTTGACACGCTGTTGGTTGTGAAAATATCTTTATAGCATTTTTCTGAAGTGTCTTTAATTTTTTAGTTTTGATGAGTAAGTCTTTAATTTTTTAGTTTTGATGAGTAAGTGTTAGGCCAAATAGTGTTGCAGTATGTGATTTGCGGTAATATTAAGGTGCTTCGGTAAGTAACTTTTTAGTCGACGCATAATACCAATGTTCTTTGCAACCTTTGACGTTACAATTTGTATATGTTTCTCCCATATGAGTTTCTTGTCCAAATAGAGACCTAAGAATTTTGCAAATTGTGCTTCACGTATTTCTTGATTATCCACACATAAATTTTAGGGAGATCAGTACTTTTCATTTTTTTATTTGTGAATAAGATGTAATTTGTTTTTGCAACGTTGAGCGATAATTTGTTAACCTTAAACCAATGAATTACTTTTTCTATTTCTTCATTTATGTTTTTGTATAACGTGTCAATGTTTCTATGGCTGCAAAAAGCATTGGTTTCAGAGCATGTAATGATGGTAGTGAACAGTTTCAGATTCACCTCATGCTTACCGCAAAAGTACAGAGCATACGAATCGATGGAAACCCTACAAACAAAACAAGGTAATAATTGGGACGGGATGCCTAAGCGCATTTATTGCTTTAATTTAATGATTTCCCTATATTAACAAAAATCCAAGAAAAAAACCCATTTAATTTCACTTCGATAAGATAGGACACATTATGGGAATTAATATCAGATCGCTTCTGAAGAATAACGATAAACTAGGCATGTTTCTGGATGCAAGCTCTCATGAATTTGATCTAATTGGTGTTACAGAGATGTGGCTGAAACCACTCACCACTTAGCTTAATTGATAAACAGCACCATAACTTCATTGAAAAGCATAGACCAGCACAACACACAACCACAAGGGGTGGTGGTGTAGGTATCTATGTAGTATATCCATTCAATCCTATAAGAGAGGATCTGTGCATGATGGAAGCAGATATAGGCCTTTTTATTGAAATACCCAGAAGTAAATCAAAAAGCAAAATTGTTGGTGTTATTTATAGAGCGCCAGGCACGGATAATGATATTTTATCAAAGCTTTCGATAACATTTTGCAAACTATCCAAACAGAAAATAAGATAGGACACATTATGGGAGATTTCAACATTGATCTACAAAAATAAAGCTGCTTTTATACACAAAACCTACCGTTAAATCCCGTGTATATTGCGCCATCGTGCATAATGCGCACCCCTAAATTTAACCAAAATCAGCCTGAAAAAATGTTGTTTTCATGTATAGTGCGCAGTAAGATTGAGACGTGTGAACGAAAACTGGTAACAAAAAAATCTTTTGACTTACTGCATGTTGAATACACTTTCCTTATAAAATCTCGTTTGTGGCGTGCATTACTCTGTTGTTTAATCATGGGAATATCATTCGCCTACACTTTTAGCAAATATTTTGTATTAAACTTTATTGAATGATATAAAAATACAAATATAATTTCCATCAGAACAGGTTAAAATCCGAATTTGATTTGAGCAGATAAATGGCCGTTAGAACATAAAAAAAATCAGATATTTATTTTGTTTCAATTCATAAAATATGAGTTTTGTGCGCTGATACTTGAGAATAAAATCGATTTTAAAGATCTTGTGGTCGATAACGAGTTTTAATTAATTTTATGGTCTACTACGTGTTAATAGCGTCACTTTGGAGTGAGAAAAATATGTTAGGCAGCCCAAATAACGAGATTAAATGACGCCTCAATCTGAATCACATCACCACTCGCTGTGACGTCACACCGGGAACGGCGCTGTAAGCTGGGTCAATATTTTTGTGTCTTTAGTACAAAGGTAACATATTTTAAAACGTGCGTTTAACAGGATGAACTATATCGTTTTCAAACCAACTTCTTCCATGTATGGAAGTAGCATACACTCATATTTCAATGTTATGAAAAAGCAAAACTGTAGCGCATGAACAAATTTTAAATAGGTAGGTGAACTGACTGATGTTCAGAGGTCGCTAGCGTATCATCTTTACTTACAATGCAGCTCATAAATAAGTTTAAATGCTTCCAAAGAAAAAAACAAATATGGTAGTTAGAACCATATGAACATGATACAAGAAACGTTATGTTGAATATTTTTAACACAATTTGGGTTGAAATCCAACCCAATTATGTTCAAAACATTCAACAGTATATGTTATTTAAGTTGTACTATAAGCGTGCGGACGGCAGTGAAAGCGACGCACCTCGACCGCAAAGAAAAAAATTGTAAACAACCCGTGTACTGTCAATAATATGTCAATGCAGACTATAAGCAAATAGATTAGTTTTGATTAGATTTATATTTCATTTTAGTTAACTTTAAACACATAACTGAAGTAACAGCTATAGTGCAATCATAAATTTATTCATAAGCCTACACAATGGTAAATTGCGATCGTACGTGCACTGAGCGGTGTAGGCCTACTTAACTAACATTGAAAAAGTTGTGTACATGCATGTCTATCATATATGCAAAATCTCTGCAGTCAATCCAGAAAGATAACATATATATGCATTTGTAGAATTGTATTCCAAGAAGTGTGTGGGTGGGTTTGATTAAATATCACGAACTCCGATGTTACTGTCACCTCTAGCATGCCTATACGTTAGAATTGTGATGTCAGGCAACGTGACCATGAGGTCTGTCCTTTAAATTTTAATCAACAAAAATATCATCAACTTCGATATTATTGAACCTTTGTGCATCTCTAACAATATAGTGTCCCTGTGTAAACAATGAATTGTCATAGATTAGGTGCATAGGTGCCTAATACGCGCAGCAGTAGAGAGCATAGCTTTGCTCCCGAGATAATAATCTAGACTAATAGGAATTGGTGTCATCCCGGTGTGACGTCACAACTCTAGCGCGATAGGTAAAAACGTTTGGTTTTCAAGGTGGTTGCTATATGCTTATCTCAGCTTTGGCTGGGCCGATTACAAAAATTAAAAAAGCATTTTGTTCTTCTAGTAAAGAAGAATCTGTATTATGATTGTCAAGTCAATCAGAGCGATCGGGTATCTAGTCCTCACAACATCTTTAATAAAGAAAACCTCAAATCCATTTTGGCTCACTCTAACAGTGCCGGTAATTACTTTGATAACTATATCAAAGGCGAGCCCATGAGATTTTGTTCAATCATATACGCAGGAGATGAGTGGTTTCAAGACTCGGTTCACAGGCAGTGTTAGTCAGGTGGTGGGGCGGGGTGGGTGGATTAACATGGTCAGAAGTACAATAAACAAAGGTGATAGAGCTGACCGCCTGCCGGTTACAAAATCGACAGTGATCAATTGTGGGTATTGTTTGAGTGGGGGTGGGGTTTATATAATATATTATAGTATATCATCATCATAATATATTATAATATTGTTTATTCCACGCAGTTTATTAAATAAATTGAAATATCTTCAATTTGAAATGATTTTCTATTCTCATCCTTTCGTTTCTACAGTTACTTCGTCATGCATTGACGGCTGTGACCTTTAACCTTAACCTGTCAATCATAATCATCCTGCCCGCCGATTGGTCAAAACATTGTGCCGTTTAGTACATATAAAACATTCCTTTCTATATCTATGTAAATGCTAGATCACCTTGAAAAACATCGGCTCTAGCATTCTTTTTTTAACACATTTATGTCCGTATCTGTGTAGCAATCTATGGATTTTAAACATCTCTTTTTTTTAACACATTTATGTCCGTATCTGTGTAGCAATCTAAGGATTTTAAACATCTCTATGTGCAACTTGGGAAGACAGGAGTAACCTCCCTTTATAGAAATAAATTAGAACAAATGGGGCGCGCCGCGAAGAGTTATCTCCCCAAAGGGCGTGCATGTGTTGTGAGGTATAAATTTCCGCGTTTATCAATGGCGTGTATAGTAACCACATCAAATCACCGTATCGTTGCATAACGCAATGCCGGTTTATATAACAAAATGCCATTCTATTGTTGTATTCATGGCTGTAAAGTTAAGAGGTGGAAATAGATTCCCGAAAGAAGCAGATATGCTATATAAGTTGCGAATAGCCGTGAAAGAATCGATACGGCGACGAGCAAACTGTGGATGCCGAGATCTACTGAGATCGTTGACAGTGATAAACATTTAAATTGTGATATTTTAATGTCCACATTGTAAGATACATGAACCAATAGTATCTGTATCGGACACGTTTTCGCGATCGTCTCTTATCATACCAGGTTGTGGCTATTAAAAGGTGATCTCTTAAGACAAGTCAAGTCAGTATGGAATGTACAGGTACAATGCCATGAATGCGGTAGTTTCTGTAAAACCAATGGTCGATCAGTTAACTTGTTTCAACCCAATAATGCTCAAATTAGTTCCAGAAAAATGATATTTTCTCATAGAAAATATCCAGTTGAATACCGGGGTAGGCCTACAAAGAAATTTGATTTTGAAAATGTTTCAAGGGAATGGCTGGCTGCAGGTGGACCATTACATATATTATAACATGTAACCTCAGACATAAACCACAGCTACATCATAATGCATGTACATCATAGGAGGCGTAACATCAACTGTTCACGGTCAAAACTTACACATGTCTATTCCTAAATCCAATTAAGCAATGCATTTGAATCTCATTTCGTTTGTTAGCACTGATGGCATCCACTTTCGTATAAACATTGTTCAAGATAACTATTGGTTAAGCAAATCAGAATGCTTGCATAGTCAATGTCCATTTTGCAGGTTGAGACTTTTTTAATTTCTACATGAATGACTGACTAATAAAATATTCTTCTCTTGACCGGCAAATAGATATTTCTCAGCAGAACTGCAAAACCAACCTCTGCAGTGGTATTGAGGAATGTTTATTTGCAGCACAATAGAAAAGCGATTTTTGTAAATTTAGCACAGGAATGACTGCCTTTGTAAATTTTCAAAAGTAGTCTTCTCTTCACCTGCAAATAAACATTTCATAAGTAAATATTTAAATTTGTTATCAAATTTAATCATTAAATCATTAAAGCAGTGTTCTGTATATGAAATAGGCATCCGGATCACAGTTGTGATTTATGAATGATAATATATGTTCAGTTGTGACTTATGAATGATAATATATGTTCAGTTGTGACTTATGAATGATAATATATGCTCAGTTGTGACTTATGAATGATAATATATGCTCAGTTGTAACTTATGAATGATAATATATGCTCAGTTATGACTTATGAATGATAATATATGTTCAGTTGTGACTTATGAATGATAATATATGCTCAGTTAAGACTTATGAATGATAATATATGTTCAGTTGTGACTTATGAATGATAATATATGTTCACTTGTGGCTCATGAATGATAATATATGTTCAGTTAATATATGCTGAGTTGTGGCTTATGAATGATAATATATGCTCAGTTGTGACTTATGAATGATAATATATGCTCAGTTATGACGTATGAATGATAATATATGTTCAGCTGTGACTTATGAATGATAATATATGCTCAGTTGTGACTTATGAATGATAATATATGTTCACTTGTGGCTCATGAATGATAATATATGTTCAGTTGTGGCTTATGAATGATAATATATGCTCAGTTATGACTTATGAATGATAATATATGCTCAGTTATGACTTATGAATGATAATATATGCTCAGTTATGACTTATGAATGATAATATATGTTCAGTTGTAACTTATGAATGATAATATATGTTCAGTTGTAACTTATGAATGATAATATATGCTCAGTTGTGACTTATGAATGATAATATATGTTCACTTGTGGCTCATGAATGATAATATATGTTCAGTTGTGACTTATGAATGATAATATATGCTCAGTTATGACTTATGAATGATAATATATGCTCAGTTATGACTTATGAATGATAATATATGTTCAGTTGTGACTTATGAATGATAAGATATGCTCAGTTATGACTTATGTTCAGTTGTGACTTATGAATGATAAGATATGCTCAGTTGTGACTTATGAATGATATATGTTCAGTTGTGGCTCATGAATGATAATATATGTTCAGTTGTGACTTATGAATGATAATATATGTTCAGTTGTGGCTCATGAATGATAATATATGTTCAGTTATGACTTGTGAATGATGACATTTGTTTAATTGCGACATATGAATGATGATATTTGCTTAATTGTGACCTATGAGTGATAATATTTGCTAACTTCTGCCTTATAAGTGATGGAATTTGCTAATTTGCTCACTTCAACTCAACTCAACTGTAAGCTAGAAGTGATGAAATTTGCCAGATTGTGACTTATGAATGATGAAATTTGCTTAATTGTGGCTTATGAATGATGAAATTTGCTTAATTGTGACATATTAGTGATGAATTGTGCTAACTTCTGCCTTATGAGTGATGAAATTTGCTTACTTGTGACATATTAGTGATGAAATTTGCTAGCTTCTGCCTTATGAGTGATGAAATTTGCTTAGTTGTGACCATTTAATGATGAAATTTGCTAGCTTCTGCCTTATGAGTGATGAAATTTGCTTACTTGTGACATATTAGTGATGAAATTTGCTAGCTTCTGCATTATGAGTGATGAAATTTGCTTATATAAATACAGAGTATATTCATTATTCCAGTGTTTCAGCTCTGTATGTTATAAAAGGTTAAATAGAATGTTATATGTATCATAGGATGCATATATTTAACCCTTTAATGGCAAAATTTGATCAAGAGCTGAATATCAAAACATTTGCTTATTAATGTACATTTTTGGGCCAAGAGAAGAGTATTTTTGAAAATGTACCATTGAAATGACTGTTTCAGTTATCGAGTCAGGCATTCAAGTGGTACATTTTCAACGGTTCTCTTCGCTTGGCCTACAAGTGGACATTTCTCAAGACCCCTCCAGAAGCCGTTTTTTGCCTTGACCAGTAAAGCATTAAAAGGCGGGCAAGTGGGCAGGCGGGCAGATAGATAATAGACAGTATCCATCTCTACCATGCAGCAAGCAATAGGGAAGGGAGGCTATGTACATGCTTGATAGATAGATGATCGCTAAACGTGATGTAAATGGTTGCTACTGCAATACATGACGTGTCACCATATGAATAAGATTGGTCATACACAGGGCTGGGGTGTTTGTGTGGCGAGGGGGCGGGTTGTAGAAACTATTGTTCTGAGTATTTCGTAGGGCATAACAACCTTTCTTGCTTGATTAATCAATGTTGCTTTTGTGCCTGACTGCGGGGTTGATTAGCTCGGTGGGGCTACTCGCTTGGCATGGAGTTAATCTGTAGCAGAAGCAACAGCAAGCCAGTGAATAAAATGACACAGAAGTTTTTATTTTAGTTGTTGCGAATTCGAGAGCCAGTTCAATAATTTTTGTAAAATACTAATATCCAGGTTAGTCGAAGTAGGTGTGTAGATGTAGCAGTTACAGAAGCAGCATTGGTAGGACAGTAGATTTCAGTATAGTAGTAGCAGCAGCAGTTCATTAGAATTATCATTGGTAAACTTCTTTTTATCCAAACAGTTATGAAAATTATTAAAATCATTATGAAATCATTATTAAAATCATTATCAAAATTATTATTATCAAAATCGTTATTAAAATCATTATGCAAATTATCAAAATTATTCATCATCATCATTATTATTATTATTATTATTATTTTTATTATTATTATTAAAAAATAACATATTTCGTTAGCCCTTTTCATCCTGCATTTCTTAACCAATTTTAGCAAGCAATTACCATGCTGGTTACCATGAAGACAAACCAGTTGAACCATTGCTAATACCCATTTGCAACAGCTCAATCAATTTGTATTCATATCAACAAGCATGGAAGGCCTACTAAAGCCTGATAATTATGAATATTCTTTACCATACAGGATACAAAAATGTGACCAGTGAAACTGTTGCTGTGAGCAGTGAAACTGTTGCTGTGAGCAGTAAAACTGTTGCTAGTAGCAACAGCTCAGACAGTTTGCATTTAGCCCAACTACGGGGACAGTTATGGAGAATTTGGTAGCTCTTAATTATAAACATACCGGACAAAGTTTGGATGACAAAAGCGGTTGTTAGTTGACCAGGAAAGCTGTTGCTAATGACAACTTAAAACTGTTGCCAACAGCAACAGCTCAGGGATTTCATATTTAGCACAATGATGGGCATGGTAATGGATGATATGGTAGTTAAGAATTATATAACTACACAGAACAAAATTTATGACCAACCTTGTTGTTAGTTGACCAGTAAAGCTGTTGCTATGACCAGGCAACTGTTGCTAAGAGCAACAGCTCAGAAATTTTGTAATTAACACAACCGCTGTTGTGGTAATGGAGGATATGGTAGCTAGGAATGTTTTAGCAGAAATTCAGTCATTTTCTACACTACTGAGGCTGTTAAAATATACGGTTGAATCAGACACAGTATTTAATTCCAGTTACACAATAATTATAAAATCTATGACATACGCAAGCCAGTGAATAAAATGACACAGAAATTTTTTTATTTTAGTTGTTGCGAATTCCAGAGCCAGTTCAATAATGAATATACTGACTCTTGAACACTGGCTTGCTAAATTTTTGTTTGGCTTGGAGATAAATTCCCATAGAAACACATTAGCAGAGAAAACTAGTTGGTTTCTGATTGGTTGAAATTCACTAAATTTATCTAAATTGTACGGAATATTCATATCCCCTGGCTCATGTCTGAACAAGAATTGTACATAACATTGCATGAATTCAGACTATGCAAAAGTGCCAGGGTGGGGGTGAGTGTCACTGACATCAGCTCAAGTATTGATTGCCTATGGGGAGAGGGCTGAGAACATATAGCACTCAAGCTGTGACAATCTACAGCCCATGGATATAGTCTATGAAGGGGTGGGGACTGGACTGGATTGATATAATACTTTTGAGCAGTGGTTGGAGTGCATGCCGTCACTGTCATTTTCCCCAGTCTAATTTTAACTTAACCATGTAGCATTTATGTAGGAAAAAAAGTAACAACTTAATTTAATTAATACTAAAAAATAAAAATATATTTTAACATTTTTATATCACAAAAACTAATTACACCATCACTATTTCTTATACAAACATCTAACATCGATATCCATACATACACACATTATTTAAAACAACATCCATTAAAATTTGTAGAAAATAATTAACCCTTTTCATCCTGAATTACCCATCATTTCTTTCTTAAAACACTGCTAAAACTCTTGAAAGCAATATGTATTAAAGTTATTTCTGCAGTAATAGCCTTCAATAAGATTGTTCTCAAGATAATTCTAGTAGCATTTTATGTTAGCTCAAGGCAAGCTGTTTTCATATCAGTCAGTCAGTATAAAAAGGGTTAAAACTGTTAAATAGATTTTAAACAATCAAACAATCCAGCACCTATATAACCTCTTCTTAAAATTTAAAATCACTTATAGTGAAGTCATCTGATCAGTATTGGAAAGTTTGCCCCAAAAGTTGTTGCTGCCTATAGCATCAACAACTTAGTCATATTGTTCCAAAATACTGAGTAGGTACATACCTAGTGCCTGCACTAATTAGGTCCCTTGAACCTAATCCAGGAGCGCATACCATATAAATACTAATGCACTTCTAGTAATGCTAGATGTAATTAATTGGATTGCATATAAGTTAGGCCTTATAAAAGGTTATACATAACGTGGTCTATGCACACATATATGGAGTGTAGCACATACTGTGATAAAATTAACTCATAGGCCCCATACATTTGTTTATATTTGCCTAGCCTACAGGCCTACATACCCTCCCTTCCCATGGTGTATGACTAAAATGACCGCCAGCTAACATTGATTAGTTGACAGCGGCGAGATTTATGTGCAACAAAGTCGGTCCAAGGGTGATGCTTTAAATCACGGAAACGTAGAACGACGTTTGAAAATGTCGAATTTGGACAATATTAAATTCATTATTAAATATATATTGCCAGTAATGATATGGTATTAAACATAGTAACTAGAATCAGCGTGTACACGAACTATAACTACTTAAATAGACAAGATACAAGTAAGAAAAGTACAAACTCGCGTACTGTCAAATACGACCGCATTAGAGAGGATGCCTCACAACGCACCAGCGCCGCCTGGCGGCTGTTGCAGCGGTGCGCCCCATTACACATAATGGTGTTGTAAAAAAGTTAAATGATGGTTTATTTGATCATTTTACAACACGCTATGGTATTTAATAAAGGTATAACACAATAGTTAGACAGTAGTAAGACATTTTAACGATCTAGTTGAGATAGTACCATTATAGACATGTTAGAATGCGATTGATCCATGAAATCATATTTCAGCCCTGAATTTTGTGATTCTGACGAAAAATTATGGGGGGGGGGAAAAATTTGACAAATATTTATCCTTGTATATAGTGCGCAGTAGCTTTTTATAACATGTAATTTGAGCAAAATACACAGAATTTAATGGTACTAAACTTAATTGGCTCATATGGCTTCTATCCACTCATTACAAAACCGATTAGAATTACAGAAACAACTGCGACCATCACTGACAATATCTTCACAAATACCATTGTTGAACGGAAAACTCAATTAGGTATTTTTGTTGCAGACCTGTCTGATCACTTGCCTATTTACTACCTGAAAAAAACAGAAGTTAAACAAAAATTATTTATAAAAGAAAATCTAATGTGTAGGGACTTTGGTATAGAAAATATTGACAAATTTAAGAACGCTATGTCTGCTATAAACTGGGACTGCATTCTTGATTGTCAGTCATGTGAAGATGCCTACAACACATTCCATACTGCGTGCACAGATGTATAGGATCGCGCCTTTCCACTAAAGAGCTAAACAATTTAAACGAAACCTGACTAAACCATGGCTAACTAGGGCACTGATAGCTGATTGTCATAATAAAAACACACTGTACTTAACATTTATCAAACACCCTACAATGAATCTCAATATAAAACATATCGCAACAGACTAAACCAAATAATCCGGAGAGCCAAAATCAATCATTACCATAATATATTGATCAATCAGAAAGACAATATCAAAGAAATGTGGAAGTTAATAACGTCTCTACTGAACAAACAAAACAAGAAATCAGAGACATCAAGATTTATATATAATGACAAAGTTTTAACCAACAACCAAGATATAGCAAATAAATTTAATGAATATTTATCGGGAAAAAATTAGGAATACCTCTAATACAAATATAGAAGATTATCTGACAGGCAGCTTTCAATCCTCAGTTTTTCTAAATCCTACTAACACAGATGAAATCTCAAAAATCTTAATGCAAATCAACCTGAACAAAAGTGCAGGCATTGATAATTTTAAATGGAACATTTTTAAAAACTGTCTCACAAATATTAATCCCACTGAACCACATTTGTAATCTTTCCCTGGTGCAGGGTATATTCCCATCTCGACTAAAAGTAGGACGGGTGACATCAATATATAAAGCCAAGGACTCTTCTGACTTAACTAATTACCGACCCGTCTCAGTACTTCCACTATTTTTTAAACTTCTAGAAAGACTTCTACAATACATGATAACTTTCTTAAATAAATATTCTATTCTCTATAAAGCGCAATTTGGTTTTAGACAAAACCACTCGAAAATGCTAGCTCTGATAGATATGTTGGGAACATATTCTTGGCACATTTCTTGATCTTTCTAAGGCTTTTGACACAATTGATCATAAGATTCTAATACAAAAACTCTTATTATGGAGTGAGAGGAATTGCCCTAAATTGGATAACAAGTTATTTATCAAACAGAGTACAGTGCGTACAATACAATGGAGCTTGCTCTAGCAATGAAACCCTAGTCTGTGGTGTCCCGCAGGGATCAATACTTGGACCTCTCCTGTTTTTAATATATATGAATGATTTACCAATGTTTGTCAGCACCTTTCATTAATACTGTTTGCAGATGACACCAATGCTTTTTGCCACAACAAGAACATAGAAACACCATATAAAAATGTAAATGAAGAAATGGAAAAAGTAATAAACTGGTTTAAAGTAAATAAATTATCGTTAATTACATGCCCTTTACAAAATCTAGAAAACTAAAGAAAAATGACTTACCAAAACTGTACATTAATAATCAGGAAATACAGGAGGCCGAGTTTGCTAAATTCTTAGGTGTCTACCTGGATGAAACAGAGTGCAACATCTAAAGTGGCAAGAAACATTGGGATCATGCGATGACTTAAGTCATACTTACCACCTAATATACTAAAAACATTATATTGCACGTTAATACTCCCACAAATTACTTATTGCAACACTATTTGGTCTAATACATATAAAATCAGACTGGCAAGACTAAAATCACTTCAAAAGCAAGCCATTAAACTTTTTGCACAAACAGGAGAGGCCCAAAATGTTTACAAGACAGAAAATTTATTAAAACTAGAAGATATTGGCAATCTCGAAAGATTTTTTCAAAGGTAATCTACCAAATTCACTATCTTCTCTCTTTAATCTAAACACTGAAATACACTCATACAACACCAGATCTAGACACAACTTTCACACAGAATAGAATGGAAATCTCAAAACAAAAACCATCCATTCAAGCTACAAAACTCTGGAATAACACAGACACGAACACAGATTACTAGTCAAAATTCCTACAAACATATTATTAAACAAATGTTCATTGATAGCAATAGGCATCTGGCAACAATGGACGTACATTTTTCTTCAGATTTTTAAATGCAAATTTTAGTTTCTCTATTGATAAATGTGATACATCTTACAAAATTCTTAATATACTTTACATATATTTTATCAACAGTCCATATAGTATTGAATAATAAAAGAGATTAAAGATTTATAATAAATACTTATACGGTTACCAGTTTTCGCACATTGCCATTTTCTCTAGAATAGGTTAACACGTTTTTATGTATGATAAATTCTCACCAGCCAAATTGTATATAATATTCTTAACAAATCAAATTGTATATAGTATTACATGTGTCTTAAATAACAAAAAAAAATTGTAATGTTCTTAAAATATTGTCTGTGATAATTTAGAATTTTTACTTGTCGTAAGAAATACTCTGTATAAAACCGCTTGAGAAGCGTCTCCTAAATAATAGTTATTAGTAAAATCCTGCGGGGGGATAATTTATAATCTAAAGGTCTTAAGGGACATATCTGTACATATATATATATATATATATATATATAAATTTTTAACTTAAATAAGTGCACACACTTTCCCAAATACGTATAAGATCACAAAATAAACAACCCACTGTGATAACTAATGGTTAAATTGTATATGTAGCTGTATTATATGTTATAATAGCAAAATACATAGATTTACCAAGACAAATCCGTCAGGCCAACCCAAAAAAAAAGAAAAGAAATAAAAAGAATAAATAAATAAATAACTTGCTTTAAAAGTGGTAAGCATACGATAAGGTGTTAAGTAACTAAATGGAGATCTAAAATCTAATTTATATTAAGTAATATTCAAGACCAAATCTTAGTTAAAACACACACACCACCAACATTTTATAGGCACGGATAAACACAGTAACACACAGTAACAAACAAATTCTAAATATAAAGTGCACGTTTTCTGTCAGTCCATTCTGTCTTACATCTGTATATATGTATTTATATATACAAGCCATCCTTAAGGTGTAAAGTAAGCAACTGAAAAGTTGTACGCGTTACACAATGAAACAAAATTCATGTTATAAATGTGGTATAAGAAGTCCATCCGTCATCAATCGTAATAATGACGACTTCCTATGTAGCAGATGTGAGGGACAGAGACTTGAGGAAGATCGTCAACGAATGATGGACAACTCTTCACCTCAAACGTTTTCAGAGGAAGCGCGTACACAAAATAGGATAATGTGCAATATAGTTAGCTCAGGAGTGCTTTATTCGTCACCTCCCATCTTTACACCTGCTCCATACAGATTAAACTCTTCAGCTCTAACACACCCAGTTACACTAAATACAGGCAATCCTCCACCTCCAATACTACCACCACTAACATTTTGCACACCCTGATAATAGTATGACTTCCACACACTCACTTGCATCTCCTGTTTGTACACTAACTCAAGTAGGACTATCAACTAACAATGAAATAGCTACATTTAATGGTAACAATGAAACTATGAAGAAGCAGGTTGGAGAATGTCCCTGTGGTGAAGCTGACAATAAATTTATGATGAAATGCCTTAATTACTTCTAAGCGAAAATATACATGCATACTATGCACCCCAATATCGGATAAAATTGGCGACTTTCTAGAATCGTATAAGTCTTATTACGGTAAGCAGTACACAGGGCAGGTAAATGTCATGCATACACCTACCAATAATTGTACAAGAAAGACTATATTAAGTATAACACACTCACATACACAGACTGATTCAGATGAAAATTCTGATTCGGTGCAGTGCACATCTCCAAGTATAGTCACAGCAGATAAGGAGCTAGCCCAACCTCATCAGTCAGACCAAAATAGTGATGTGTTGCAAGCAATACTGCAAGAAATCAAGGTAATAAAGGAACAAGTACATGACCTACAAATACAGAATGAACTGCATCCAAAGCAGACTGAAACTAAATGTATACCAGTAGTTAGTACACGACAAAACAACAATAATGTAACAACCACAGCTAGCAGAGAAATACGTCAAACTTTTAACAGCAAAAGTAATAATAAACATGTGGCTCAATTCCAAGCCCCATTTCACAGTCAGAATACACAGAACAAGTATAATATGAATAAATCAGGCAATGTTCATGGTCCTATGACTTACAGAGAAGTGGCTTCCAAAAACGCAGCTCCCTCTTCACAGCATTCTCATAATAATCCTACAAGATCATATCATGAGGATAGAAATGTTAACAGGGGAAATGCAGGGGTGCATAGCTATGTAAGGAATAACCCACCCAGCATGAACATGATCAACCCTGAAGCTAGAATGAGAAATGTTGAATTCCGCCAAGGCAATTTTAGGCAAAGATCAGTGGCAGCTCCACCCTTAGAAAATTGAGTGGACGGTATATGTCCAATAATGAATATAATGTGTCAATTCGAACAATACGTGGCGCACGGATAATTGATTTACATGATCAACTTGAAAGATACATGACACAGAGCCATTATGATATTGTTGTGGTACATGTAGGCAGCAATGATATAGGCCGCAGGAAGCCAGAGAGCATGATAGAAGATTATGACTCTATTATCCAATACATCAGGCACTTGTCACCAGACACACAGATTTTAATCTCAACTTTATTACCTAGACCACAGAATAATCATGAAAACAATCTAACGAGTCACTTTAACAGTTTGTTACAAGGTCAGGTGGAAAGGAATGGGGTGTTATTAGTAGACAACTCTACCCTTTTATATGATTCATATGGTTACATATGTACACAACTATTTTTTGATCACATTCATCCTAATGGAGATGGAACAAGAGTTCTTTCAGAGAACATAATGAATTATGTTGTCTCTCTAAGTAGTACTCCGAGTAATTTTAATGAAAGTAATGGAGTGGAATTGTATAATAATAATAATGCTTTGCAACAAGATTTTCGCAATGGGAGGACGAATGGGAGGAGCCATCAACCGCTACAATACCAGGAACAATATGCAAACCATTTACCTTATCAGAGCATGTAAGACTATCTAACAGCTTCAAGTTTCTAAATAATCTGCACAATTCAAACTACCCAAGTCAAACAAACTATGTTGACAAAACTAAAAACTCAACAGTTAACCCTATGTGTGCTAAAACTGTAACTACCAGTAACATACAGAAGTCCAGGCATATATTATGCAAGTCAAAGGAAGCACCCTCTATGCAAACACAACAAAATAAGTTAAAAGTATTTTATACAAATGCTGACTCTATCATAAATAAACGACAAGAACTTTTAGTAATGGTTCTTGATACACAGCCAGATATCATTGTATTAACAGAAGTACTTCCCAAACACTTCAGATTCAAGGTGTATAAAGAGGAATTACAAATTGATGGATATTCCTTATTTACAAATGCAGAAGACTATAGCAGCCTGGGGAAAGTAAACCGGGGTGTGTGTATATATATATATATACGCTCAGTATTGAATCCAGTAGAGGCTCTATTAACAATAGATGACCTACCAGATGAAATAGTGGTAGTGGAAATTAGGCTAAAACAAAGAGACAAATTGCTAATAATGGGAACATACAGAAGTCCAAACTCAAATGAAATAAATGATAACAGATTACTGGATACAATTAAAAGATCTGTTCAAAGCAAGCATTCGCATTTACTACTGGTAGGTGACTCTAATTATCCTGAAATTGCCTGGGAGATAGAACCACAAATTAGTAAACCATCAATAAGAGCATCTAAATTTCTTGAAGCAGTATCTGACGCTTTTCTCTACCAACATGTTACCATTCCGACCCGTTATCGTCCAAATAACGAACCTAGTACTTTAGATTTAGTCTTCACAAATGAACAGTATATGTTTGAAAATATTTCTACTTTTCCTGGCTTGGGAAAAAGTGACCATATCTGTTTTACTTTTGATTTGATATGCTACACCAAAATAACTCAAAGTAAGGTTACAAAATTCTTATATGACAAAGGAGATTATGAAGGGTTATGTAGGGAATTGGACAAGAATAGGGAGACACAATTTGAAGGACTGTCACTGGATCAATGCTGGGTGAAGTTAAAAGAGAGTATAAGTCAAGCAATGCCAATATATATACCGCACAAAAAAAATAATTCCCTCAAACAAACATAGACCACCATGGCTAAATAGACAATTACTTAGGTTAATAAGAAGAAAAGAAAAGTACTGGAAAACATATTTGGGCACACAAGATACACATCATTATAACAAATATGCGCGTGTGAGAAATCAAGTAAAAGCACAATGTAAAATGTCAGTCAGGCTCTTTGAAAGAAACATCGCGACTAACATTAAAAAGAACCATAAATCATTTTGGCGCTATGTCAATAATAAACTAAAAACAAAAGAAAGTGTGGGAGATCTTGAAGACATAAATGGTAAACTTACTGTAACAGACCAAGATAAAGCAGAATTATTAAATCAACTTTTTTCTAGTATATTTACCCAAGAAAATATAAATATTATTCCCATTATGAAATTTAAAACCGAAACCAACGCATTGAGCAACATTAAAGTGAATCTGGATAATGTGAAAGAAAAACTAGGCAACTTAAAGCAAAACAAATCCCCAGGACCCGATGGTTTACATCCTCGGCTACTCAAAGAATTAAAGGATGTCATAGCAAGGCCCTTGACACTTATATACCAAAAATCATTAGACACAGGTTCAGTGCCGACAGATTGGAAATATGCCCATGTCATACCCATACATAAGAAGGGGTCAAAAAGACAACCAAATAACTATAGACCGGTTAGCCTTACTTCCATTTCCTGTAAGGTACTGGAGAGCATTGTGAGGGACAAGGTAGTAGCCCACATGATAAATAAGTTTTTTTACTGAATATCAACATGGTTTCATGGCTGGGCGATCTACAGTTACACAATTCTTAGAAGTGTTAGAGGCCTGGACGACTGCTCTAGACAGGGGTGAAGATATAGATGTCCTGTATCTTGATTTCATGAAGGCATTTGACACAGTGCCTCATGAACGCCTTCTAAGTAAATTAAGCCAATACAAAATTTCAGGTAATCTACTAAACTGGCTAAGATCCTTTCTAACAAATCGCCAACAGAGGGTTGTAGTAAATGGAGCCTTTTCGTCATGGACACCTGTTTTGAGTGGAGTTCCACAGGGCAGTGTACTCGGTCCAGTACTTTTCACTATTTTTATCAATGACATGTCATCTGTGATTGTATCTGACATTTCTTTATTTGCGGATGATACTAAAGCTTATAGAACCATAACACATGCAGATGATTGTAAAGAACTACAACAAGACCGTAACTAACTGCAGCAGTGGTCAGAAACATGGCAGGTCCGATTTAATCCTCAAAAATGTTCTGTAATGCACATAGGCCATAATCACTTTAATACTTCCTATCAAATGATAGATAATGGGAAAACCCTAAAATTACATGACGAAAATATAATCAATGACCTAGGCGTGTCAATAGATACAAAACTAACATTTGAGAGCCATATAGAGAAGATAACTTCCAAGGCTAATAAAATGACAGGCATAATATGGCGTACATTCCAATATATAGATGAAGACCTGTTCATGAAACTGTATCCAACATTAATACGCTCTCACCTGGAGTATGCTGCCCCTGTATGGTCACCAAACACATGGAAACAAGCAGAAAAACTTCAGAGACGAGCTACGAAAATGGTGCCCAACTTAAAAAATCTAAATTACCAGGCAAGATTAGAATATTTAGAACTACCAAGTTTAGTATACAGAAGAATAAGAGGGGATCTTATAAATGTCTATAAGTACATGCATAACCTGTATACTGTGGACTCTAGAAAACTTCTAATTATCCGTCCAAGAAAGAGAACTAGAGGTCATAAATTTACATTACTAAAACCAAGAGCAAATACATCCCTTAGACAAAGCTTTTTCTCTAACCGTGTCATAGACTGGTGGAACTCCCTGACGCCTGAAGTTGTTGAAGCTCCATCTCTAAATAGTTTTAAAACCAGACTAGATAAACTATTTATTCAACATCCTGTATACTATAATTATAGAGCTCTAGATAAACCATGTAATCCAAAAATGACTATTAGATAATGTAGCTCATTGAATTAGCTGATAATAGGATACAATGTCCTAAAAATCTGTACATGTTATGATTATGTTATGATTATGATTATTATTATTAATAAGTACTAAATCGAGTAATTGGACCTCACTCATACATTAGTTACTGCACCTTGATGCCCCCGGACACCACAGCAATTCGTCATGAAGAACCACCTGTTACCAATATTGTTATTACTGCTCCTGCCTTGCCTCTACACTCCGGTCTGACATATCGTCTACATAAAATAAAAGGCACTGCTGAATATTCTGGACCTAGTGGAATTTGTGGGAGAATTTTCTGCATAAGGAAGCAATGTCTTCTATTCCAAATGTGTGCAGAAGATTACTTACGTCATAACAAAAACAGTTTGTTACTAGAATCATGTTGGCGATTGTTATCTTTACTGTACCATTAACCATAATCATCTTTAATTTAATTTATTTTATTATATTTTATGTGAATGTCTGGCTCCTGGGTCTTACAGAAAACACATCCCAAGGGTCATAGCTCCTCTTGCTGGATGTTTTGAAGAAGACTTGACCGGGGGCTGTGGGTGGCTTTTCCGAATATTCAGCGAGTTTGCAGCTTCTGTGTTAAAATCTGAGTCAAATCGGACCAGCACTCCTTAAGATATACACAGGTCTAAAAAAAACCCGCAGCCATGACCAACACACCAAGAAATAGACCCGCACACAGATTCACATTTACTCTTTCCTTTAGGGAAAGGTGATAGACAATAATAATAATAATAATAATAGAAACAGGATGAACTCCAGCTCACACACCCCACCCCTTCATCCCCTAGCCTATTCCAATGAGTGAAATATGTTAGCCACAGTATGAAATACAATCAAAAACAAGTGAACCCTGTTTGTCAAATGTCTTATCTTTTTTTTTCTCTTCTTTTTTATGTCAAATCCTTATATCAAATCATGTGTACTTTGTATGTTTTTCTATGTCAGGGGTCCACAAGCTAATAGGCACAGCCTCCGGTGGACTCCCTGTTATCATATTTGTAATTTATAATATTTACCAAGAGAATAAAAATCAAATCAAATATGAAATGCGTTTTCAATTTACTTTGATTACGATTTTATAACATTATCCCGGTACAAATATTATCGTAAATTTGAATTCTTACCAGTTCCATAAATTATATGGCGAAATTATGCTTCATTCTCGACTGCCCTCCCAAACTCAACAATTGTTGGCCAATTTATCTTTGAAATGTTACAAAATCGTGAGACTTCACTAAACACACCCATTCTCAACAATGAGAGGGCAAATTTGCCATACAGGTTGTCTTCCTCTAGTTCTTGCTTTCGCCGTCTCACTGAAAGCGCCAGAGGTCGCTTTATTGTTAAAGGTAATAATTGCTTGTTCAAAGTAGACAGATTCTCACATTTTCCTAGGATATTCGTGGATTTCCCATATATTCCTATAGCATAGTTATGAACGAAATCCTGCGCATACGTACTTGGCTTCCACCATCATTGTTGGTCATGCCCATAGTACGCTGTCACCTCATAAATATAATCTGACTGCGATCACGCTACTGTTGCATAGTTTAATCAACAGTTCTCCCCACACCCAGTATCTAAATTTAAATTCCTACACAGGTGTGTGTGTGTGTGTGTGTGTGCGTGTATGTGGTGTGTGTGCGCGCAATGTGACAGTGAGTATGTGCTGTTATGTGAGCATGTGTGGGTTTATGCGTGCGATAGGACCTTACACTTTACATTAAATTCTAAGTAACATATACAATCATTTGTTTGTTCGGTTATATATACCCAGATAACACACCGTATTGGGCCAGTACCGGCATAGCGGTCAGCAGTGTCGGCTAACTAAGGGTATCGGCAACTGCGTATCGGTCCAGTACTGGCCCAGTGTCGCCAGCATCAGTATCGGCCTAGAGCTGGTAGCGTCGGCCCAGCTATGACGTTATCGGCAACTGCGTATCGGCCCAGTACCAGCAAGTGTCGGTTATTTGAGTCTGTATTCTACCCGTTGTCGTCTGCTGTGGAACGCCGGTGTACGTCATTTCACGCTTAGAAGAAGCGAAGATCATATTAAACTACAATAGCGTGCTGAATATTGAATACAAACCATCATATGATTCGTGGAAGATTGCAGCCATCTTCTAAAGTTCATGTAAGCGTGATAAATAGTGAATCTAATGTTCGAATTAAATGACAGAACCAGTTTTCGTATTTTGTAAATCTAATTTGCAGCTGCTCTCCAAATTATGAAGCAATCATCATCATGAGTTAAATAGAAAAAATATCCATGTTACATGTACGTATGTGGTAGATGTTATCACAGAATGTACACACACGTTTTCACACCTTCACCCTGTCTACAGCCACTGCATCAGTGGCTACTTTCTAGCCCTGTCCTCTCACATGTTAATGGCATTTGATTAATTTCCCGACACCCTTTTATCTCATGTCGTTTGTCAACCTTTGTTTAAAAACGCTACTCATTAACTGCTTGGCAGATTTCAATCTAATTTGTCTGGAAGGGGGTTAGGTAAGCTGGTACCCGACTCCAATTGCTCATAATCACAATAGTGGAGCCGGTAAGAGCTACGCCTACAGAGTCCACGGCGCTGATTGGCTAATTTTGATAAGCCGCATACGCGTAAGACCGAATATTTCTATTTGTTGTAAATTTTTAGCCCGGGAACCCCAAAAACAAATGAGTGGAATGTGTGTAAACCTATGTTTACATTTTAATCAGCTGATTATGAATATCAATACGGCAATAGGCCTTACATCGCTAAAACGGCAAATATTCAGTGTCTAGTCCATCTTATGAAATGCAAACAAACATTGTTTGGCACAATTTTGTACTAATATGTAGTGCATTGTCAGATTCAAGCTGCTGAAATGCATTTCCGTAAACGTGTTCTAAGATTCCCGGGAATATTTTGGACTTAATTTGATTGGAAGCCAGTGCTGCCGTATGTTGAAATTATTCAACAAAATTAGATAACATTTTGCTGTTTTGGAAATACATTAATCTTTTTATGAACTGGACTGTAGTGCTACTATATTGTAGGCTGTTGTTATTCAGAGGGAGGTTGGGGGGGGGGGAGATATCAGTCTTCCACTGTTGTAGGTTGTTCATTTTTTTTCATCTGCATTTACCTAGTTTGTCAAGGGGCCACGACCACATGTCTTAGCTTTCGGTGGATGCCTGTTTTGAACTGTTAAATTATTTTTCTATATGAAAATAAAGAATCTTGAGTCTAGTTAAAACACAATATTCAACATAATATTTCTTTCATCCAGAATAATTTGTTTAGCCTGATATTCAGAGCTCATCGCCTGATGTTCAGAGTTCAAAGTGTTAACTATTTAACCCTCATAGCCCAGGAATGACAAATTCTATTGAGTATTTTGAAACTAATTTGACTGAGCTGCTGCTGCCATAGATTCAAAATAGTTAACAGGCTTCCTGTATAGGTGTGTCTTGAAATTGAGACATTGAGGGGTAAACTGGTATTACTATCTATCAGCCCAAAATGGTCATGTACCTTGTGCAACTAACAACCTCATGTTACCATGAGGCATATGTTGTATGGTTTTTGGGTTTTGAATGAGTTAATGACTTGAATATAACCAATTAATCACCGAACTGGCCAAAATAGCTTCTGCAGTGGACGTCTTAAAAATAGCTCTGTACTCCAAGAGACTATTTTTGAAAGTTTAACACTTAGTGGCTGGTGCGACCGCAGAATCAGTCATTACAGGTGTAAACTTGAAAAAAGTCTCCTCATGGCATGAACAAACAGTTGCGATTTCATTATTCCAGCATTTTTTTCAAAAAGTGTGGGGATAGAAAATCTGCTGTCCAAGAAGTAAATCACAACTTAATTCACTGGAATGAAAAATCTTATATAAGATTTCAATGTTCAGCTGGAAAATCAGGAATTCTGAGCAATCTATTTCATGCTGTACCCATGTACTCGGTGAGAACTCTCATCTGGAAAAAAAAAATTCAAATTAATAAAACCATTGGAAACAATATTCAATTTCACCCTGTATGACAACAACCGTGTACGTGCATGATATTTCAATAGGCAAACTATTTTTAAAACAATTTCACTGAAACCTGCTGTTCCATTGAGAGGGGCAAACAGCTGTCAATCAGGTTATTTTCAAGATATTCTACAATCTTCATATCATCTGTTTTAAAAACAGATTTATTTTTAATCAGGGTGAGCAAGACCAAAACACTCCTTGTTTCTTTATTAATTCAGTGAGATTATTTGATTTAAGGATATAGCTGCTCAAATCACTTTGACAAATTATTTTCCTGCAGATCTCAGTTCTAGCTCACCTGGTCTGTAAAGCCTGAGAGGCCAAATGAGCTTATTCCATGGCAATGTATTTGGTCTAAATAACTCAATAGATAAAACATTAGGCAATATTTGTTTGCGTGTCATTAAATCTTTTGAAAAGTAGAAAATTCCGAGTTTGGAAGAGAGGCACTTACCTGACTATTTGGATCACTAAGTCACACCATCATCCACTTCATACAGAGCTTACTGGCTGAATGTGTTATTATTGATGACCATTCAAATTTAGGAAAATTTACCGTTTACATATATTTTTAAGAAACTAAGCCAGATTGATTAACTGGTAGATGGTGTTCCCAGATGTGTGAAAAGTCAGCTAAGCTAAAGGAAACTCGACGTTATCGACCAATCACATTTGAGCTTTTGCTACATGTAGTTGCCTACTTGATGGGTTTGATCTTTGAGCCAGTGTCCATCATCAATTCCTTTCTCTTGCATGGAAATTATCTTTTTTGGATACAAATTCTTTCATTTCTGACTTAAATGGTCATGTTTTTGTTTCAAAATTTTCACATTTGGAACTTAGATATCCATGCCTGTGTACAGAAATGTTTGTATTTTCAGCCAAAATGGTCACATTTCTGCATTTGTACCAAGATTTTCATGTTTCTGAATTGAAATTATGCATTTCAGTCCAAAATCTTCATAGTTCCTATCAAAATTGTTGCTGTTAATGGTTAAGATTGGTTATAAAAAATGTCATTTTACTTAATGAATGTCCACTTGCAGACCAAGAAAAGTAATTTTTTGAAATTTTAACTCCGGACTGAATGACTGACGCAGGTATTACAGTGATAAATTCTTGAAAATATTCTCAATACCACTGCAAAGGCTGGTTTTTGCTTAATTACCATTAAAGGGTTGGACTCGGCTCTTAGTTGATGAACTTCAGTGAACATGGCAATAATATAGGTTTGGGGCCTGTTGAATAGGAATTTGACATTATTGGTCAGTGGCCATCATCTCATATCCAAGTTTTACCATTTTGGGCCTAAATTCTTTAATTCTTTTCCTAAAATATACTTGTTTGCTGTTAAAATGTTCATATTTGGAACATAGATATCAATTGTTTATACAGAAATGTGTGTATCTTCAGCCTAAATTGTCATACATTTGCATTTTGCACCCATATGTTTTGTTTCTAAACAAAGCAGTTGCTTTTTAGTCCAAATTTTCTTGTTTCCTGTCAAAGACTTTGCATATTTCTGTCCAGAATCTTCACATTTCCAGCTTAAATTTTCAGATTACTGGTTATTTGAAATTTTTTTTACCCAGATATTCTTATTAACTGTGAAAATCTATATATTTTTTGGTAGACACTTGCTTATAATCCTAAATTCACAGATTTCAGTACCAAATTTTTGCATTTTCACATTCTTTCATTTTAGGTCCAAATTTTCTAATTTGTTGTTAAATTTTAAACACTGGCTGATAATTGATGAAACGGTCCATTACAGATTTAACATTTTGAGCCCAGATACACATATTAACTGTCAAAATTTATATATTTCTCTAAACATTTGCTTTTAACACAAAATTTACAAATTTCAGCCAGAAATGTTTGTAATTCAGCACCAATTTCTGCGTTTAAGCAGAAATTTCCATGATTCCAGCCATAATATGTGTCTGAAACCCAATTTTAAATGTTTCTTATACAGATACTGATATTATCCTAGGTGAGTGATACAGGCCCACCATGCTCATTGTGCCTCTTGGTTCCAAAGTCTACTTTGATCTCTGGTTGCCTGGGTATCATTTGGTTACCCCAAATAAACAATAATTTAAGTGTGGACTGAAATTAATCTGATTTAAACCAAAATGCCCTTGTTTCAGGCTGAAACCTTCTATTTTCATAATACTAGCATGGATTATTTAAAAACCAGATTCTCATTTAACTGTCAAAATGTTTACATTTCTGTGTAACTTTGCTATTAATCATAAATTTGCACATTTCAGGTCCAAATATTTGTAATTTCAAACTAAATTTCTGGATCATATGACTTACATGTAAATGTTGGCATAATTAACAACAACTTTAATTTCAATAATAACCTTTCACAGATTACACCAGCTACAGATTACAGGTATTTGATAAAGTAAGCAGTAAATGTAAGTCCTTTTTTAATATATTTAGATTCGGTAATTGTGAAAGACAAGTGATCCTCACAAGATCAGTGGTTCATGTGTAGATAATAGTTATTTACCTGGAGAGAATTAACATCAATAATGGTTTTAATGGTTGGTCAATGGTGAAAATCAGATATAGCATTATGGCAATCATAATGAAGCTGATTTTTAAAAGGAAATTGGCATCCATCATTCTATGGTGCCTTATATACACTTTGGCTGGGATGTTTTGGTGGATGGGGTGAAGGGGGGGGGGGGGTGTGCTCTGGGAGGGGGGGGGGGGGGGGGGTGTGCTCTGGGGGGGGGGGGGGGGGGGGGTGCCCCTCATTATCCAAATTTTATTAACCCAATGGTCCAGCAGAAATGTGACCATATGATACAAGCAGCCTGTCAGATTGTCGACACAAATAATATTATTGTAAAATGTTGTGCCAGCCTCCACAATTCCAGTAATTTTAGTTTCAATATATTCAACATGTGTTGGAATCATGATACAGAAAGTAATCAATGAATCAAACTTTCAAAACTTCGCAGGAAACACTCCTGCTGGAACGATTTTCATTTGCCTCCACCAGCCAGAGAATCGCCAGCGAGGGAATGAGGAGACGGGTACCAGCCTAGGGGTTAGGCTTATGAATTTATATACAGAATTTAGATCACTGGCAAATTATTGGGGTACAACATGGCATGACACAATGATGTTGGTGTCAAAAGGTCAAAGTCACTGTGACCTTGGTAAAACACTTTTTCAACTTTAACATTTTCCATTTAGCACAACCTTTCTGTAATTCTAATTTTCTTTGTCATTTAGCGTAACATATTACGGCAACCTTAATCTACTGCGGGCAACCTGAAAATGCATGAAATGACATCGTAGGTTGCCATTTGGTCAACTAGATCTTTTCTAACCCTGCTTCAGAACTTTTGATTGGTCAAGTTTATTGGTTAAAACCTTAGATTTGATGAAAAATTTAACTACTCCGCTTGGCAGATTTCAACTTACATGTACTTTGGCTGAATGATCCTATGGGGCTATACAGAATTTTGGTTGGTCAATTTTTTGGTGCCCATTTGGATTTTTTTAATTTTCCAGAACCATTGAAAACGCTACTCCTTAATAAGTGACCCGATTTCAACAAAACTTGGGTGGAAGATCCTACATGTATCATGGTAGGCTTCAACCTATCAAACAAGAATTTTGACTGGTTAATTTCTTTGGTGATCATCTTTGTTTTTTAAATAATTATCCATCATGTCTACCAGTAACTAAATGCAAATGGTCCAGGTGGGCATTACAGGCCTTTGGGCCTCTTGTTGATAAGGGTATTGATTATTAAGTCGTCTATATTTATTTTATGTGTAAAGTTAAGCTTCGTAGTGACTGTTCATTGCAAAACCGTAAAGTTGAGTTTCATGGTTGCATTTGCAACATCTTCAATCAATGTTGTTCAATAAAAAGTATACCAATTCAGTCTAATAAAGATCTTGAGGTTCTTCAAAAAAGGTTAATGATTGATTTTAATTTGATTAATTAAATGATTTACTACATTTGTAACTTTCAGCTCTTGGAAAGTCTATCTTTGATTATCTGGCGGGTGTTCTGGTTTTGCTATTACTCCATCATGAATGGATTACTTCTAAACACGTTAAGAATGTTGATGGTAACAATATATACCATGTTGATGAGGATGTCGTTAATAAATATGTTATAGTCTTAAATATGTACAGCAGTAAGTCAGAATTCCATAAGATGTGATGCAGAAGTGTGAAAAATCAATCTTATTAAATACATGTAAGAGTGACGCGGAGGCGGGAGCGTAATAAATTTATCTAATTATCACCACTTGTTTTGGAAAAAACCCAGATCCGATGGGATATTGCAAATGCCTGTGCAGGGCTTCCACTAGTGGAAGTCCGGGAGTCCTATATTCCCAAAGTTCAGGTTTGGACTCCCCAAAAACATACCTAGACTTCTTAATTTTTGGCCATGACATCTCTAAAAACAATGATTTTAACCAATTTACATGTATTTGAACCAATTTAAACTTCCATGCTTCTTGCTTGGACTCCCAATAGCATTACCTAGGAAGTCCCAGACTTCCTGTGTTTAGAAATTAGTGGAAGCCCTGAGCCTGTGTCTGTCTGTCAGCCTATCTCCCTCGAACGCATTTGGTGGAATTCAACCAAATTTGTCATGTGGGTTTCAGTGCTACACCTAGGGCAAAGATTCAGGTGGATAATTTGAGTTTTTGGTCCCTTTCCACTATAGGGGACTGCTAAATGTAAGAGGACATTTGCATTTTCAGGTGGCCAATTGCCCCCCGGGCTCACCCTCAGTGCGACACTGGGGTGGGGTGGAGGTGGGGTCGTTGCATGGTGGAGTGTGGAGAGGTGGAGTGGGGCGAGGTACATGTAGACTCTAGAACTTCTTTTCAGAATTTTGATTGATCAATTTTTTGGGTCAAACCCTAATGGAAATGATCAAAATACTCCTTCTCCATAGCTGCTTGACATGTTTCAACCAAATTTGACTAAATTGATTCTATGGTGGTAGGCTCTAGAACCTCTGTTCAGAATTTTGATTGATAAATTCTTTTGGTGAAAATCAATTTTTTGGGTCAAACCCTAATGGAAATTGTCAAAATACTACTCCTCCATAGCGGCTTGACATATTTCAACCAAATTTGCGTGGATCGATTCTATGGTAGTAGGCTCTTAAATTGAACTTATTTTCAGAATCTTGATTGATCAATTTTTTGCATGAAAATCTTAGACTTTATTAACAAATCTACCGGAATTTGTCAAAATGCTACTCCTTAGCTGCTTGACATATTTCAAACATATTTGACTAGATGCATTCTAGGTGGTAGAACTCTAGAACTGCTATTCAGAATTTTCATTGATAAAGTTTTTGGGAGAAAATCAGATTTTATGAAAAATTTACCGGAAATGGCCACAATACTCCTCCATAGCTGCTTGACATATTTGAACCAAACTTGGTGTAGGTGGATTCTATGGCGGTAGGCTCTGAAACGTCTTATCAGAATTTTGATTGATCAATTTTTTTTGGTGAAAATCTTAGATTTTATTAAAAATCTACCGGAAATGGTCAAAATACTCCTCCTTAGATTCTTGACAGATTTCAACTAAATTTACCTGGAAGGGTCCTGAGTAGTGGTAGACTCTAGAACATCTATTCAGAATTTTGATTGGTAGATTTTTTGGGTGAATTTAAGCTTAGATTTTGTAACAAAAATAACCAGAAATTGTCAAACCACCCAATTACTCCTCATTAACCGCTTGGTGGATTTCAACCTAGTTTGGCTGGAAGCACCCTATGGGTGTAGGTTTGAGAACTTGTATACAGAATTTTGATTGGTAAATTTCTTGGGTGAAAATCTGGAATTTTATGAGAATTTACCGGACATCGTTTAAATCGCTCCTCCGCATTAACTGCTTGGGAAATTTCAACCAGACTTGGATGGAAGGACCCTATAGTGGCAGGCTACAGATCCTATGTGCAGAATTTTGATTGCTAAATTTTTTTACAGCCATCTTGGATTTTCCAAGTTTTGGTAAATTGGTTAAAAGACTACCCCCTCATTAACCGCTTGGTAGGATTTAAATCAAACTTAGTTGGATGGACCCTAGGTGGGTAGGCTTCAGAACGTGTATACATAATTTTGATTGGTCAAGTCTTTTGGTGGCCATCTTGGATTTTTTTTAAATTATCCATCATGTGTATTTAAATGCAAATGTTTCAAATGCTAATGGTCCATGTGAGCGCCACAGGCCCATGGGCCTCTTTTTTGTTTTGTAAGCATGTTAAGTTATTTCTGAGTTGTACAAATATTTTATGGGTTTACAAAACCTTGGGAAACAATTGGATGTGCTATGGTTAGGATCGCAACCTTTGAATGGCCCGGATGCTAAATACAATATGGCTATGGCCATCTTGAAAATCACTTTCCATATGATAAGGTACATGTGTAACTTTGATTGAATTATTAAAACATTGAGAATCCTTTGTGCGTGGTTATGTAAAATCCAAAAAGGCCACCAGACAGCCAGTTTAAAAATAAATTGGTTTCCATTGGATGACCATCATTAATACATACAACACTTTAACCCCTTTAATGGCTAAGATTTGCCAAGAAATGTTTTGCTTAAGTGAGCGACCAAGTCTATATTTGAAAATTTACAATGGGTGGCTCAGTTATTGAAGCAGTCATTCCAGTAATAACATTTCAAAAATAGGCTAGTGTCAGGAAAATGGACATTTCACACGATAACTGCAGAAGCCAGTTTTGGCCCGCTTGAGCAGTACATGTACAATTTTCTGAACAGTCCCAACTCAGGACTTTATAAACGAGTTTAGTGCCATGAACACGCTGTTATTTCTAAAAGTCCTAGCATTTTCCAATGTTGGCATTCTACACAACCTATTGTATGTATGCTAAAAAGTCCCAGCTTTCCCCCAAAAAGTAGAATACATGATTCTGAGTTGTACATACATTTTATGGGTTTACAAAACCTTGGGAAACAATTGGATGTGCTATGGTTAGGATCAAAATGTTCTAGCTTTTCCACTGTTGAAACTCAGGACATCCTAGGATTTTTCAAAGCTTGGGACTTTTTGGCTTTCATGGAAAAAGAATCCTGTGATTCCCAGGAATCAGGAAAAAGCCAAGAATTTTTTTCTGCAGTGGTCATGTCATGTTATAGAAAAGATAATTTCATGCCATATTAATTACATATATAAGTATTGTATTCACTAGATGTACCACTATTTAAGGTCATTATTACAGCCATCATTACATACTGTAGATATTTCTTTAGTAGGACCTAAAGATTTGTTTATTTTTTGCAGATTAACCATCTTCATGTCAGTCATTTTAATGGAGAATCAGGTGTCAAGGAACAGTCTTTCATCTGATGTCACTTAGTTTTCAGTCGTGTTTTCAATTAACCGGCCATAGCAAAATGAAAAATGAGGCTTTGCGACGCTCGGCTCCAGATCATTGTCACACAGGAAGTTTTATATATAGTAATCACTATGTCCGTGCATGTGTCTGGGAATGTGTGCATCCGATCCGACTTTTTGTCCGGACCATATTTTCTTGAAATGTTTTTTCCCTTATAAGCACCATTTGAACTACGGTATGTGAATGCATCATAGCCTAAAGGCGCGTCCATGTATCAAAAGTAGGTCAGCGTGACTTAATTTTCACTGATCACTGAACATCATAGTTTATTCTTGTCCAGGCTGTAGATTCAAGGTTTTGTCTCGCCTAATTTTTACGGTGGCGATGATGGCGACAACAATGTTAAGTTTTTGCGATTAGCCAAACGTCCCAATATTTCAGGATCAGTTAATCCTATTAGAACTAAACTTGGCCATGTGGTTGCCTATACTTTTAGGAAGCAGCATGATGACACTGAGGTCACACGGTCAAAGTCACTGTTTAGCAAACTTCTCGTTTTATCTTTCAGGATTGATTAATCCTATTGGAATTAAACTTGGATACAATGTTACCCATAATGTTAGGAAGCAGCATGCTGACATGGAAGTTACAACGGCAAGGGTCAAGGTCATTCTGACCTCTACAAAACTTTGGTATTTTTCAATGTTAGTTATATACATGTAGGCTTAGCAAACCTTATATCATGCTATATTTCGGGACTGCTTAACCCTAATGGAACACAACTTGGGTACATGGTTGCTTATACCAGGAGGACACAGGATGGTGACATGGAGGTTACCAGATTAAAGGTCACGGTCATTCTGACCTTGCTATTTTACCTCTGTTTTTTCAACTTTAAGTTTTTCTATTCAGCAAATCATTATATTTCAGGATTGGTTAATCCTCTTGGAACTAAACTTGAATTCATGGTTACTTATAATGTTAGGAAGCAGCATGGAGGTCACAAGGGCAAAGGTCAATGCCAATGTGACAAACAGGAGACGGGTGAGATATCTGATTCCGCAGCATTTTTGTTTGTCTTTTATAACCAAACTTGGTGTATGGATGCATCATGGCCTAAAGTTGTGTAATGTATCCGAAGCAGATCAGCAATCAGTGTGACCTACTTTTCAGTGTTCACTGATCATCATAGTTTATTCTTGTCCGGGCTGTAGTTTCCACAGTTGTATGTATATTGTAACCAAACATGGTGTATGGATGCATCATGGCCTAAAGGTGTGTCATGTACCAAAAGTAGGTCACCATAACCTATGTTTCATGTCATAGAGATTCAAGTTTGTTCAAGCGAAGCCGATTGGCCAATTTAGCTTGTGGCCATCTAAGATTTTTTCCTGATTTTTTGCTTATCATCCGTCCATCAAATCGCAATTCACTTATGCTTTGAACGATTGCAACCAAATTTGGCTGGAAGGAGCATAAATGGTGGTAGGCTCCAGATCTTCTATTTAGAATTTTGATTAGTTAATCTTTCTGGCGGGTGTCTTGGATTTTCTGAAAATTTTCCGGCTCCTGCAATATAAATGGGCCGACTTCAACGATGATTTGGGTGGACTAATCCTATGCTGGTAGAGTACAACACTACTAACGAGAATTCTGATTGGTCAGTATTTTCGGCGCCCATCATGGATTTCTTTTTAATTTCTGGAAATTAGTTAAAAGGCTAGACTCCTTATTAACCACTTGGCTGATTTCAAACAAACTCAGTTTGTAAGGGCCTTAAAGTGGCATGATCCGAACCCTCTATACCAAATTTTTTCGGTGGTCATCTTGAGTTTTCTGAATAATGGTGGCAAATCGTTTAAAATGCTACTACTCATTAATTGCTTAAGCAATTTCAACCAAATTTGACTCAAATGATCCTATGCTGGTAGGCTCCAGAACTTCTGATCAGAATTTTGATTGTTCATTTTTTCTGGTGGTCATCTTGGATTTTCCTAGAATTATCCGGAAATCATTTAAAACGCTACTACTCCAATATAAATGTCCCGACGTAGCGAAACTTGGGTGGACTAATTCTATGCTAGTAGGCTTCAACACATCTGAACGAGAATTCTGATTGATCAATATTTCGGGCATCCATCTTGAATTTTCCGAAAAATGACGGGAAATCATTTGAAATGCTATTCATTATTAACTGCTTGGGCAATTTCAACCAGACTTGGCTGGAAGGATACTTCTGAATTCAGATACAGAATTTTGATTGGTAAATTTTTCTGGTGGCAATCTTGGATTGCGACACTGACACTCAAATGTCATACAAAAAGGTCCTCGGGGAGCAGCTAGCTGACATCGACAGCCCTAACCAAAATACTGAAATCTATGGCATCATCAGCTACCAGCACCATAGGTGTTCTTAAAAACAACCAAACTAGGTATACTGACGACCGTCTAGTAGTGAACCTGTCAGCAGAAAGCATTACGGCTGCGTATCTATCAGTGTCCAAAGTGAAGACCGCACCAAACTACGCCGGTAGCACAATGACATTCTGCGCCACATTAGCAAACGCTTAAAAGATCTTGCCATTCAACAAGCAGACTCCCTAGCAGATAAAATCAATGTCATGAATGACTATGAAAGTTATTGACTACACACCACCACTCACTGTACACGACTCTGATGGACACTTTATCGGCACTGACCAGGGCAAAGTCGAAGCGATGCGAGAATGGTTCAAGGAACAGTTCACTGACCATGATGATGAGTCCTTGCACCCGTTCTCAGAAGACTCCAGGCCATTACTAACACCAATTAAAACAGCAGAAGTTGAGAAGGCACTTAAAAGCCCTGAAAAATCGATGGGCATCTGGACCTGATGGCATGAGCAATGAACTATTCAAACACGCAAGTGACATTATCTCAAAACCGATCACGAGCCTAATTAATTCAGCATTTATGCACCACCTTCCCATCGACGCTGTAGGCCAAGGCACCCTTATCGCACTACACAAGCCCAAGAAGCCACCTGGCCCCATCCAATCTGTGGCCCATCGTGCTTCTCAACAGCATACAAAAAATCCTATCTAGTGTTACTCTATGCCGCATCCAAGACGAGATCGATGACTTCACTGGATCATGTCAAAGTGGCTTCGCATTGTATGGGTTCAACGCATGCTTGTGTTGGTAGTCATGTCCAAGGACTGGGATTTCCACAAAATTAGCATTGACATGTCACAAGCCTTCGACACAATTAAACGCTCAAAGATACTAGATGTGCTACACCAGGCCAGTTGCAATGAAGATGAGCTACGACTAGTGAGACTACTGCTTGCAGACACCAAGCTGAGAGTACGAGTCAAGTCAGTCAAGTCTGTAGAGTTTGTGACATCAATCGGCTCCCCACAGAGAAATGGTCTATCTCCGGTGCTTTTCACCTGTTACCTTGCTGCTGCATTGAAATCCGTACGGGAAAGTTCCTCAAGACCAAACCCCCAGTGTCAATATTGTGTATACCGCTAGAGATGGAATGTGGCGATGATGTGGACTTCCTAGATGAGGAAAAGAAACCCCTTGACGAACTTCTCCCAATAGCTGCAAGCAAACTAAAAATTGAGAATCGCTTTATGAATGAATCCAAAACAAAGCTTTCCAGTCCTTCTGGAAGTTATGGATTCGTAGATCAAAGATGCCCTTGATTAAACGGCTACGCTCATACAATGCAATGCGTATCCTTGATGATGTAAACTGTAACTGCTGGGCAGCTCCGAAGGCAGCTCTAGACAAACTCGATGCCTGCCACTGTATACACCTACGCACCATCACTGGTGATGATCGGATGCCATCCACCCAACTTCTTGGGGCTCCCTAGTGGAACGTCTTCTAAGGCCTTCCTAGAATCATCTACTCCAACTCATCCTCTATGGCTCCCATCTTCACTGGGAAGGAAGGAAACTGAGTCCACCTAGAAAGGAAGGACAGAAGATGAAAAATCCAGGAAGGTGCGAAAAAAAACCAGCGAGGATCTATGATCCAGGGGACCTGAACGAGGGCTTGGACAGGCGCCCTCCTACTAGCACGCTGGGAGAAATGGGGAGCACCAACAGATCCAAAGGCAATGGAAACGGAAGGGATAAAATAGGAAAAAGAGAAAGGGATAGGCCTACCCAGGTTACAACCATCCCTTAAGACTCTTTTACTCTGAAACCTTTAAAGGAACGACCGCTATGACTAGATCAAGGTCCATAGAAAAAAGACTAGCTCTTCTCACCTGAGGAGTGGACTGCCGAACTTGGGATCTAGGACAATGAGCAAAAAAGGAGTCAGATCGATCCTCCTCCTCGGGTCAGACTTTAGAACCAGAAGACGGAGAAGAATTGGTAATTATCCTAGAAGGATAAGCGCCAAACTCATCAGGCCTAAGACTCTTCCTCAATGGAAGGATTAAAGAAGACTCTTAACAGAAGTCTCTCTACACAGAAGGCTTCAAAACAGAAATATGAACTTGTAGTTCTCCTTCGATCAATACTCACCATTCTGTTACTTTTGATATACAGCTGGCCTTGACAGCGGCTCTAGGATTATAGACTTAGAAAGCTTTAGCGACTCCTGGGAACCGGGTACTCGGCTCCCAACTGCTGAGTACCCGTTTACCATAGAGCTCATTCTTGTTTGCATAGCAACAAGAGCTATACATGCTTTCTGCAGGGAGAGGATTTTAGTGTACGATCGGTTTGCAATGATCGGTGGTTTCAAAATTCTTGAGTAGATGCGTGGTCTGCGGATTTACCGTGTGATACAGCAGTTTGTTATACATTTTGCTGTTTTGTTCACATATCGTTTGGCTTTCGCTAGGGAGTATAATTTATATTGATTGGTAAATATACCCCGAATGCTATGCGATATGATTCCTGGAGCCGTTACACATCCTGGAGGATCTAATATGGTTGCGTTTAATGCCCGCTTCGTTCTTGTCGTCATAATCAATGCGATCTTTGTTGTAACGTGGCGGGGTGGGGTGCGGGAGGGATACGGTTAATTTAGGAGTCAAATTATTTGAAAATTAATTGTCTGCCTTCCATCCGGGTCTCGTTCCGCTTGTTTATTGTAGGTTTGTGCTTATTTTATAGGCCAAGCCAACCCCGCCATCATGTGACGAGTGCCATAAATTTGTACGAGTCGTATTCAAGGACCATGTCTGTTTTAGGTGTTCGCCCTGTAACCTAGACCATAGGTGTAATGTGTGCGCAGTGTGGTCCGTGGATATGATGGTTAAGTTCCTTGACCAGAAGGACTTGGCTGGGTCTGACGCGGGGTCAGGCGGTCCGAGAGTAAATCGTGGAGCGCCCGGTTCGGCCGGTGGGGGTGCTCCACGTCCCCCAGCTGGAGGTGGCGGAGATGGCACCGCCGGCGTGGTTTGGTCCGGCTATGCAGGGTTTTCTGCATAGCGTTCTGCCCACGCTGGTGTCGTCCCTGCTACCAAAGGTTGGGGGCAGTTTCTCCCCATGCCTGGTACGGACCCAGTCCTTGGACAGGAGACTGGTTTCCGAGGGGGCCGTCTTGTACGGCCCCCTGGCAGTCCCGTCTGGCTCCGGCCAGACGGGTTCTGTTTCTCTGCGGCCACCTCCGGGTGGTCCAGTCGCGGTGGCCGGTCCGTCAGGTGTGGGAGCCGTCCGCCAGTCCACGGTCTACTCGTCTAGTGACGACTCTTCGGGGTCTGAAGACGAGGAGGCCGAGGAGGAGAGGTTGCTGCGGCCTCACAGGCCGTCTTGTACGGCCCCCTGACAGGCCGTCTTGTACGGCCCCCTGGCAGTCCCGTCTGGCTCCGGCCAGACGGGTTCTGTTTCTCTGCGGCCACCTCCGGGTGGTCCAGTCGCGGTGGCCGGTCCGTCAGGTGTGGGAGCCGTCCGCCAGTCCACGGTCTACTCGTCTAGTGACGACTCTTCGGGGTCTGAAGCCGAGGAGGAGAGGTTGCTGCGGCCTGTGATGCCGCAGGTGGAGAATATGGAGGTCGATTCCGTCCGCAGCTCCGCCTGTGGCTGAGACCAATCTGGTTGGTTTGGCACCAGCCGACACGGTAACGGGTTGGCCAGGCCGGGCGTGGTACTCAACTATCTCGCCGGGTCCGGCAGTCGGACGTGGGGTGCCGTTGGCGCCAGTGTCTGGCTACGGTTCCGCGACGGCTACGGTTCCGCGACTGCTACGGGTCCGTACGGTTTTCCGTCCCGACCTACCCCATGGACCGGAGTGTTTCATGGGGTGGCGGCGGAACCGTGTGGTACCGGAGTGCCTGGCGTGTCAGCCGTGGCTCCTTGCCGGGAGGCCATGGCTGGCAGGCCCGTGAACACGTCAACGGGTGACGTGTTTGCGGGTGTCTTCATCGGAGATAGATTGGTCAGAGGCTCTGGCGTGGCTAGCCAGGGTTGACCCGTCTGTGGTTTCGGCCACAGTTATCAGTTATCCCTTGTCTAGCCAACAGGGATAGTCCAGAGGTGGCCCAGTTAAATGTGATGGTGAAGGGAATGAGCAATCTCCAACCGAGACAACCGGTAGTCATTCCAGCTTGGAGTCTATCTTTAGTGCTTAATGTACTGGCCAAGCACCCTTTCGAACCGTTGCGTTCGGCTAGTCTAAAGCAATTGACTCTAAAGGCGGTTTTTCTATTGGCAGCTTGCTCAGCTAGAAGGCGCAGTGAGATCCATGCGCTTTCAACAGAGAGGGACAAATTTATTGTCTCCGGAGAGGGTCCGTGTCTACTGCCAAGAGCAGAGTTTATGTCAAAGAACCAATCTTTGAGATATCCCGGCAAACCGATCATTATACCAAAACTAACTAGGTTTGATCATGATGCCAGTGTCTGGTGCCCGGTCCGTGCTTTGACTAAGTACAAGAAACGGACTGACTCATTACGGTCGAACGATAGACATCTGTGGATCTGCCATAAAAAGCCTTATGGCGCCGCATCCATGGATACTATCTCTCGTTGGGTGGTCGAATGCATTCAGACTACTCACGAGATGGCGACTGGGCACCAGGTGCAAGGTGATGTCAGAGGAATAGCCGCCTCGACCGCCCTTTACAATGGTGTTCCGTTAGAGGACATCATGGCCGTTGCACAATGGCACTGTGAGTCCTCATTTACGGATTACTATATGAGGGATGTGTCAGACTCGGCCAATCCACTCGCTTTAGCTGTTTTGAAACGATAGTTAGTGACCACACTGCTCTTCACCCTTTTTTCACTTTGGTAAGAAAAGAACCTAAAGCAGGCATGGTCAAGCGAGAGGATGACAACCAGATTGTGTCACTGATCGTCTGGAGTCCAATTATCATAAGGTAATTCAATAGTGAGAGTTTTTTGTATTATGGATGTGTATCATGTTCATTCATCTTATATATTCATGCTCATTCCCAGGCTAATACATGGAATATGCAGGGAGCAGTTAACCATCTTGGCATATTTGTGTTTCAGGCGAGATACATGTTCGTGAGTTCTCTCCCTTTTCTTAGGAGGAAAAGGGGGGGGGTGCGGTGATGCGAATGTGATTCGGTTCCGTGAACTTGACGGTCCTTTTAGGTCTTTCTCCAAGGGGCAAAATTAGCATTTATGGCTTGCCCCTTCCCACCAGGTTACTGATCAAATCTGGTGTATATCAGAAGTAACAGAATGGTGAGTATTGCTCGAAGGAGAATGAAGCAAATTTCAATTTCCCTTTCTCCGAGATCTAACAATACTCACCATTCTGTTACGGGCCCAGCCTCCCAGCCCCACGGAGGCATGCCATAGTTTTCTCTTGTTTGGTGGCTATGCAAACAATATGAGCTCTATGGTAAATGGGTACTCGGCAGTTGGGAGCCGGGTACCCGGTTCCCAGGAGTCGTTAAAGCTTTCTAAGTCTATAATCCTAGAGCCGCTGTCAAGGCCAGCTGTATATCAGAAGTAACAGAATGGTGAGTGTTGTTAGATCTCGGAGAAAGGGAAATTGAAATTTCCTTCAATCCCTGACCGATTCAGCCCGAAGAATATGGAAGAAGATTGATCAAATATATCGAGGCCAAAGGGAGGAATTGATATAAGAATACGCCTAAGCATAATAAAAAAATTAACGTCGGATGTCTTTCTAGATCTTCTCTTAGAGGCAACGAAGCCTAACAAACTACAAACCGAGTTCAAAGAGCCTCTAAAGACGGTGGCTGAGCTAGAAAAATGGCTGATGTAATCTGTGCCTTACATACAGATTCCCAACTAAAAAGATCCGAAGAAGACTCAACCGTAGCGAAATCCTTCAAACTAGAAATAGACTGAAAGAACACTAGGAGAACAAGAAAAATTAAATAGTGGATGAATATTATCTAGCTTCGCCAACTGAAAGCGGAAGAGCCAGTGTTCTTGTATGCACATTACTAGTTAAGTTTGTATCAGCATTTTTGCAGTTGAATGTTACTTTCCGGATGCCGGGAGTAGGAAGTGGTGCTACAGACGATGCTAGGTTGGTTGCATTTGTTGTTGGCCTCTCGCTAAAAAAGACACATCTGACTGAATTCCTGTGGTGTCATCTCCCAGCGATTTTTGCTTAGAGAGGAAAAAATTAAAAAATTAGCATACAAGCAGCAAATTCTTAATCAGATGGAATCCATTCAGTCAAGTAAACCCCGCGATTATTGGAAACTTTTCAACAGTCTCAAAGGCTTTGACACTAAAACCAAAACAAGTCCAATTTCCTGTTCTGAATGGGTAGCCCATTTCAACACCCTACTGAACAGTGTACCACAGAACATAGATACTGACTTTGAAAATACTATGGACAGCTTCATTTCAGCTAATAAGCATTCAATCTTCAATGAACTTAACTTTACTATAAATAACAAGGAAATTTCGATAGCCATTGCTAAGCTTAAGAATGGTAAAGCTTGTGATTTAACCAAATCTTGCTTTCCGGCGAATTCCTGAACACTTGGCGCTGCAATTATTTAACGCCCCTCCATAAAAAAGGTGATTCACTCGCACCCGAAAATTATATGGGTATTGCAGTCGGTAGTAACCTCTGTAAGTTATTCTGCAGTGTGTTACACAACAGGCTAATTAAATTTGCTGACTAAAAAAATCTTATCCCCCAATGTCAGATTGGTTACAGGGTAAATTCCCAAACCGCAGATCATGTATTAACCTTAAAATCCATTATCGACAAATATGTCAACAAAGTGTCAAAGCAATACATGTTTTGTTGTTTTGTAGATTTCAAAGCAGCATTTGACACAGTATCAATAAAGGCATTAATATTTAAACTACTAAAGGAAATTACCTAAATGTAATTCAGAGTATGTATTCGAACGTTCTGCATGCAGTGGAACTTGAGAATGGTTGTGGTAATTATATTTCCTCAACAGTTGGTGTCAAGCAAGGCTGTGTATTTAGTCCATTGCTTTTTAACTTTTTCATAAGCGATCTTCCAGCTATTTTTGACAATGGATGTGACCCTGTATCACTACACAATACTTCCTTAAGTTGTTTGCTGTTTGCCGATGATCTTGCTATCATGTCTCAAAGTTCTAATGGTTTACAAAAGGCTCTCAATAATTTATATAAATATTGTGATACGTGGAATCTCATTGTTAATCTATCCAAAACAAAGATAATCATTTTCAATAAGGGTGGGCAAGCCATCAAAAAATTTACTTTTACATTCAAATCTTCGACCATCGAACTTGTCCAATCGTATTGTTATTTAGGCATTGTCTTCAAATCGTCAGGTAAATTTAATGATGCCTGTGATAGGCTTAAAGATCAAGCACTAAAAGCGCTCTTCAAACTCAAGGCACTAAATGTGTGTGATAACTTAAGTTGCCTTTAAGCTGTTCCAGTCTTTAATCATTCCAATTGTTAGTTATTGTTGTGAAATCTGGGTTCCATTCTTTTTAAATGGGATTAATGAACACAACTTTATGAATATCTGTGACAAGCTGCCTGGTGAAAAGGTGTTAACAAACTTTTGGAAATATCTTCTTGGGGTCAACAGGAATGCCACCCATGCTGCTGTTAGAGGTGAACTAGGTCAGTATGCCCTAGCGAAATACTGGCTACGGTTGTTTGGACTGAACTCTCCATCGTTAGTGTATCAGGCTTATCTAGACTCTTATTCAGCACATTGCAAAATCAATAATTGGGCCAGCCACATTAAAGACATGTGGTCAAACTCTGGTTGTAGTGAAACCTGGATTAATCAAGGTTCCAAAACCAAAAATAAATCTATATTAATATTGTGGAAGTCTATCGAGAATAAGTATCATAAAATCTGGTTAGATTATATAAATGGCGAACGTGTGATATCTAGTTCTGGTTCTAAATTAAGATGCTACAAACTTTTTAAACACAAATTTAGCACAGAGAATTACCTCCTAATGGAAAAAAACTTCACCAAGCGCAGAAACATTACAAAATTACGTATTAGTGCACATGCATTACAAATTGAGATAGACTGACACAAAAAACCCAAAGTGCCAGCGGATCTACGTTTTTGTAAAGTATGTAAATTAGATTTAGTTGAAGACGAACAGCACTTTATAATGGATTGCTCATGTTACACCTCAGATCGGAATAATCTTTTCAAGAAATTGAGTCAATTTACGAACTTTAACTCCCTGAACAAGAGTAGTAAATTAATTTTTTTAATGTCCTACAACAAGGGTGATGCTGAAGTCCTGAATCTTGTTTCATCATATATCAATATATGCCTATCTACTCGTCAGCGCATTCTAACTCCCACTATATGACCCACACTGCCATAATTATTGATCGCCCTCATTCGTACATGAAATATATGTAGATATACATAAATATATACAAATATGCATAAATATACGTATAAATGTATGTAAATACGTGCAAATATATATAAATATGTATAAATATAAAAATCTTGTTATATATCAACATATGCCTATCTACTCGCTAGCGCATTCTAACTCCCACTGCCATAATTATTGATCGCCCTCACCCGTACATGGTAAATATACCTACCATAACTCATAAATCATTGTTAATATATAAATATACATAAATATATGTAAATATGTATAAATATACATAGATATGTGTAAATATATATAAATAAATCTTGTCTCATCATATATCAATATATGCCTCTCTACTCGTCAGCGCATTCTAACTCCCACTATATGACCCACGCTGCCATAATTCTTGCTTGCCTTCGTGCACACATGGTAAACATACCTACCATAACTCATAAATCATTGTTAATATATATACAAATGTATACAAGTATATATAGATATACATAAGTGTATATAAATGTGCATAAATATGTAAAAATATGCACAAATATGTATAAATATGCACAAATATGTATAAGTATTCATAAATATGCATAAATATATGTAAATGTGTATAAATATATATAGGGCCTATAGTATTTAGTCATGTAAATATTTCACATTATTTTAATTATATTATAGTATCTATAGTATCTGTTTTTATCTGCATTGTTTTGTAACTCAAGATCAAGTAACCATACAACATACATGTCTGTATGTGTATATATGCTATAACTATTGCTTCTACTTCATAGGTGATTATGAATATTACAGCCACTGAATCATAAGGAGTACTGATGTCAGACAGGTCAAGTCAGGGTAATATCTGCATGTTATGTGTTGCTTTCTTTTGATAAGTAATCCTTTTTACTTGTCAATTCTTAACCTTGCTGCCAGCTGACTTGCTTCAATATTTATTTTGCCCAAGTGGACTGCTCTTTCTATCTCATGTCTATTTATAGAGCTGTCCAAGATTATCTTTGTTTTAGTTGATTATCTTTGTTTTAGTTGATTACCTTATCCACTGTATTATGTCAATGCTTTGTGATAACCTGTATAGCTTCTCTGTCTATGTATACTAACACCTGCAGACCTCACAAACATTATGTGACTTATCTGACATGGAGTTGTTGCTGTCCATACCCTCTCTTAACCAAATTATAGCTATTTTAGCCAATACTTTCCAATGTCAACATTCCAGCACCAACAGATAACCATAGCTGAGCTCCAGCTACTATTTATGTGTGCTGAAGTCAACTTATATACTTGAATACTGAATTTCCAGAAGAGATGAACTGATGAAAATTGTGACGCTTCAAGGCAACTTTAGAGGTAGGCTGGTGAATATTCTGAAAACTTAATTACCTGGAGGCTGTTGCTGCCTAGGCAGCAACAGCTTCCAATCAACTTAGTCTCAAGATACTCAGCAGCTGGTCTATATGAGTGCTTCTAATCTGAGCCCATAGATCACCACCAGATAACTCTAGCTCGTGTGTTGGAATCGATTGATATTTCATGGATCCAGAATTTCCACAAACTCAATATATAAAGTAACCATACAGGTAGGATGGCGATTATTTGAAAGTTAGTTTGCCTGGAAGTTGTTGCTGCCTAAGGCACTCAACATCTGGCCTATATTAGTGCTTTTAATTTGAGACCATCCATCACCACCAGGTAACTCTAGCTAAGCTCCGCCTACCCATTACGTGTGTTGAAATCGCTTGATATACAATCCTTAATTTTTAGAATCCCAACATCAAAGTAACTATAAGGTAGGCTGGTGAATATTTTGAAAGCTGGATTGCCTGGAAGCTGACACTGCCTAAGGTAGCAACTGCTTACAGCCAATATAGGTTTTTGAGATGTTTAACAGCTGACCTATGACTAAGCTGACAGAGAGTTATCGCTGCCCATATTTCCTCTTAGCCAATGTTTTAGCAATGACAACAATCCATCACCACCAGCTAACCATAGCTCAGCTCCACCTATTATTTACTCTTTCATGTCTATTTTTACAAAGTTGTCCAAGATTATCTTTGTTTTGTGTTGATTATTCTATCCACTGCATTATTTCAACGTTATGCAGTATAGGTACTCTGTATATATCATCTCCACCAGGTAACTCTAGCTAAGCTCCACCTACTATTTTGCGTGTGCTGAAATAGATTTATATATTTTGAGTCCTTTGCTTCCAGAATCCCAATTTCAAAGTAACTATATAGGGAGGCTGGTGAATATTCTGAAAACTGGGTTGCCAGGAAGCTGATGCTGCCTAAGGCAACAACAGCCTTCAGTCAGATTAGTATCTAGATATTCAACAGCTGGCCTGAAGGAGTGTCTGGCGTAAGCATTAACACCATATTTCCAATTGCTGCTATCAAACATCAATACAGTTACCATGCCAAGATGAGGAAGCCACTCTGTAGTCCATTGACTACCTAGACCTGGGTGTCATCTATCCTTTCTCTTCGTTCTCCAATCTTCCCCTGCCAAACCCTAATGCCTGCCAGGTTCCCTTGCTCAACCTGTAGGAAACCAGTAAAAAAGAACCACAGAGCACTATTATGCGATTTATGTAATACCTGGATTCACTTGAAATGCTCCAAGCTCAAAATTTCTGACTACACCCATCTTGAAACTAGAGCTGGGTGGTCTGACGGTAGTACCGTGAGGACCGTGGTATACCATGAACCGATACCGTGACCGTTGACATTTCCAAATACCGTGAATACCGTCCATAACGGTTGACCAATATTTGAGAAATATATTCATAAAATCTGACGTGACCAAGGGTAAATAAGTGCTAATAGTACTATTAGCCGAGTTGAGGTGAAAGGGTCGTTGTAAAAACAAACATCAAGACGTCAATTACAAAATAATGACAGGCAGAATTGTATGTCAAACGTACGTCTTGAGTCTCACGGTAAAATTGCTTTATTTAAAACATCTAAACTCATTCTCTGGCCGTCCGCCGGTAGTAATTACACTATAATATATTCCCTATTCCCATTTCTATTATTTGTAATTTATTACTCCAAGCATTTTGTCACCGAACAAACACGCTAGAATAACAAAATAACATACAAACAGCGTGCTATTCAAACACAACAGCGATCTCGCAGACGTATCTGATTGGTTGTTCATGAACTAGACCGTGGGAAAATACATTACTATGCTGAATTTATCAATGAAAATTTACTAAAACGTAGTATTTGCTGCCGCCGTTTTGATCACGTGCTAATTTATTAACAACGAGCAAGCGTTGAAGTTATTTTTTATTTTTCTGGCTTGTTTTAAGAAATTTCTTTTAGGATTAAATCCAGTTTATGTAACGACACCTAAAAATTAGTGTTTTAGTTTTTGTAATTCATTTTTCAACTGGCTACACGTCGGAAGTTCGCGGAAATAGCTTTTTACACGCATTGTTCACGTGAAGCATGGCGAGTAACGAGTCTGCACATCGGGTACTCGGTAATTATCAGAAGCTTTGGAATCAGCTATATTCAACGTCGTGTTATATGTATGTGTATAGGCCTGTTTTCGCGAGTAACAGAATATACGACTCCAACAGAAATAAAAGAGTACAACACTCGCCCCGTTTAAATACTCGCGGATTTTGTCTGGACTCTGTTTATCAAAGCGCTCGAATGCCAAACTAAAATTTACCGTTTGCTGGTCGCACGTATTAATAGCAAGAACAATCCAGATTGAAAATAGTGCACCCCAATGTCTCAAACAGCGGGTCGACCACACCCGTTGACCGATATTCCCGTGAATGACATCAATAAAAATAGTGACCTAATAAAATCGTGAAACTAAACAGTCGCAATAGCCATGTTTTTCTTCTCTAAATCAGGAAGCCGATTATTTATTTTACCTATATTTACCGTTGATTGGAGATGACAGTGAAAAGGAAATGGAAAAAATTGTTCTAATTTCGTGGCATGCCTCAAGCTCAGATGACGGTATACCGTGGTACCGCGGTATTTTTTCATGGTACCGATACCGTCATGTAAATATCAATACCGCCCAGCTCTACTTGAAACCAATAACAAATCATGGTGGTGCATCAACTGCAACAAATCACCGTTCCGCTTTAATCACTATGACAATGATACACACTATATGCTTGCAATTCTAAATCCACATTGGAACACATGGACCATCAACTTATAAGCCCATTTACACTAAATACATGCAAAACAAACCTGACTGACAACAGAACAGACATAAACATAACACCACCATCAGGTGACTACATTCTACAAAAAACATTCAATGACAATTTAATAGCATCTAAGGAACATGTACCTTTTCACTCTTACATGCCAACATACGATCACTCCTGAAGAACATTGACAGGTTAAGCTGCCTTCTAGAACTGAGTGCACATGAATTTGGAATTATTGGAATTACTGAGTCATGGCTAAAAGCAACTTCACCTACTAACCTTGTAGATATAGAAAATTACACGTTTATTGGAAAGCACAGAAAAATTTAAAAGGGTGGTGGTGTAGGCGCATGTACATCAAGGATAATATTCAGTACAATGAGCATGAGGATCTTTCCATTCTGGACTCAAAATTTGAATCATTGTTTATACCCCAACAGAAAAAGGAAAAAATAAAATAATAGGCACTGTCTATAGTGCACCAAACAGTGATAAAAGAAAATTTATTTACCTACTAGGAGCAACCATAGATGATATTCAAAAAGAAAACACGGTCTACCTCATGGGTGATTTCAATATTGACCTGATGGAACAAAACTGCTCTCATTCACAAAGTTGTACAAATTTGCTAAATGCACATTCCTTTTATACAAACATAACTAAGCCGTCCAGAATTACTGAGAGTTCGGCTAGAACTATTGATAATATATTCAGTAATAATATCAGTTTCATCAACAAAACACATTAAGGAATTTTCGTAACAGACACATCAGATAACCTACCAATTTTTATCCTCCAAAAACAGGCAAACTACAGTAGACCATTTAAAAACGAAAAGATTAAGTGTAGAGAAATGAATCAGGTCAACTTTGAAAAATTTTAAAAGGACATGTCTGAGGTAGACTGGAATGAAGTGATAGATATAGAGTCATGTGATGATGCCTACACCAAGCTCCACAACATATGCAGTAACATCTTTAAGCACAGTTTCCCCATGAAAGAAGAAATTATTCAAACACAACCCTACTAAACCATGGCTGACAAGAGGATTGATATCTGCCTGTCATAAAAAACAGCGACTTTATTTGACATTTATAAAATGTCAAACAAAGTATAATGAGACAAAGTTGGACCAAATAATTAAAACATCAAAAAAGAACTATTATCAGAATAAATTTGAGCAATCCAAAAATGATATAAATGAAACATGGAAAATCATAAAATCACTTTTGAATAAAAACAATAGAAAAGCACAACAGACCCAGTTTCTCTACAATAATAAGGTAATCACGGATAACAATGAAATTGCAAACAGTTTCAATTAATACTTTGTTAACATAGGTCCAGCTCTCTCAAAGAAAATCATATCTACATTAGGAATTAAATACAGTGATTACCTCACAGATACTTCCGCTTATCAATCCTCTTCATTTTTTGCTTATCCTGTTAACAATGAAGAAATCTTCACTATACTTAATTCACTTAATCCTGCGAAAAGTGCCGGCGTAGATGGGTTTAAATGGAGCATATTTAACACTGCATATTTGATTTACTAACGCCACTCAACCATATCTGCAATCAATCACTAGGTACAAGGCATATTTCCATCAAAACTAAAATCTCTCCAATATATAAAGCAAAATACTCGTCCAACTTCACAAATTACAGGCCTGTCTCAATACTTCCACTTTTCTCTAAATTAATGGAGCAATTAATGTATAATAGATTAATCAATTATCTAGAAAAAAAGGAAATTTTATATGCTTCACAGTATGGATTCCGCCAGAAACACTCAACAATGCTCGCACTAGTTGAAATGACAAAAAAATCATTGAATCAATTGAAAAGAAAGAACATATACTGGGCATCATTTTGGACCTTTCAAAAGCTTTTGATACTATCAATCACAATATATTATTAGGAAAACTTGCCTAATACGGAATCCGAGGATGTGCACTTGCCTGGTTTCAGAGCTATTTAACTGATAGAACATAGTGCGTGCTATTTAATGCAACCTGCTCTGGGTGTTCCTCAGGGGTCAATTCTTGGCCCTCTGCTGTTTTTACTCTATATGAATGACTTGCCCAAAATTTGTCACTAATACTGTTTGCCGATGACACCAATGCCTTTTGCTCCGCCAAAAACTTAGATATATTATACGAAAGACTAAATAAAGAAATTATTAACTGGTTCAAAGTAAACACGCTATCATTAAATGTTGATAAAACAAACTACATGCTATTTTCAAAGTCTAGACAATCAAGAAACAATAGTATTCCAAAAATCTATATTAATAAAAAAGAAATTGAAGCTCCTTTTGCTAAATTCTTAGGAGTTTATTTAGACAAGAACCTGACCTGGGGCAAACAAATTGAGGTAGTCACAGGTAAAGTAGCAAGAGGCATGGGGGTCATTCAAAGACTAAAGCCATACCTAACACAAGCTACCATTAAAACCCTGTATTCCACATTGATCCTTCCACACCTAACATACTGCAATGCCATCTGGACTAACACACAAAAAAACAAATTTGCAAAATTGCAAAGCATGCAGAAATAATGCATTAAAATGTTCTCAAAAACAGCAACGGGTCAAAACACATTCAAAACACAAAAAAACTTCTTAAACTCACACAGACATAGGTAAGTCACAGATGATCAACATTTCCAGAGCCTTTCATCACAAAATCCTACCTAAATCTATAACCCACAGCTTTGCAAACATCGAAATCCACACATATAACACTAGGAACAAACATGATCTCCACATTAGATACACACGAACAGACACAGGGAAACGTAGAATTTCAGTTGGTGTCGTCAAAGCGTGGAATAGTATAGAAAAACACAGACGCGAAAATCATTGCCATAGCTACTATCATAACAACCACCCACTACTACTACTACTACTACTACTACTACACCATAATGCACTATTACAGCTATCGTGACTACTGCTTCCTTCAATCTGATGCACCTCAACAAGTTTTACTACTAAATAGCAACCTATGGGTTGAGCTGGGGTAATTAGCATGCATGACACCCCCCCCCCCCCAATATAAATCTCTAATCTCATTAACTAAAAGGAAAAACATAGATGTATTGTATCGTTTGTTCTTTTTTCTATGTCTACTTAGCTCAGTACCGTATCTGTACATTCACAAGTATGTCTCACATTCTATGCTAAGCCGTGTGTATAATTGTATATGTATGTTTAATGTTATGTGTCCGCCACCACCACAGGCAATGCCTTCGGCGGACATCCTGTATCGAAAGTATGCAAATTGGTATCCAAGAAGCAAATAAATAATATTGAATCTTGAACTGTATTGTTGTAGCTATGGCTCTATGTGCTCAATGACTCAGTGACTTTGTGCTTTCAAAAATAAATAAATAATAAAAATATGCGAACTGCGGATGTGTGGCTCTTCTGTGGCAGTATCTTGTGTCCGTAGAATCTGATTTGTTTTCTGAATTTCATCGATGCGGGCTTCTTGCCTTGTGATAAATGCTGCGTATTATTAGATAGGCCAATCAGCGATGTTAGTCAACCATATTCGTAGAGTACATAGCGTGGAGTATCCAGTTTCGGGGCGCCTAAATATTTTAAAATAAATTGGCTTAATTTGTTAGTGACTTTACCCCTTATCCTGCGCCAAGTTAGAAGAAAATCCCCGAAAACGAAATATCAAAACACAGCGCCATTAGGCGATGACGTACTTCAAAACAAACAAAAATGATGTTATCCTGTTTCGGTGATACCCATATACAGGCTCGCACAAATTTCTGTTTTTAGACAATCCAGCTACCATATGGAGCAAAACGTGCTGAATGTTCTTAGTCGTCAGAATGGGGAAGTGTTTTATTATAATTTTTTGTTTTTTCTCGGGTGGTGGTGGTGGACATTTCACTTCAAGAGTATACTTACCTCCCTAATACTCTTTGATATTGCTAAATATCGGCTTTCACTCAATAAACACTCAGACTAAAAACAGTTAGGTGCCCAGAGTCAGAGTGCAGTCCGGCGGATGCCAGTCCCACCACCGCGCATGCGCAGACTAGCACTTCCTCTTTGCTAATTTATTGGCAGAGGGTCTACACATGTTTTTGTGCTAGAGCTTTTCTCAAGTGTTTTTCTAAGTCTTTTGAGTGTTTATAGAAGTTTATAACCCCTGATTAAGATGGCAGACAGGATTACTTCGCCAGAGGAATCTATCCATCAGGTGACTTCTATTATAATTAGCGAGTTTTTCCCGCTGTAATGTGTTTCCAGGATTCGCGTTTATCGTGATAGGCGCCTAGTATAGTTGTTTTATGTCAACATGGCGCTATATAATGCTAATCTCTCTGTGTTTATGTCCACAGGTATCTGTCTGGGGACATCACATCAACAGAGGGTTTGTTTCTCTCCACCAAGGTTCCATTTCTTACTAATACTGTTAGGTTATCTAACCAAAAAGTCTATGTCCAGTGACTCTCTCACTTTGCCCTCCTGATCCAATTCCTTCCCCCTAAGGTGGAGAGTTAAGAGGTCATAGTCTTGGTGGAGTGTTCCAGTTCATCAGATTGGATGGTTTGTCTATACAAAGAGTCAGGTATTCTAGTTAATGATATGAGGTGATGATAATTATGTAAACTAAAATTTGCCACTATTATCATTGTGTATCTGATGTTTGTGTAGTCTGAATATCTATCCTTCATAGTTAGATGTTCTGGATATGAATACAATTCGTCCTTACACCTGGATGTTTGTTTCGGATCGATTTAATTTCTGTCTTGAAATTATGACTTCATAATCAGCCTTGCTCTTTTTATTAACAATTAAAGTTTTGCCCAACGCTGGTTTCTCATATGTCCCTCTCTTTTATTTTTGGTTTTGAGTTTCTAACCTTAACTAAAATACTCATTGTCCTCGTCTTCTGTCCTGTTTCAGAGACCTGGTTGCCAGTCCTGTGGTCGCTTCTTGAAGGAGAAGTTTATTCCCCACCTGTGTTTCCAATGTAGCCCCTGTGGGCCATTACTTAATTGTGATGTGTGTAAGCAGTGGGGGGGGGGGGGGCGAACTAATGAGTTTTTGTGCTTACAGGCAAAGGACAAGGTTGCGGAGGAGGGGAGGAAGATGAAACGAGAGGTTGTAGGTAAAAAGGGTAAGAGGAAGGCCTCGTCCTCAGTGGACATGGAGGCCTTCCATAGTGAGATGTTGGGAGAGATGAAGAGGACAATAAAGGATTTGGTACCAGAGTTGCTCTGTGGCATGTTTCCTGGAGCAAATCCTTTGTTGTCCTCGTCATCTGCTTCGGAGCAGATAATCCCCGCCTCTGAATCGACTTTCCTTAGGCCGTTACCAGTTTTCGACGATTCAGAGGTGGCCCCATTAGAGGGGGCGTTCCACGACATTGGCAGCAGGCTTGTCGCGCCGGTGGTTCGTGGATGGTTGTCGCTGGAACCTGCTGGCTGCTTATCAGCCCAGGGGTATCCGCATGCCGCAGGTGCCAGTACCTCCTATGGCACCTTTCCTGGCCAGTCCGGGTTAGCTCTTTTTGCTGACCCGGAGTCTAATCTTTCTGGCCAGGAAGAAGAGGATTATCTGCTGGGTTCCCCTTCTGATGCCGTGGCCATGGATTTTGCCGTCTGTGCACCCCTCGCGGGGAATACAGGCGACATGATCCACGGTCCTACTCATGCAGGAGTAGAATTCACGGCTCAGAAGGTGGCCCTGGTTGGATCCGACGGTCACTTATTCCGCATACCTCGGCTTGCCGAGTATTGCTGGTGCTGGCCGGGGCCATGGTGTGGCGGTAACTGCCCCATGCTCTACCACGGCGCCTGCTCCTGGACAAGCCACCTGTTCTTTCGGGCCTGCATGCTTTCTCTGGCTTGCCAGGAGTGTCAGCATATCCAACTTCAAGCTCGACTGCGTTAGCTCAGGAGGAAGACGAAGGCCCTCGTCTAGTAGAGCTTTCGCAGTTGGCCACGGAGGAGGATTGGTCTGACGCTTGTCAATGGCTGATAAGCGTCAGGCCAGACCTGCCCGTGGAGCAGTCGGCTAGCCAGCGAGACCACCGGCCGTGGTTAGCTGGAAAGTCGACTGTTAGCGCCATGCCATCTCTGCCGATAGCAGAGCACATCGTTGATACGTTCTCGGCGGCGGAGACGTCCATCAAGGCGAATGGGCGTCTCGCGAGGTTGCAAGACGCTGCCACATCGTACCTATGGACTACCAGAGGTACGGTGTGGTACCTAAGCCCAGCGTGGATGACCGCGCAGCTTTAGGTGAGGATACGTGCTGCGGTCGGCCAATGCCGCGTTGCGTGATACGGAGGAGAGCGTCTATTGCGGCGCTTTCTCACGTCTCCCAGCTGTTGCAGGGGGTAGTGACAGCATCCGCATCACATCACGCCAGCCGAGCCCGATCACAGTCCAGAGAGCCATCCAGGATGGTATCAACCTGCTCTGGATTGTATGACTCGGGCGGTGACCAGAAGTGTCCGGGCGAGGCGCACGTTTGCGTTAGATAACCTGTGCCCGTCCCAGGACCTGTACAATAGGCTTCTGCGTACTCCTATGGCAGGTCCTGGTCTCTTTGGAGGTGAGGGATGTAGGCACCTCCAGGAGATGGTCACTCTGGTCAACAACCAGAGGGCGCTGCGCAAACAGTTGTTATTACACCACAAAAACATCCATTACCGTTCAATCACTACTTGCTAAATCAATTATCTGCATTTTGCTAACATAATAAGATTTTTATGCCTGCATACCCACCTCCCCATGCCTAATCCTATTCCTATGGACCCTCAACCAGGCTACTGGTTGAGTCCCATCTCCAGCCTACCATCAAGTATAGACTGGCACCAGTCTATACTCACCTCATAGTGACACTTGTCGCTAGGCGCGCTCGCGCATGAGAGCCCGAATAGGAAACAGATTCACTTTTCAATTATTCTGCAAGCAGAATAGTTGTCCAAAAAATATTTGAATAAGTTTTGTGTTTTGCGCTGTGACAGCGGTACCTGTGATTTTATATCGCGGAATATCATGCCTAATATGATGTCAATCCTTCCTAAGTTACGTCTGAGGAAGTATAATTGTGTTTGTACAGTATCTTTAGACGAATTTGAGATCTTACCGGTTTTCGTGAAGATCGCGTTAGTTCGGGGTATCTTGATTGTTATGCCTATCCTAAATCATCATCATCATCATTAATAATGTCCAGTCCATATGTAGAGCCTGTAACGAAGTTATTTCTAGTGCATTATAAGGATTATAATAAAATCCCTTTAAAGTTTCTGGTAAGGAAATTCGAATTTTCCCGCCGTTAGAACTGAGTTGAGGGTGTCTATTGTTGAGAGTTTGAGCGGTATGCTTCATTGTTACGTTTTTTCGTTTGTAGGAGTCAGCGAAAGGGTCAGATAGGACTAAATGTTCGTCGGCAAAATGTGATCGCCATCACTCGATAGAGTTCGCCGGGCACGTTTGTGCGAAGTGTACTTCCTGTACTGCGAGTGCTATGTGTGGGATTTGTAAAGGGTTGCCGGTTTCGGTGGCGAAAACGTTCTTTAAAGATTTGTCGGTAAAACAAGCGCTGCCCTCTGGTCATCCTTCCCCTTCCTCCGTTGCTAGCAAGGCTAAGGCGGTGTCCTTTGCCCAATCCTCTGTTCCGTTATCGGTAACAACAGAGGGGGGAAACTCATCGGGAAATTCGGACGCCGTGATGGCGCTTTTTGCTAGATTTGAATCGTTTGCCACAGTGTTGACAAAATCGCTAGATGAGCGGATTTCTTCTGCGATAAGAGGCAAAAAAGCAGGAATCCTCGTCAAGCTCGGAGGATAGCCCGAAGGCTAGCGGGCGTTCCCGCAAATGGGGGAAGCCGGTCCCTCTGACCTCTAGGCAGGTGTTAGTACCAGCGAAGCAGAAGACAAGAGCATCCAGCCTCTTGAAGGTGTGCTCGGAGAGTGCATCAGATAAAATCCACATAAGACTTGAGGGTGACGGGCATAACCCTCAAGCCGTGGTGGCGTCGGCTGAAACCGGCGCCCATGAGGCCAGTCCTTATGAGAATGCCAAGTTTACGGTGGTTCCGGTAGTTACAGTGCTTTCTAGAGAGCCCATTGCTAAGAGGTAGTTAGTTCCGGTTCCGTTGTGGTGGACTCGGGTTTACTTCCATTTTCCAGTTCCGGTACCGTTGTGGTGGACTCGGGTTTACTTCCGTTTTCCGATCCTCAGTCTTTTTCCGTCCGAGCTTCCGGAATAGCAAGACATCCGGGTCGTGAAGATCCGTTTCCGGCTTCGGTGGCTTCCGTTTCCGGTAGGACTTCCGGTTTGGGTGGTAATCCAGGTCGGCAAGATCGGGTTACCACTTCCGTTGCGGCAACTTCCGGTCTGTCTTCCGGTTATGTATGACATCCGGGTCCTAGAGATCTGGGGTCTTCTTCCGTTTCCGGGTCTGTTAGCGCTTCCGGTCATTCCGGAGTCTGAGGACTCCTTTTATTTTCCGAATTCCGGTAGATGCGTTTCCGGTTCCGTTGTAGGCAATAGTCAGTTCACTTCCGCTTCCGGTATTAGGGGTGTACTTCCGGGTCGGTTAGACCTGGATAGAATTCCGATTTCCGTTTCCGGTTGGGAGGCAGCTTCCAGTTTAGAGAGAGAACAAAATTCGTTAGGCCCAGCTAGATTTGTGGATGATAGGAACTTTGATTATGGTCCAGAAATTTCTCAAAGGTTTTCACAAGGATTCGGTAGCTTCTAATTATGAATCTTTCCATCCTCCCAAGGTTATTGATGTTGAGTTATCTGATCATGCAGATTCTTCCTTTCGTGAGGCTGGAGTTAATCCAGTTTTTTCTAGGTCTTCTTCCCATTCCTCTTCTCTCTCGTCGAAAGACTTCTCCTCTTCTCTGGATCAGGGAATGTGGACGTCTTCCATAGATTTAAAGGACGCTTACTTCCATGTTCTTATTCATCCTGTATTCAGAAAGTTCCTGAGGTTTGCCTACAAGGATCGGGTGTGGCAGTTTCACGCCATGCCCTTCGGCCTGACCACGGCTCCCTTCCTTTTTACCCGCAGTTTCAGCCATGGCAGGAATTTTACACCGTCGTTCTATCCATCTTCAGGTTTATATAGACGACTGGTTGGTAAAAGCAAGGTCTTCCTCAATTCTCGAAGGCATTCTTCCAGAGGTTTGAAGTCTGGCTTGCAATCTAGGGTGGATTATAAATCTAGAGAAATCAAGCCTAGTTCCGTCTCAAATCTTTACTCATCTAGGCGTTTCTTTCAATCTGGCCAGGGGGGAGAGAGGCGTTATCAGTGGCAATGGAACTTCTTGCTTCTTTGACAGTGGTAAGAGCAAGATTCTTTTTTAAGAGTGATAGGTCTGATGGTCAGCGTAGAGAAGGTGGTTCCTTGGGCGGCGCTGATGGGGCGGCGCTGATGAGGCGGCCCCTTCAGATGTATTTAATGTCCCTTTGGAAACAGTCAGTCCACCACTCTATCTACCATCAGATCCCCATCAGAGAACATTTGATCCCTCATCTAGATTTCTGGAAAGACCGTTCTCTGCTGCTGATGGGGGTTCCACTGGTGAAGTCCCCTCCTCAAGCAATTATTTTCACAGATGCCTCTCAGGAGGGTTGGGGAGCAGTCTGGGACTCCCTGTCAGTTTCCGGCTTTTGGTCCCTGGAGGAGTCGTCAGCCCACATCAACGTCCTGGAGTTGTGGGCTGTCAAGAAGGCTCCTTTCTTGGTCAGATCTGGTGATAGGCCTCAAAGTGTCAATTCGGTCGGACAATTCGACAGTCGTAGCTTATATCAACAGGCAGGGAGGTACATCTTCTCTCCTTTGTCTAGAAGTATGGAATCTGCTCTTGTGGTGCCGCAAGAGGCAGATTTTTCTAGTGTCATCACATGTCCCAGGCAGTCTGAATTTTCTGGTGGATCAACTGTCACGTCCCAGCAAGTTCGCCCACACAGAGTGGCAGTTAAAGAAGTCGGTTGTCAAAACGATTTTCAATCTCATGGATCGTCCTCTAGTAGATCTGTTCGCGACCTCTCTGAATGCCCAGATCTCCTCTTACATGTCTCCTTTTCCGGACAGTCAAGCCCTGGCGGTAGATGCCCTGTCTCAGTCCTGGACAGGGATGTTCGCCTATGCCTTCCCTCCTACTATTCTGATTCTGTAAGTGTTGAAGAAGGTCAAGGACCAAATTTGCGAGATTCTTCTGATAGCTCCCTTTTGGCCCAAGGTGATTTGGTTTGTAGACCTTCTGGATCTTCTGGTATGTATCCCAGGACCTTCTGTCTCAAGTAAGAGGTCGTTGTGTACATCCAAGTCCAGGAATCTTCAATCTGTGCGTTTGAGAGCTTCCAGGATAAGGTTTCTTCAAGATCTCAGGAAATTATTGACTCGGCCAGAAGGGAATCGACTCGGCCAGAAGGGAATCGACCCGTCGAGTTTACAAGGGTCGTCTTAAAATCTTTGGTAGGTGGTGTTCAGACCAAGGTTTCGTGCCCGATTCTGTTTCTATACCACAAGTTTTAGATTTTTTAGCTTATCTGTTCGACTCTTTGAATTTGTCAGCTAATACTGTCAGGGGATATAGATTTTCGCTTGCATCTTCCCTTCCTTGTCTTCTGAATGCCGATGCTAAGGATACTAAGACTCTTAATAGCTTTATTAGAGGTCTAGGTAATATTCGTCCTCTGACTGCTAAGCCGTTACCTTCCTGGAATCTGGCTTTGGTTCTTCATGTCTTGGCAGGTCGCCATTTTGAGCCTATATCGTCTATTAGTCTTAAGCTTTAAACTTTTAAAGCGGTTTTTCTTGTGGCTGCTGCCTCTGCTAGAAGACGTTCAGAGATTCATGCTCTTTCGGCAGAAAGGGATAGATTTATAGTGTCAGGTGACGGTTTGGTTTTATATCCAAGAAGGGATTTTCTATCTAAAACCCAGTCTAACCGTTTTCCGGCTAGTCCTATTATTTTAAAATCTTTGTCATCTTTTTCGCCTTCCGACAAACTTTGGTGTCCGGTTAGAGCGTTAAGAACTTATAAACAGTGAACCGATTTTAAAAGAACAGATCCTTCCAAAGGCTACGATTGCCAGATGGCTTTGTGAGACGATTAAGCTTTGCTACGAAATAGCGTCTCCGGATCAAATTAATCTCGCGCATATTAAAGCCCATGATGTTAGAGGCATGGCTACTTCTTTCGCTCTTTTTGCCGGTTCATCGTTAGATGAGGTCATGCAGGTGGCAGGATGGAAATCTGAATCTACTTTTACCTCGTTTTATCAAAGACCAGAGGTGCAGCAGCGTCATTTTTAACTAAAAAAGCCGAGAACGATATGCCCAGCACTTCCCACCATTTTCGTTAGGACTGTGCGTCTGCAAAAAGGGTGAGTCTTCTTTGGTTTTTATTTAGTTCTTTAAGTTCTACTTATCCTTATTTGTTAAATCACGGTGTGATTGAGTTATATGCACTATTATGTTATGTTATTAACAGTGGGATAAGATTGGTTGGATTTTTATCCTGTGTTAATGCCTCTCTAATCTCCTCCCACTGTATGGGGACATGGGGCACTGACCAAATCTACGGGGTATGGGGACATGGGGCACTGACCAAATCTACGGGTTTAGCAAGTAGTGATTGAACGGTAATGGATGTTTTTGTGGTGTAATAACAACCCCTGCGGGTTGGTCTGTTGTTTTATTAACCACTATAAAAACATACTTACCGTTCAATCACTATGATCCGGCCTCAGCCACCACGCATGGTAAGATTTGAGAATCAAGTTGGAAATATTTTGCACTTAAATTTAGAAAAGTGAATCTGTTTCCTATTCGGGCTCTCATGCGCATGAGCGACCGCGCCTAGCGACAAGCGTCACTATGAGGTGAGCATAGACTGGTGCCAGTCTATACTTGATGGTAGGCTGGAGATGGGACTCAACCAGTAGCCTGGTTGAGGGTCCATAGGAATAGGATTAGGCATGGGGAGGTGGGTATGCAGGCATAAAAATCTTATTCTGTTAGCAAAATGCAGATAATTGATTTAGCAAGTAGTGATTGAACGGTAAGTATGTTTTTATAGTGGTTAATAAAACAACAGACCAACCCGCAAGGGTTGATGGTTTCTCTGGAACCAGTCATTCCTCAGGCGGCCGATCCAGTTATTTCTCATGACACAATGGACCCAGAGTACAGGTTCACTGGACTCGACCGTGTCAGTGTTGGAGCCTCTAATTCACCACCTGCAATGGTGGTTGAAGGCAGAGAATCTCTTGGCGGGGGTTATGCTAACCCCTCCTCACCCTCAAGTAACTGTGTATACAGATGCCTCAATGGAGGGGTGGGGAGCTTGCCTGGAAGAATCCACGATATCAGGGCTTTGGAATCTGGAACAGTCAAAGGAACATCTACTGGAGTTAAGAGCAGTAGTCCTGGGCCTGGAACATTTCTTACAGAAAGTTCAGGGCAAGATTGTTCTTATTCGATCAGACAACTCAACAGTAGTGACTTACATAAACCGCCAGGGCGGAACGAACATACGGAGACTGCTTTGTTGGTGCCTGGATCACAGGATTACCTTGAAAGCAGTTCATATTTCGGGAAGGTTAAATCTGCTAGCAGACTCATTGAGCCGAAGGATGAGTGTTTTACCGACGGAATGGCAACTAAATCAATGTGTGGCGGATCGTCTGTTCACCCAACATCGATTTGTTCGCAACGAAGAAGAATGTAAAGATGACGACGTACGTCTCTCCGATTCCAGATCCAAGCGCGTTCGCAACAGATGTGTTAGCCATCAGCTGAGTGGGAATGTATGCATACGCATTCCCTCCAGCAATCCTGATTCCAAAAATTCTTCAGAAAATCAGACAGGAGTGCCAAGTGCTTCTGATCGTCCCAAATTGGCCACGCCGATCATGGTATACGGATCTGCTGGACCTTCTGGTCTGCAATTCGGTTCCTCTGCGATGGACGACCGATCATGGTATACGGATCTGCTGGACCTTCTGGTCTGCAATCCGGCTCCTCTGCCTCTGATGGACGACATTATCTTCCAGGGCAAGGCCCTTCACAACAATCCGTCAATGTTCAGATTGACTGCGTGGATGTTGTCAAGGAATCTAGAATTAACGAGGGCTTTTCTGAGCAAGCAGCCATGTTTATGGCCAAAGCCAGGAGGGGGTCAACCTCCAGAGCATATAATTATAAAATCAACAGATTTGCAGAATGGTGCTCATTAAGATGTATTGATCCAATGGATTCATCTATTCAGGTAGTAGCTGATTTCCTCTGTCACCTGTATGATGCCTATAGCCTCAAGCCTAACTCTATTGCTGGTTATAAATCAGCTTTAATGACAGTTATCCCTTGCTTGGCTAATAGGGGAAGTGATGAAGTAAGTACATTAAATGTATTAATTAAAGGCATGGGCAATCTAAGACCAAGAAATACCCCGGTGATTCAATCTTGGAGTTTATCTCTAGTGCTTCAGGTACTAGGCGATAAGCCTTTTGAACCACTTAGTTCCATTTCTATGAAAATGTTGACTCTTAAAACTGTATTTTTAATTGCTGCGGCCTCGGCTAGGCGTAGGAGTGAAATTCATGCCTTAATAGCCGAGGAAGACCGTTTCGTGGTTACAGGGGAAAGCCTTAAGCTTCTACCTAGGATTAATTTCTTGGCTAAAAATCAGTCTTTGAAATATCCAGGTCAACCTATTTTTTTGCCAGCTTTAACTAGATATGATCCTAATTCTAAAGCATGGTGTCCCGTCCGAGCGCTGATCCGGTACAAACAACGTACTCAGGAGTGGCGGACGGACCAGTCAGCGTTATGGTTGTCATATATTGAACCCCATGCCAGGGCGTCTAAGGACACCATTTCCAGGTGGATTGTAGAATGTATTCAGTTTTGTCATAAATCCGCCACCGGTAAGCAAGTTGACATGGCCAAGGCTCACAGTGTCCGGGGCGTAGTGACTTCCACTGCCCTATTTAATGGGGTCCCTGTGGATGACATTATGTCAGTTGCTGAGTTTTACAGACCATTATCTCCGTGACACCTCCAATCCTCTCACCTTATCGATTTTGAAAAGATAATCAGGTGTACTTTTTTTATGAGGCTTACTCATTGCTTGTATATATCACAATTAATTAATGGGAACAACCACTTTTTGGGACTGCATCAGCCTTCACCACTGGGAAGATGATGTCAGCAGCCAAGTTCACCAAGGTCAGTCTTGTTTATGTGTTGTTCAATGTTAATTGTATTGTCACGTGACCCTTTGTTATTAAAATGGTGATGGTATGTGTTTTTATGTGGTTCATCATTGAGAGTATACGAAAATGGAGCTTTTTCGTCTCTGTCCTATAGTACATGGCACTTGTACGTAGAGAGCGTATGGGACATTGAGGTCATTCGAGTCTTCCTCCCAGGAAGGGGAGGGGGGGCGCATATGACATTCGGTCATCTCTCATTCATCGGTTTGTATTAGCCGATGGTTTTTCAAATCCTGACTGTGTTTTCACACAGTTTCAGAGGTTTAAGTGCCTTAAACGCAGAAAAGTGTATATGGAAGAGCTGGTCTTTTGACATGCGCGGTGGTGGGGCTGGCATCGTGGGGCTGGCATCCGCTGGCTGGGCACCTAACTGTTTTTATTCTGAGTGTTTATTGAGTGAAAACCGATATTTAGCATTATCAAAGAGTATTAGGGAGGTAAGTATCAACTCTCGTGAAAAAAAAAATCCGTGGAGCTAGTTGTGAGGGCTTGACTAAAGCATAAAATGGAAATATGCAAAAGATATTGAATAATATTATACTATGCGTGTACTCCTTAGGCACTGCGCTGTTGACTTTTGAGCCACACTGCGCTGTTGACTTTTGAACCACCCTGTCCAGTCTGGATTTTGACATTGGTCACGTGGTATAAATAACAGATGATGGGGAAGAATTTCCAATATTTGGAGAAAAAAAATTTGTTTTTTATTTGAAATACAATGCTTTAAAGGCATTAACATGGTCAGAGACACGAACGCTCTTACCAAAACAATGTGCTAACTCCTCAACAAAATTGGACAACTAAGGTCCTATGCTACAGCTGCTTCATGTGATCGATCAGGATATCGCACACAGACAAACTATTCCCCTAGGCAGGATGAGTTGAACTCGGAGAATTACTATTCATATAATGCATAGACCCACCTTTTCAGTGTGTGCTTGGAATATCGAAGGGGTAGGTAACTTGTTCATTGGTTCTAAACTCGATCGTCCTGAAGCTAAGGAAATCTTATCGTCTAAAGATTTAATTGGGTTAATAGAAACCCATGTTGGGTCTGATGACTATATTAATTTAGATGGCTTTGTTAATGTTGCCCAAACTTGCAGGCCCAAACATAAAAAAGCTCGGAAATACTCTGGCGGAATAGCGGCCTTAGTCAAATCTAATATCAGTGAAGGAGTATGCCAGGTCAACTCCCCCAACATACCATTTGACATAGTTTGGTTCAAATTATCTAAAACATTTTTCAATTGGCAGCATGATATGTATCTTGCATTCGTTTATGTCAGCCCCAAACATTCTTCATTTCGTATACGAGAAGGCAATGATTTATTTGCCAAACTGGAAGCTGATATAGGCAAATCATGCTTGTTGGGGACTTTAATGCCTGTACCTTAGATATGGAGGATTTCATCATGGAAGAGGATGACAGTTATCTACCTCTCCCTGATGACTATCGATTCGATAAACCACTGAAGAAAAGGCTTAACCAGGACAAAACTTCTAATGCATTTGGTAATGAGATGCTTAATCTTTGTAAAGCCTGTTTTACGGATTCTGTTTACGGATTCTGAATGGCAGAACATTAGGTGACTGCTTTGGTTGTCTCACCTGTCACAAATATAATGGGAGTAGTACTGTTGATTATGCCCTGGTTAACCACTCACTGTACTCAGTAATTAATCATTTCCATGTGCTCGAATGGCTTAAAACATTATCTGACCACTGCATGGTTTCCCTTTCCTTAGACCTGAAATATCAATCAACTGCTAACAGTCAGCTTAAACTTCAAGCTCCGCCAAATCAGTTTAAATGGGATAAAGATTCACACTTTAAATTCAATCTTGCCTTGAAATGTCCTGATATTATAAACAAGCTTACTTATATCGAACAACATGGGAATTCACATGGGATACTTGCAGATGACCTACTTGATGTATTTACAGAAAAACTGATTATATTGGCTGATAGGTCTTTGCGTAAGAAACGGTACTTTAAAAAACGTATGACTCACCAAAAATGGTTTGACTTGCCATGTCTGGAATTAAAGCGAGAATGTAAAAGGCTTAGTCGCCTGTTAACAGGAAATCCTTTTGACACTAACATTGTATGTTTGCGGTAAAAAAGAAATACAAATCCCTAATTAAAAGTACTAAGCGCAATTATAAATCGGATATTTTGCATAAATTAGACATGATGCATCACAACACCCCATCAGCGTATTGGAAACTGTTTAATGAGTTAAAATCTGGAAACACCAGTACGCCATCTAAATCAATAGATGCAAAAACTTGGTTCCTTTACTATAAGAAATTGTTAGGTACTACACCCCATGAGAATCCTGTCCTAGATGATGTAATTAAGGCTGAAATTAGGGAGCTTGAAGAACAGCCATGTTTCAATGAATTAAACTATAGGATTTCGTATGAAGAGACTAGGAATGTTCTAACAAACTTAAAGCCCAACAAAGCTGTAGGGCTTGATGGTATTACCAATGAGATGCTGAAAGCTGGCGCGGATATGTTTGCATCCACACTCACTGTAATTTTTAGAAAAAATTTCAGGCTGGCCTTGGCTTACTCAACTTTTAAGGCCGGAAATCCAATTAACCCTGAAAATGTGTGCCCTATCACAATTTGCAGTAACAGTATTCAGCTCCATTCTCAACAATCGTCTTGTGAAATATGTAGTGGCACATAGACATAGATCTGAAGAACAAATCGGATTCAAAAAGTCCTCTCGGCCAGGCGATCACAGAAGGCCTCATTGACGCCTACACAAGTCCCAAGAGTGGGAAGCTGTTTGCGTGCGTCGTGGATTTTAGCAAGGCATTCGACAAAGTCTGGTGGTCCGGTCTATTTTATAAGATCTTGAATGCTGGAAATAGGGGTAATTTCTACTCAGTAATAAAAAACATGTATAGTAAAATATACAGCTGTCTAAAGCTAAAGGATGGGCTAACTCCTACATTTCAGATATACCAAGGCAATCGTCAAGGAGAAGTATTAAGCCCTATGCTATTGTCATTATTCATAAACGACCTGCCTGTAGAGTTAGCCAAGGGGAACACATGTCCTGTTGATCTGCAATGTCTCATGTATGCCGATGATATTGTCCTTTTGTCAGAATCCAAAGATGGCTTACAGCAGTGTTTAGATAATTTAAATAATTGTTGTCATAAGGGGAAACTTGAGGTCAACCTTTCGAAGACAAAGGCTATAATTTTTAACAAAAATGGCAGGCTGCCGAGTGAGAATTTTGCATTTAATAATCACTACATCGAATGTGTACAAATATTTGGGAGTGGACTTTAGTAACAATGGGTCCTTTACATTGGCTACGGATAACTTAAAATTCAAATCACAAAAAGCTACCTTTAAATTGAAAAAGTTATTATGGCAGGAATCTTTAGCCCCCAAAGCTGCATTAAGTCTGTATGATTCTTTAATCAAGCCTATTGCCATGTATGGCTGTGAAATATGGGTTCATCCCTTTGTTCCACATCTCCGAAAGGACTCTTCAAGAGATTTGAAAGTCTGTCTGCAGAGAAAACTCTTCTCAGTTATGCACAACATATACTCGAACTTCCACAACTGATGCAGTGAGGGGCTATTTCCAATAGGAATTTCAGTAACGAAAGCAGTCTTAAAGTACAAACTCGGTCTAGAAGAGGCCTGCCCAAACTCCTTGCTTGGCATGCTAGCAAGGAACCGTGCTAGCTCATGGGTAGGACCAGTGAATGAATTAATCAGAATCATCGGAGGGGAGTATGCCCAAACGGAGAACTATCAATATAATGAAAGATGAACTAATAATCAGATGGAACAGGTCCCTTGCCCAAATAAACTTAGAACATATGTTACATTTAAATCGAATTTCACTTTTGAAAACTATCTCACAACTGTTAAGAATGGTGAGCATAGAATTGCATTAACCCGCTTAAGGACATATAATCACAGGCTACATATTGAAACAGGTAGATTTACCCAGCCAAAAACACCACTCGAAGGTAGGGTATGTAGCCTGTGTAACTTAGGTGAGATTGAAGATGAAACTCATTTCCTAGTTCAATGCCCCTTCTATCAAGATGAACGAATGATTCTCTATGAACATATTTACACATTAAGTGTGAATTTTCAAACTTTAAGCTGCAAATATAAGTTTATCTACTTGCTGACAGCTGATAATTCTGCCATAAATGAAGTGGCAAGTATTTGCATCAAAGCTTTCTGAAAAACGATCAACGGCGTTGACACAGTAAGTGCCAATGTACAGGTTTATAACCTATATATATATATATATGTATATTGCTGCTATGTAGATATGTTAAGCGTTAATTCATTTTTGTAATGACCCATCTATTGGTTGGATACAATAATAATAATAATTATTATTATTATTATTTTATGATAAAAAGGAATAAGAAAATCAGCATTTTTTTACATGCTAAAGTTGATTTAATGCTGGGAAAATGCGGTAAGCGTTACCAATAATTATCGTACTGGTTGATTACAAAACTATGACGTCACGAGAACTTGTGTTGTTACACAGTGCATGCGTAATGAACGCTCACCGAAACTGCATCATCATCATCATATCCACAGAACATAAGCCTATGGCTTGTTATTGTTCTGAATTTATGTAGATTCTAGTCATAGTTATGGATTATTTCCCTATAGTGATTGTCTACTTTTATTTTAAATACTTCAAGAGTATGTGCCCATACAGCCTCAGCTGTTAGTGAGTTCCAGTATGGTACTACTCGGTTGGAAAAGAAACATTTACGAACATCCTTAATGCTACACAGTATAACTTAAGGTTGTGTCCCCTAGTCTGCGTATTGGTGGAGGGTGCGAAGAAGGTAATTTTGTCAATGTTGTATTGATTGTGTATGATTTTATATGTTTCGATTAGGTCCCCACGGATACGCCTGTATTTTAATGACATTAAGTTTAGCATGGTAAGTCGTTCTGGATAGCTATAATTTCTCATTTCTGGTAAAATTTTTGTAGCTCTACGCTGGACCCGTTCTATTAGTTGGGATTGTCTTTTGAACATGGGCGACCATATGCAATTACAATATTCTAGTATTGGTCTCACCAAGGATTTATAAAGTAAAATGAAGATGTCTAACAGAACTTTCTTATTAATGTGTGAATGAAAAACTCTGCAATCAATTTGACATTAATTAATTTAATCCTACTCAGTCAGAGCAAATTTTGTGTATTCATGTGTTTAAGACTGTTATATTGACATTTTGAAGAATCGTTCGTACCCTATGGAATAGGGGTGAACCCATCGAGGCTGGATTTCCAGAGAAAGGTGATCATACTTAGTCCGGATGGAGGAAGTCCGACTCGCGGAAGTGATATTTATAAGTACATTCACTGGGGAAAATAAAGCTTAACTAGGCTTCTCGGGTCTTAGACGATTTATAAACAATCACACTATACACACGGGATAGTTAGAAGTTATTTTCAAAAATATGTCAAGACATAATAATGCGTTTAAGCGCTTTAAATACAAGGCAAACATTCGACGTTTGATGACAACCTAAAAATAGCCGTCATATCCGACTCTACGGGTCGAGTAGTAAATGTCGAGTACTCGAGCCGAGCATTTATTTAGTACTCGGCTGAATTACACGCTTCAGTAAATCTAAACCTAGAGGCGTGGCTTCGTGCCGGGAATACGCCAATGATATGTTCGTGTCTCACGAGAGCGAGAAGTAGAGGTTTCCTTGGCTTGAAGTCACACATCTTTTTTAGATTTCCTTCCGCCCTAGGGTACTGAAATTCAGCACGGTGTGCATCCGTCCTCTATGTGTATTATTGGATGGTCCGTTTTTCGAGTGCAATTTGTGATGTGATGTAATCTCTGAATTTCTATTGTAGCGCAGAGGTGAAATGATGTCAACGATGTAAATGATTTGAGCAATGGGGAGTTTCAAATGCATAGGCGTAGGGGCAGGGGTGTGGGGGGAGGGGTGGTGTGTGGGGAGGGGTGGTGTGTGGTGTGGGGGGGAGGGGTGGTGTGTGTTGGGGGGGGGGGGGGGGCACAAGGTGTTGCTGCTCCTATAGTGTATCCCCCATAGCGCCTCCTTAGGTTTTTTACCCTTCAGCACCCCCCACCCCACTCCACTCGGTCCAAGTACCTTCATATGCCACTGAAATGGGAGTGTAACCAACGGTAACAATATGATAAACCCATCTGATGTCAACGCAAGAGCCATTTAAAGGTGCATATTCACACCAAATGCCTGAAAATAAAATTGTAGACTTTTAGAGGCCTACATCGCGTGCTTAGATGTAATGAAACGAAACAGATCTTAACATATGATGATTTTATTCCGTGTAAATTATGATACCTTTTAGTTGTGAATTTGAAATAGGGACTCGTGTCTCTAATGAAATTTTGCACCTTAAAAATTATATTAATTTATACTTGATGAAATGATATGTTAAGATTTATTTCGTTTCTTTACGTCTAAGCCCACAGTTTAAGCCTCCAAAACTACACAATTTTATTTTCAAGCATTCTGCTGTGAATATACACCTTTAAAAATTATACAAAGCCAAGTATAGAGTGTGGTAGGCTTATATATAGATGTAAGCGTTCAGCGTTGCAGATCACCATTAGGGGAGGGATGTTTATAATACTATTACATGACAGCACCGAGTTATACATTTTGATATAAATATATTTTGAATTGTAAGCTCAACGAAACAGCTGAATGATAATTAACCCTTCACATGTCGCATGACCAACGGAGGTATCTTAAGGCAATAGAAATATCTTTTACAAGTGAGGAAAAATTTATTTCAGGACAATAAAGTTGCATATTCACACTAAAATGCTTTAAAATAAATTTCTTAAAATTGTCAACTTTTAGAGGATTAAATTGTGTGCCTATATGAATGAAACAAGATAAATCTTAACATATACGGTGATTTCATACAATTTGTTTAAGTTGCGAAATTGAATTAGAGACACGCGTACATATTTCAGCTTCACAAATAAAAATATTGTTAATTTATATGGAATGAAATCATCAAATGTCAAGGTGCACATTCACACCAAAATAAGATCACATTTACAGACGGGCCAAATTGGTTATTCGTTACATCCACACATGTAAGCCTATATAAATCTCATCGATGATGTCCATACAATGGACCTGTCCAGTTTTAGATATGTCCCGGTCATCTCTAGCTAAGTTTCACCTACACCTCGCTCATGCTGGGATCGGCCGATCCCTGAACTCCATGACTATCAGTTTCCAGTAAACTATACAGGCAAACTGTTAAATATTTTGAAACTAATTTGACTGGGTGTTGTTGCTCCAGTAGCAACAGCGCCAAGACAAACTAATTTCAAAATTGTCAACAGAATGTGTATTAAATGGTAAAGACAATTCGTTTAACGCTTCTGGAGAAATAATTGTTGTCGTGGTGGCGTATCCGCCATATAGTTGAAATATATAGGGCCTACAATTTTCCTGGCATAGCTCTTCTCGTGGTGTCTTTTTAACCCCTTCATGGTGAAGCCACCAAAAGCCCTGGCCAATGCAGTGGTCTTGAAGATAGTGAATGCCAATTTGCAGTCCAAGAGAATACTATTTTCAAATTATTTGAACATGTATCACTTGAATGGCCAGACTATGACCGACGTATCCCCGTATGTAATATCTGGAGATACGTTGGGCGTAGTATTACGACCGTTTTATGCAGTCATTAGCGTTAAAATTTCAAAATAGTCTCCTACGGAAATAAGTCAATATTTTAATTTCCTTGATAAAATTAAGCCATTAAGACCGTAAAATTTGCAGATGCAGTGGTAAATACTGTATCTGGTTTTTTAAAAAGCCCCATGATTTGCTCATTTTGCTGACACCACCTACACTTGACAAAGCACACAATGGGAGTGTAAAAAGGCCAACACTCATAATCACACCGGCGCGTGCAGCATGACAACTCAGTCCACCCGCACCCTACTTGACAAAATATTATTCAGACCAAGCGCGTACGCAATAATAATTATCAAGGTGGAATACGTAAGTTGAAAGGTCACAATTATTTCTGGTTGACTAGGTCACACCCATTTAGACCGCACACGGTCTACCCGTCCTTGAGAGGTTCAATTCAACTTGCTGACCATAAAAATAAAATAAAAAACGACTGTAAAGGTGTAGCGAGATTCTGGGGGTAGGGGTGAGGACACTATGAGGTTGGTTCATATAGTGTGTAGAGTAAACCAGTTATTAACCATTTCAGCCTCAAATTAAAATTTTATAATTGGAAATGTCCATTTGAATACCAAGAAGTTAATTTTTAACAGTCAGTATGAATGGCTTGACCGGTTATCTAACACGTTACGTGGTCTCCCTCTTAATGATGAGTGTCTTTAGAGCAGGTTCGATTGAAGTCTGGCAGCGCGTTGCTTTAAATATGTATGTAAAAGGAAGGTAATCTGCAATCAGACCGTCTTCGCTTTTGACACTCTGTCCTCAGCCAAAATCTTTAGCTTCTCATGTCCTTTCGTCATCTGAGTATACCGAGTTATGTTTGCTTGAGGCCATCATCATCATACATACACACAGATTACTAAACGATTTCCAACACACGTTCACACTACTGTCCACACAACAGCTTCAGACACCCATCCCACCCCCAACAACTCAACTAATAGATGTATGTGCTGTGGCTGCCCCTTCCACTTGATCTAATAAGGAAGAGTGCTGTCCCACAACTGGCGAATGTGCATGTGCACCATGATGTAAGACTAAGTGGTCCGAATGTAATTAATGCAATTACCACACACATGCACGTACGCACGTACACCGAGATGAGTCAAGAATAAATGAACGGATGGACGAAGCGTGATTGTGCATGGGGAGAGAGAGAGAGAGAGAGAGAGAGTAGGGAGGGAGGTGTGGGTGAATGAATGAATGGCTTAGCACCAACTGGCTAACAGACAGTTAAAGGCATATACGCACACCAAAATGCTTGAAAATAAAATTGCTAAAATTGTGTGGCTAGATGAAGTGAAACGAAATAAATCTTAGCATATGATGATTTCATTACTTATAAATTAATTTAAAAAATGTTAAGTTGTGAAACTGAATTAGAGACACGTGCCTCTATCTCAACTTCACAATTACAAAATTATATTAATTTATACGGAATGCAATCATCATATGTCAATATTTATTTTGTTTCATCTTCTTTATTCTTCTTTTCGTTCGCTGATCATACCGCCAGTCGTGTAAGAGACTATCGACATGATCATAAGCGCTAAGTGCGTGGATCCATGGTTTATTAGAGTGCGCCGTGCGGCCTGGTACCTCCGTCTTCAGCACTCGAGGTTTCTGTCAGGGTAATCTCCTTTAGTCGCCTCTTACGACACGCAGAGGATACAGCCCCACCTACAGGGCAAATTTTGTTTCATTACATCGAGGTATATAATTTAAGCTTTTAAATGTATTCAATTTAAATAATTTTATTTAGAGCATTCTAGTGTGAATATGCATCTTTAAGGGCGAGAGTCAGCTTGCGCACAACATACTTGACAAAACTAGCAGAATAAAGTTGATAAATAAATTTAATGAATAAGATAACAACTTCTACAAATATATAACGTAGGCTGATATGATTCCGGTGGCGGTTGCTCGGTGTAATTCTTTGCCCCGACTTAAACGGCAGAACTGACTGAAATTTCTTCAGTATATAGGTATTAGTCAATGCAATGCAACCAGTGTTGCAAAAATCGGTTTTAGCAAGGATATAATGACTATGATCTTTTGCCCTTTTGTGTCATTCACTCTATGGATAAAGAAGCATATCCCCAATGTTGGCTAGTATGATTAAGCACACGAGATATTGACTACTAAGTTGAATTGTCGCCACTCCATCCTCTGGCATTGTAGGTCCAGCTTGAAGCGGGTTGATGTCCTTCATACGGATTCACAATCTGAAAACATTCCCAGATTATATTACGGCACAACCATAAATAGATGTGTGCATACGCATTATCCATCACACTGTTATCATGATATAATCCTATAAAGTAATATATACCAGCAAAGATGATGGGTAATGGTTGATCACCCCTCATAGCATAGGTGGCTACGTGAACTAAGAAATGACAAGCGTGTTTAATATCCCTAAATATAACTGGAGTTTTCATTCTGAAAATCAGCTTCCATAATCGCTTACAATGATCTGCCTCCAAAATTAAAAATAATTCCAGGGGTACTATGCACAAGTGACCAGTCAACTCTGGTGAAACACCAGTATTACATGATAAAACCAATGATAGTTTCAAAGAGGCTTACGTACTTGTTTATACCATAAATATGGCAGTTTATTGTGCTCTATCTAGCGTCTTCATCAAAAAGCTGTCAAGCAGGATAGCTTTCTGACCATGAGTTCATTGTATGTTGAACTCACCTATCTGAAGACAGATAAAGCCATTTATTATCTGAAAAGAAAATATGACACATGGCACTGATTGTCTAAAATATACTATATCACTCCTATATGCTTTGGTGAGAAAAGAATCAATGGGTTACAATCTCTGCCCAAATGATTATAGCTTTATGAAAATGGCACACATGTGACAGAACATTGTGAATAAAATATAAACAGATTAACTTACTTCTAAAGTTACTAAAATAGGAATTTTTTTATCGCTGATTCAGCAAGTGCCAAATGCTGTAGGAAATTAATTGAATAATTGAAGTTAACTATCGATTTCCATGGGTTTTGGTGAGTAGACATCACTCATAGACTTAGGACTACACGTACGTACCTACTACCTTTTATTTTATAACTAAAAGAAACAGTACTTTAGAATATTAAAAGATTTCTCGATTAAAGTATCACACACTTTCTTCATATTTACCTGCTCATCCAGCCACTCATTACACCTTAAGGTGTGCAGGCTTTCCCGCTTAATAGGGTATCTTGTTACCCGAAGAAACTCAGCATTGTCCATAGCAGAACAGTATCTGGAGATCTGCAATACAATAGCAAGCCACCAGAAAAGCATGTAGCATATGAAAGCATGTCAAATCTGCCGAGTGCCCGGACATAAACATGCGATCCTTTGACGTCTCTTGACCTACTCATTGGTGTAATGATCTTATTACAATAATCATTCTATGGGACCATTAAATACATCTTCGGTGGTAAATATTTCCTATATGAGTTTTAGATGAAAACCTATGCCTGAGTTTGTTGCCCATACCCCTAAAATTGTTCCTAAAACCACTACAATCGTTCCTATAATGGCAGGGGTATCATCATGTTCGAGTGGTAGTCATTGTCACTTCAATTTATTAAAGGTCTTGTGAGGACTTGCGGTCGATAACGAGTTTTAATTAATTTTATGGTCTACTACACTATTTAAACACAATAGCGTCACTTTGGAGTGAGAAAAATATGTTAGGCAGTCCAAATAACGAGATTAAATGACGCCTCAATATGAAGCACATCACCACTCGCTGTGACGTCACACCGGGAACGGCGCTGTGAGCTGGGTCAATATTTTTCTGTCTGTAGTACAAAGGTAACATTTTAAAACGTGCGTTTAACAGGATAGACTTCACCTACCATAACATAAATTTTGTCATGTTGAAGCTAATAGTACAGTAGAAATTGACATGGACCCGGACATTTTGTATAACAGACAAATTTTTGTTTTAATCACTTCGGTATGGCCCAAAATACATCCCAGAAAAATTCTCCAAAATTCACACATGGGGATATATGTTTTTTAGAGGAAATTCAAAACGGCCGCCAAAGATGACCAATAACCAGGTAATATGTATTTTGACTCTAAAAACCCATGTTTTGGTAAGTGTTGTACAGTTTAAAGTATGTCATCACCAAAATCACTTGATAAACTATAAATTTAATGCAAACTGAGCGACTGTTGTGAAACACAGCGAACAGGCAGAATGGCTGAAATTTGTCTATGCATTTTCACTTTCAAATTTAGAGCTGTTAAGGCAGTGACCTTCACATTTACAATGTATGCTACAGGGAATGCCTTTCTTGGAGCAACTACACGAGAAACACAGACGTGTGCTGCTTTTACACTGGCACCGTATATTTAGAAGTAGCTCCGGAGGCGCTGCTGACTTGTCCGTAATGATCACCGTCACTGATCCTTGTTCTACTGCAGAACCACACTCTTGTTTCTTTAACACAGTTCTTAGGTGAAGCCATGTGCTTGCTTGGAGATGAACCCGAAGGCTATGGAAGTATGCTACCCTACGTGTGGGTGGCATCCTTTCAACTGGTACATGCTTAGGAGAGATGGCAGTCATGTATCTGAGATTGTCTAAGTCAGGACTTCTTGATCCAGCACTATACAAAGACTTAATGTACTTTTCACCAATAACCATTATATCCGCCTTTGATCTGGAGATGTCGCCAAATGCAAGTACATCTTGTCTGAGGGTTGGTGAAGATTGGATCATTTTCATATGCTTTACTTTGCCCATGCCATATAAAGCTGATGTCGTGTCACATCCAGACATACTATGGACGAATGGCAGGCACATACACAATTCCTTGCCTAAGATCTCTGTGGCCACTTTGATGCATAGCTTATGTTGCTTTGTTTGTAGGAAAATATTTGCAGAGGTGCTTGCATGATACAGGAGTACGGTCAATATGTCTGTATCGTCAGCAACAACTATCGTTGTTCTTTCAGTTCCTGCCAATTATAATGCTCTCCTTACAATCACCACATCAGCATCGCCTTCATCTACTGCATGTACCACCTCAACACCTGCATCTGATAAATGTTTTGCCAACAGATTTATGGTATTCTGCTTGTTGCGTTTGTTTGATAGAAATCCAGGACTACATCAGGAGCGCCAACTTGATTAAGCCGTCGTCGCTTCTGTTCTTGATCTTTTGTGGTCTCAGTTTGATAGTTATCAAATATTACGCATACAGGCGCACCAAGCCTCTGATAATGTACTACTGATGCTATGAATGAGCTACAAACAGTCTCCATTGTTCCAACCGTAGCCCATGGTATCCAATGCATCAAATACTCTTGCAGCTGGCTCTGTCTCTTGCTGTAGCATTGATGTGTTCATTTCAATTATATACTTCGCCAGTTGTGACTTTTGCGATTTCCCCCGCTAGAAAAGGTCCTATTGAACTTCTGCAAATATCTGCTGGGGGTAAACAGGCGCACAACCCATGCTGCTGTAAGAGGGGAGCTTGGTCAGTATGCCATGCTCACCACTCTACTCTTACAATCAGCAAAATTTTGGCAAAGCTCACCACTCTACTCTTACAATCAGCAAAATTTTGGCAAAGGTTATGTGCACTTGACTCTGAAACTTTAGTACACCAATCATATGTAGACTCGTGTCAGTCATTAGAAAGATTTACCTGGCCAGCAATGATAAGCAATTTGTGGAATGCATTTGATCTTGGAGACATCTGGTCAGGTCATGCTCTGTACAGCAAGGCAAAATCTATACAACTGCTTAAAATTGCTATTGAAGAGAGGTATCGGTCAAACTGGTACTCTCATGTAAACAGAGATGTTTTACATCCACCAAATGACTCTGGCCAAGGTTCCAAATTGCGCTGCTATAGAACTTTCAAACGTAATCTTTGTATGGAAACATATCTGCTAAGCGAGCATAACTTCACAATGAGAAGACATTTCACTAAACTCAGAGTTAGTGCACATAACCTTGAAATCGAACTAGGTCGCCATTGTAAGCCTAAAACCCCAGCAGAAAAACGACTCTGCACATATTGTAATATGGGAGTGGTGGAAGACGAAAATCATTTCGTCCTCCATTGGGGATACCGAGGTGGGCAAGCACATAATAAAATATGTATCCGATTGTACCCTGAAAAGACATCTCGCTAATGTCAAATCATCAGGGGGTCAGACTAGCAATTGTGTATTACAATTATAATTCAATATTTCAACTACCCATTAACCCATACAAATTTAGTTTGTTTGGTACAATTTGTTTTGTCTGTTTTTAATCTCTTAGTATTCAGCGGGTTGTAGTGGTGTAAGAATGCTGCAAGAACCTACCCAATTTAGGCTGTTTTGGCCTTCTGACACCACAGCAACTAACGCTGCATACTGTCTCTATATACAACAAAGTCAGCATTTATGTAGACTATGTATAGTTAGCTTTATACGCCTAGTGCCATTATTGTCATTGTATTGTTATAATGTTTATGTAATCTTCATGTATGGCTATATCGACCTGTTTACGATTTTGTGCCAATAAATATTCTATTCTATTCTATTCCTCATAGTTCCATCATTGTGGAAGAGGGCGGGGACATACCGTTGCAAGCTCGTATTCAAAGATCGCTTTGTCTGGAGGTCCTGAAACAGATGCAGTTGACATACAGATACCATCTTAAGTTTATTTTTCAACTTGGCAGATTCACTACGAGGTTCAGAATAGATACATGAAATAAGACACACGTTTAACAACGTTTCCTGGACTACACTGAGTTTACCCGTACTAACATATTCAATATTGCTTATGTGAGAATGCCCGACCGTGGACAGTGGTCGCACTCCTTCATCGTTTCTGTTTTGCTGTTGCACTTTTGCAATATTTCCAGGCAACGTGTAATTTTTGTAGCATTTAATCGTGTACATAATGTTCGTTCGACGGAGTTTCAAATCAATACCATCTCCACGAAGCTTTGAAGCGTCAAGCAGCGTTGAAAGCCCTTCATGACGAAGTTTTCTAGAACTGCTGCTATTATGGGAAACATTACATACATGTTTTTTCTTGCGTAGGGTTAGACATAATTGTACCAAACCATTACTTAGCATGAACAATGTGATTTTGACTTTATAATTGAATCGACGTAACTTACTTCAAGTAACATTTTCTAAATTTACCCCGGACTATATATTATTGTAATAGTAAGAATAATAGCGTTATGAATATTTATATCATTGACAGCATAGTTACAATCAACATGCTGTCCATATGTGTAACTCTCTCCGTCAGATCTTTAAAAAAAACTGGCCATACATTGATGTACCATGTTCTGGAATTCACACTCATGTATCAAATCATATATGGTTGTTATAGACAGGTTTTACTGATTAATTTTAATTTACATTAGTATGTCTTACAGGTAATTTGACTGGGATCTGTTGTCATATACACAATTGACAATAGCAATTGTCAGTAGGTCTAATTTTATAAAATTCTCAACAGATTACCTATTTATGCTAAATATTTTCCCCTAACTTCAAAGGGTTAAAAATCAGGTTTCCCCAAGTGTGAATTTGTGAGAATTTCTTGTTTGGGCTCTGGACAGTCATAAAACGTGTTTGGAACACAAAATCATGTTATACAAAATGTCCGGGTTAGCCTATATTTCTGTTGATTTCTACTTGACTACTAAGTCTTCAAGAAATAAAAAATCATGATTTTTTAAAATCTATTATGATATTTACTCATTTTTAATGGTTTCATGGATAGCTATATTCGCATAATAATAGGCCTGTAACTACGGTAAACCATGGGCAGTGCTGAAAATCGGCAATATTTCAATGCATGTGACATACACTCTGTAGTCTAGTAGGCCTAATTGCGGATCCATTACCATTCTTGAAAGGACTGGGTGTACTATGTACTGTCCGAGATGGATGGATGTGAGCGTGATGATCGAGGTTGGTGGGAGAGGTTGACTATGGCTATAATTGTACTATTATTCATATCTAAATGTATAGGCTACAGAGTGCAGTTACAACTTTTTCTGAAGATTACGAATCTACAATAAGTGTGTCAGTGTGTCCTATGTGAAATTTCCCGTGATTACTGATTAGAATGTAATTGTTTACCTATAAGCTTTTGACAATGTGTTTGTATAATAATAATGTAGAGGCATGTACGGGTCAACACGTACATTGGTGTGTGTGTGTGGTGGGGGGGGGGGGGGGGGGGGGGGGGGAGAGTCATGCCTGTGACAACCACATGAACTATATCGTTTTCAAACCAACTTCTTCATACACTCATATTTCAATGTTATGAAAAAGCAAAACTGTAGCGGATGAACAAATTTTAAATAGGTAGGTGAACTGATAGATGTTCAGAGCTCGCTAGCGTATCATCTTTACTTACAGTGCAGCACATAAATAAGTTTAAATGCTTCCAAAGCAAAAACACAAATATGGTAGTTAGAACCATATGAACATGATACAAGAAACGTTATGTTGAATATTTTGAACACAACCCAATTATGTTCAAAATAATCAACAGTATGTTATTTAAGTTGTACTATAAGCGTGCGGACGGCAGTGAAAGCCTCGCTACGCACCTCGACCGCTGCCTAAATTGTAAACGAACCATGTACTGTCAATAATATGTCAATGTAGATTATACACAAATAGATTAGTTTAGATTAGATTTGTATTTACCCGACATTTTAGTTAACTTTAAACACATAACTGGAGTAATTGCTATAGTGCAATCATAAATTTATTCATAAGCCTACACAATGGTAAATTGCGATCGTACGTGCACTGAGGCCTACTTAACCATCATTTAAAAAGTTGTGAACATGCTAAGCTGGTACCGACTCCAATTGCTCATAATCACAAGTGGAGCCGGTAAGGGCTACAGAGTCCACGGCGCTGATTGGCTAATGCTGATAATCCGCACACACGTAAGACCGAATATTTCTATTGGTTGTCAATTTTTAGCCCGGGGAAACCCAAAAACAAACGAGTGGAGTGTAAAATACCCTTTCACATTTTAATCAGCTGATTATGAATACGACAATACATCGCGTAAAACGTCAATTATTCAGTGTTTAATCCATCTTTTGAAATGCAAACAAACATTGTTTGGCATAATTTTGTACTAATCAGTAGCGCATTGTCAGATTCAAGCTGTTGAAATGCATTTCTATAAACGTGTTCTAAGATTCCGGGAAATGTCAACCTCCCGCTGTTGGGCGTACAATACGCCTCAGAAATAACTTATATTGTTTACAAAACAAGATAAAATGTACAGTTGAATATTTTGGACTTAATTTGATTGGAAGCCAGTGCTGCCGTAGGTCGAAAATATTCAACAAGACTAGATAACATTTTTCTGTTTTGGAAATATATTTACCTATTTATGAACTGGACTGTAGGGCTACTGTATTGTAGGCTGTTGTTATTCTGCGGGGGGGGGGGGGGGGGTCATATCAGTCTTCCGCTGTTGTAGGTTGTTGAGGTTTTTTCATCTGTGCACATACCTAGTTTGTCAAGTGCCCACCACCACATAGCCTTAGGTGGATGCCTGTTTTGAACTGTTAAATTATTTATCTATATGAAAATAAAGACTCTTGAATCTAGTTAAATCACAATATTCAATATAATATTTCTTTCATCCAGAATAATTTGTTTAGCCTGATATTCAGAGTTCAAAGAGTTGACAACTTCTTCATGATATACAGTAATGAATATTACATTGAGTATTTTGAAATTAATTTGACTGAGCTGCTGCTGCCATAGATTCAAAATATTTAACAGGTTTCCTGTATGGTTGGCTTGAAATTGAGACATTGAGGGTTAAACTGGTATTACTATCTATCAGCCCAAAATGTCTATGTACCTTGTGCAACCAACAACCTCGTATTACCATGAGGGATATGTTGTATGGTTTTTGGGTTTTGAATGAGTTAACCCTTACCACTCTGGTGTCAAAATTTTTAAATTTCAAATTAAATTAAAAGATGAACTGGTTTTCATTTTTCAACAAATTTGGTGGGAGATGGTGCTGTCATAGACAGCAAAATATTCTTGCAAAATTGTTGAAAAATATACACAAGTTTCTTCGATACTGACAGAGTAAAAGATAGAATAGTGACATCAGTGTGCTAAGGGTTAATGACTTGAATATAACCTGTTAAATACCGAACCGGCCAAAGTAGCTTCTGCAGTGATCTTGAGAAATAGCTCTGTACACCAAGACTTTTTTTGAAAGTTTAACACTGGAGTGGCTGGTGCGACAGCAGAATCAGACATTACAGTGGTAAACTTGAAAAAATAGTCTCCTCTTGACCTGCAAATGAACAAACAAGCGCGATTTTATTATTCCAGCATTTTTTCAAAAAGTGTGGGGATAGAAAATCTGCTGTCCATGAAGGAAATCACAACTTAATTCACTGGAATGAATAATTTTATATAAGATTTCATTGATCAGCTGGAATGTCAGGAAATCTGAGCAATCTATTTCATGCTGTACCCTATACACAATGAGAAAATGCTGTCACACAAAACAATAATGACTTCGGTGACATGGTCATGTTTGACATTTAGTAATGCATCCCTCTGAGGTGAGAACTCTTATCTGGAAAAATTATATCAAATTAATAAAACCAGTGAAAACAATATTCAATTTCACTCTGTATGACAATGACAGTGTACGCGCATGATATTTCAATAGGCAAACTATTTTAAAAACAGTTTCACTGAAACCTGCTGTTCGATAGAGAGGGGCAAACAGCTGTTAATCAGGTTATTTTCAAGATATTCTACAATCTTCATATCATCTGTTTTAAAAACAGATTTATTTGTAATCAGAGTGAGCAAGACCAAAACACTCCTTGTTTCTTTATTAATTCAGTCAGATTATTTGATTTAAGGATATAGCTGCTCAAACCGCAAGACCTAAATCACTTTCTGAAAAATTAATTTCAAAATATTTAGTTTTCTGCGGATCTCAGTTCTAGCTCATCTGGTCTGAAAAACCTGAGAGGCCAAATGAGCTTATTCCATGGCAATATATTTGGTCTAAATAGCTCAATAAATAAAACAATATGCAATGATTGTTTGCAGGTCGTTAAATTTTTTGAAAAACCTTTACCATTCTACCAGTAGCAAATTTTGAATTTCGAAGAGAGGCCCTTGCCTATTTGGATCACTAAGTCACACCATCATCCACTTCATGCAGAGCTTACTGGCTGAATGTGTTATTACTGGTGACCATTCAAATTTAAGAAAATTACCGTTTACATATATTCTTAAGAAACTAGGCCAGATTGATCTACTGGGAGATGTTTTTCCCAGATATACGTGTGTGAAAAGTCAGCTAAGCTAAAGCAAACTCGACAATATCGGCCAATCACATTTGAGCTTTTGTTACATGTAGTTACATATTTCAATGTTATGAAAAAGCAAAACTGTAGCGGATGAACAAATTTTAAATAGGTAGGTGAACTGACAGATGTTCAGAGGTCGCTAGCGTATCATCTTTACTTACAGTGCAGCTCATAAATAAGTTTAAATGCTTCCAAAGCAAAAACACAAATATGGTAGTTAGAACCATATGAACATGATACAAGAAACATTATGTTGAATATTTTGAACACAATTTGGGTTGAAATCCAACCCAATTATGTTCAAAACATTCAGCAGTATATGTTATTTAAGTTGTACTATAAACATACGGACGGCAGTGAAAGCCTCGCTACGCACCTCGACTGCTGCCTAAATTGTAAACAAACCGTGTACTGTCAATAATATGTCAATGTAGACTATACGCAAATAGATTAGTTTTGATTAGATTTATATCTACCCGACATTTTAGTTAACTTTAAACACATAACAGGAGTAACTGCTATAGTGCAATCATAAATTTATTCATAAGCCTACACAATGGTAAATTGCGATCGTACGTGCACTGAGCGGTGTAGGCCTACTTAACTAACATTTAAAAAGTTGTGTACATGCATGCCTATCATATATGCAAAATCTCTGCAGTCAATCCAGAAAGATAACATATATATGCATTTGTAGAATTGTATTCCAAGAAGTGTGTGGGTGGGTTTGATTAAATATAGCCTAATTCACGTACACGAAATCCGATGTTACTGTCACGTCTAACAGGCCTATACGTTAGAATTGTGATGTCAGGCACCGTGACCATGAGGTCTGTCCTTTAAATTTTAATCAACAAAAATATCATCAACTTCGATATTATTGAACCTTTGTGCATCTCGAACACATCCCGGTGTGACGTCACAACTCTAGCGCGATAGCTAAAAACATTTGGTTGTCAAGGTGGTTGCTATATGCTTATCTCAGCTTTGGCTGGGCCGATTACAAAAATTAAAAAAGCATTTTGTTCTTCTAGTAAAGGAGAATCTGTATTATGATTGTCAAGTTAATCAGAGCGATCGGGTATCTAGTCCTCATAACATCTTTAAGCATATCCATTGAACTATTAAAACACCATTGGCGAATATGTACGTGAGATATGTAGAGAAAATCTCCCGTCGTAATAACCTTGAACTGATGTGTCATGTGTACACAGTATTTAAGAGACTGGGATGGGCCAAGCACTAGATGAAACAACTGATGGCGTGGGAGGGGGACGGGCGTTTTGACTTGTCCAGTCTTATTACAGTCGATTCTATATGTACCCTTAATTAGAAATAAAACTAAATTATGCAATTTTCTGCTGGATATAGTCAAATGATGAGAAATACGAACCAGACGAATGCCACGACAATATAAAAGCCCAATATGAATAAATTCACTATTAAGTTATTAAAATATGCATGGACTTCTTCAACATACCTTAGCCCTCATCTTAGCTGTTATACTAGGAAGGCATGGCGGCTTACTGTGATAGGTGTTCCACCTCAGCTCTCCATGTTTCTCTTTATAAGAAAAAAATAGTATTAGTGAATAAATAATGTTATTCATATCTTGGTGCGTACATTTCAATGGTTTATAGACGTTATCGTGAAATGTTATAATCATTGTCATTCATACTTTTAATATACAGGCACAATTATATACTGAACCGCAAAAGAAACGTGGTATCAATACAGGATATCAAGAGCTATTATAGCTTTATTTTAAAATGTGCACAACTTTGACTAGGGACATCGGAGGAAGCCAATTCTTTGCAGGCATAATCGCTACAGTCTGTAGAATGTTTGCTCTTGTGACGATTACACAATGGTCAGAGTTAGTGCGCAAATGCCCGGATGATTACATCTTGAAATGTGTTAAAAAGCCCTGTCTCGTGTGTGTCATGGGATGCAGTTGCAAACAATTCCCGGAAAAATTGAATGCACGTGCATCTAATGGTAACTCTGGGTATAAAAACACCCATAATTCAAAGGGTGTCAGTTGTGATTTGGATACAGCAGCCATGCCACGACTAAGTGCTAAACAACGTGAACGAGCCATTGGGTGTCTGAACGCCAGGCAACGTCCTCAAGTCGTTGCAAATGCCTTCAATTGTACTGTACGAACTGTACAACGTCTGAGGCAACGAGACAACATCACTAACAGCACCAACGGCCGTCCACGCAGTGTTCGCCCCAGGGGCACAACGCCACGACAGGGTGGCTGCAGACTGCGCCAATACCTCCACAACCGACTCGCTAGAGCAACGGAAACAGCTCGTCAAACCATTTGCACCCATCAGCGACCCATTGGTGAAGACACGGTCCGACGCCATTTGGCCGCTGACAACATATCATGTCGTCGTCCAGCCAGGGGTCCTCTATTCACAGCTCGTCACCATCAGGAATGTCTGCAATGGGCCATACATCGTCAGCATTGGCATCATCAGCAATGGAGGACCATAGTCTTCTCAGATGAAAGCCGTTACTGCATTTTTACTGCAGATGGCAGAGTCGGGGTATGGTGAAAGAGGGGCGAACGGTATGCAGATGCATGCATCATGAAAAGAGCCCCGTGGGTAGGACCAAGCATAATGGTCTTGGGTGGAATTGGCCTGAATGAGAAAGTTAGGCCTGTGGTCTTCCAGAACATCGATCCAGGCAGAGGTCACAGTGTCATGGCTGTTCGGTACATTGACCAAGTTTGAAGACCCCATGTTGTGCCCCATTTTGTGCGACACCCGAATCACACCTTCCAGCACGACACCGCCCATGCCCACACTGCCAGAGCCACCAGAGGCTTCCTCCAGCAGCACAACATCAGAGTCATGCGCTGGCCTGCCCTCAGTCTGGATTTAAGCCCCATTGAACACTTGTGGGATAAGATCCAAAGAAGACTTTATACAGTGCGCCCAAAGCCGACAACTGCAGCTGAACTGAGTGCAGCCATCTTGAGGGTATTGGCCCGGATCCCAATGGTGTTTATCAACCGCCTTGTTCATTCCATGTACAGGATATGTGCGTCTATGATCAACGCCCATGGTGGGCACACAAGGTATTGATTTGCGCACCCTAACTCTGGCCATTATGTGATAGCCCCAATAGAAAACACTCGCAAAATATTCTACAGACTGTGGCGATTATGCCTGCAAAGAATTGGCTTCCTCCGATGTCCATTTCCTCATTTGCGGTTCAGTAGATAACTCGCTTCTAATATCAACAAGCAATTATTTCCCTCAAACATTTACCTGCATTACCTATTTCATAACACCCACCTTTCTCAGCACGCTCTTCAACATGCTTCTTACCAGTTCTCCCTTCCAGTCCAGTATCTGTCAGAAGCAATTACAAATATTGATACGAGGCATCAATCTAAAGAAACCGTCCCGAACCTTATTATAAATTATTTTGAAATCAATTTTAGTTGTGACTCACTAGTATAAGTTCGTCAGTTGGTCGGTCAGTCAGTCTGTCACTAAGTCAATTTTTGAAAAAATGCAAAGTTGCCTATGTCGCAACTATAGTGCACTCACATTGGTTTTCTCCTATACATGTAGCATGGGAGCTGGTTTCATTTTGGAAATAGATTTGCTGCAAAGGGTTGCTGGTAATTCAATAACTGACAGTAGATTCTGTACCTACTGCTTGTTTGGTTGCGTTTATTTGTGACGTGCAGCTAATATAAGTTAGTGTTTTAAAACAAAAACGCCTATGTCCCAACTCACAATGATAGCATGCTGGCAGCTGTTTCATAAAAATTGGTCTTGATAAAGGTTGCTGCTGAGAATGTTGCTTAAATTCATGGCTGTCACAGTCAATTAGTATGATTGATCATTGCCAATGACTCATTAAGCGAGTAATTTGTGTAAAGTGAAATTTACCATAGTAACTGACTAGTGTAGATAGGCCTACTAGATTGTCAACTAGAACTCATTTATATTGTAAGAAATAATCTATGAAATAATTATTCTAAATAATTTGATTGGAATATATTGCTACCTTTAAGGCAACAACAACTTTCTGTCAAATTGTTTTCAGAATATTTAACACATTTCTTGTAGGGATGCTTGTCTACTAGTCATAAAAATAGAACCACACGAGTAATATGACAATGATTAACACAGAGTTGGCGGTAACCCATAATGCACAGCGCAAGACAATGGACGTGGTAATTTCTTTTGTGTAGTACATTGACCGGACATTAAATTTAATAATGACTACACGTCAAAATAGTTGAATGAATCCTGATGAGATCGAGAACATTCTAATCTCACGTAATTTGTACACTGACTCCAGCCCCTAGTGCTGTCAAGAAAGTGAGATGTACATATCAGTCAACTTACCGATGTCTGTATTACAGCCCTTGTGTTCAGTACTGTCCTTCATCTCTCTTCCCTCCTGCTCATCCTCATCCATCTGCAGCTCCTCTGACTCCTGATACAGCTCTTCTCCTTCTCCCGCCACCTCAACAACTATATTTACACTACCTGCACAAAACATACACATGTATTGATAACTTAAATGTTCACAATCTTGCAGATGGAGTCGGTAGTCAGCCAGGGGAGGAGTGGGGGGGGGGGGCGAAATTTCACTCTAGTTTGCTATTAAATAATCTTACACACTATTAGTTAAAATGTTTATTGTAGAGAATTTCTCCTTTTGAAATCATACTTCTGCTAAGCCAGATAAGATCTCTTCTGTTTCCAGACAAGGAATAATATTCTGTGGTTAATTAATGTACATTTCTTCATTAGAGACTACCAGCAGACTAGCAACGCTTTCTCTTCACTAATCATGCAGACTAGTACATATCCCAGTCACTCACATTACTAACTCTTGTTATTATATAATTTCATAATAAATCATAGCCTCAAGAACTCAATGTTATTAAGATATATTGTATTATCACCACAATAGTTGTAATAATTCTCTGCAATTCCAAATGCTGCTGGCTCCTCTTGACCATTGGCAGTAAGCATACACTTATTAATTTGCATGGCTTTAGTATTATATCCAGAAGATATACCTCGTTTAGATAGACGAATAAACTGCTCAGGTGCAAGTGCCCTCCTCATCTCATCCTCCATTGCCATGTTAATATCCCTGTTATGGAGCTCTCCTATGAGCCTGAAAACAAATAATGGATAGGCAGACAGCGAGACAAACAGACGGGCAGGCAGGCAAGCAGGCAAGCAAACAGACGGGCAGGCAGGCAGGCAAGCAAGCAGACAGACGGGCAGGCACGCCTGTAAAATTTCATCCCTTTATGGGGTGAGGGTAATATGTGATTGTGGGTAAAAATATCACGATGATTCATCCCTGACCAAACCATATGTGCAAATTTCAAGTTCTTAAAGCGAGATAACTCAGGGGTAGATTAACAGTTGTCACTAAAACATGAGAATAAGTGGAGTCTTCTCAAATGGTATCCATGTACCGAATTTGAACGGGATATACTTGGACATATATACCTGGCCATATTCCAAATTTTGTTGAGAAATCGTAGTCAAAATACATATATAAACCCACCAGCGCTTTTTGTGTAGATCTGTCACATCGAGTTTGGGGGCCCATCCACACTTCACACACATGTAATTGTACTTGTGGTCAGATGATGCCTCAAAGTGAAGATAGGCCTGAAGGAGATCATGCTCTCTAGGTAACTGCATACTAACTTAACACTGTGAAAACTGTTCCGATTGCAACGTGGTTCTTTAACGATTCTCTAATATGTAGACAGAGATGTATTGTGAGAAGTATGTAGTCATTATAATTATGTAACCCATCTTCAAATTCTGTGTATCGAAAATCTACTCAACATTTAGGGCATTGTCTGTTGTAGGTCTGTACATTAGATATTACCTCGGTTAAGGAGACAATCCTGGCACTTCCAGTTATCTGAACTGGTGGCCTCAGCGGTGTGTTGTCACTGCAAATCGGACATACATTTTCCACTGGATATAATGCAGTAAGACATGGCCCCTTTTTACTCCTCACAGGAATTGACATGGTGTCATCCTGCGTGCCAAATTCATCAGCACTGTCATCTGAATAATCGTCTTCAGTAACATTCGCATTCATAAATAGCTTGGGGGTATCCTGCATCATTGCCCACTAACTGACTACATATATGGCATTTAATCTTAGGGCGCACCCCTCTTTTATTCGTGGATGCAGTGGGTGGACATGTAGCAGTAGTATTCTGTTTTCTAGCACATAAAGGTATGTGATGATTAATTACATAAATCTTCCGTCTAAAGGCAACCGTACAAATATTACAGTGATAAAATGTGTGTCCTCTTTCTCTGTACAGTGACAAGCTTCAATTATACTGTCATCTCGCTTAAGCATACATGGATGGGATCTTGCATGAGGCCTACATTTGCTTATATAATTCATCAATCTCCCACAGATGACACATTTAAAACCGACTGCCCGTTTTGACTACTCCACTATCTCATCCTCAGTATACGTTACTATGCTATTTACTGTACTGCCGAATTCAACATCCTCATCTATATGCGTGCTCACGTCGTACACAGACGTGTATGTGAAGTCACTACCAGTATTTATAGGAGATGTATGTTGGCTGATGTTAATGTTCGTTCGTCTTCTTTCTACAAGAAAAAGAAAAGTAACTGACTTGCTAGGAAAGCATAAAGCTTGCTTGTGAATTTGATACTATTTGGGGGAGGAGTGGCCATTGATGTATATGGATGTGGTGGGAGAGGGGAGAATGGACGAAGGGAAAGAGCGGTGGTTCTATTATGTGGAGATTCGAAAATGTGGGTTGTGGTTCACGCCTCAGTAACCCTATTTCTATTCTGACTGACTAGAGTAGATTAGTGGTCAGTCATAATGGTAGACTTCCGCTTGTCCGAGAGGAGCCTGCTCGGCGACAGATGAGTGACCTCGGACTAAGGAGCAGAAGAGGATACAGTGTTATCAGAGGACGTCAGTAGACTCACTATACGCAGTCAATACAGAGTAATTCTATGCAGTATGGTTGCGGCGCTAATGTCCAGCGAGCCATAGGTGGGCAACGTCTTTTAGAACCCATGAACACGCTATCGATGCATTCTTATTACAACTACAATAGAAATACATGACTCAGACAGACACATATATAGGCCTATATACCTGAACGATTATGCAATAACACCATGCGAATCACATTCTTACGTGTGTGCAAATGTCATCAGTCATCTAAATCTTAAATAAGAGAGCATTAATCCACAAGATTAATTCGTTCACTTCATCTACCGTGACCATAAAGTAATATTAAAGGCTCCATCGTGGCCATAAAGTAATATTAAAAGCTGAACTTACTATGACTACCATCCATGCCTGATATCTTGCATTCATCATCTAAATAATAACCTACAGAAGCAGCCTCCGCCTCCTCATCATCATCCTCAACACAATCCTCGATAGTCACCTTCCGCACTAGATCAGATAAAGGTATATATATAGACATGGAGGGTCCTATCTTGTCATTTACATCCAGTTATTTAAAGGTCATATAAGAGAAATATATGAATATATCAAAACCCATATCTTTCGAGATATGTAACCAATACGTGTATTAGTGTTTTATTCATTTACGTACAGACATAGATCTAAATTCAACTAAAATCATGATGATGTTGAGTGACTGTTGCTAAACGGAGTGGAAACTTCTTTCAGCTGCAATCAGGTTTCTTCAACCTTCTCCACTTTGTTTTATCTGCTGTAAGCATCCTAACCTCATTTAGCTGCATCTTGACTTTAATGGAACTTTTAGAGCTGCGACCGTACATCTTCCAGAAGAAATGGAATACAACATTTGCTGTTGCGCAATGATTTGCAATAACGGTTAAACTGCAGAGAAGTGAGCTCAAGAAACTGTTCTTTTCCGATGAGATATGGTACCTTCATTATTTGTCGAAGACAATGGAAGATCTGTGTGATCAACTTCCTAACGCTTTCAGGGCTTGCAAAGCCGTTTATGAATGATATATATATATATATATATATATATATATATATTACTTACTTATACCATGCTAGTATAAACACATAGTGCACTTACCCAGCGACCTACGGTGAGAAGCAGTAGCATGCTCATCATCAGTAGTGTCACCAGCAGCCTCCTCATTCTCATCATGCCAATCCTCGATGGTCACATATCGCACTGTATCAGATAGAGATACCTAATACTCAACGTATATCGTTTGCAAAGGGGAGAGACTACTTATTGTTAAGCTCAAATGTCTTTCATGGCTGTGTGCGTATTTGTTGAATGAGTAAAGCTTAGCAGGAGTAGGAACTATCTCTATTAGCTATCTATATATAGAGCACTTACCAGGAGATACATCCGTGTTTGTATTTTTGGCCTCCTCCTCCTCCGTCTGCTCCACCTCCTCATCATCCTTCTCATCACCACTAATCTTCACAATGTCATGATTGATTGTTGGTGGAGATCTGCTGCACAGAAAAGAAAGGCGTGGTTGAGACTGACATATGATATCTACGAGGGTGTTTATATGGGAATGTGAACTTAATATCACTATTATGCATAATACGTTTGCTATAAATTTATTCCTGGAATGTTTGAAAGCTCCAGAGAAAGCACTACTTCTGTTATTTATGCTTGCGTGACTGGGCGCATGCATGCATGCATGCATGCATAAAACACAGAGATTGTGTGCACATACGTGTAGCCGAGCGTGCGTGCATGCATGAATGTACCAATGTGTGCGGGTATGTGTGCGTCCATGTGCAAGCATGCACGAAAAATGCATTTACCCCATTCATACAATGTTACTATCACGTTATCATCACCAGGTACTGCAAGGTGGAAGGCACATCTTTCTATCATGTTCATGAATTCAGTGTATACGTCAATGACTCACATTTGACAGAGCCTTTATTATGGTGTTAAAATGCTCATACAAATAATTCTGATGGATCATTAGCTGATACCCTTATATCCATGGACAATTTAATTATGGATCTACAAACGCTAGTACCAGAATGCAAAATACGTATATGCAGCTATGTCCCCGTGGTGATGCAACGTATCGACAGGACTTCATCCGCTCATTCAATAAGCATCTTGAGGTGAGTGAACATTTTCTAAATTTCTCAATGATCAGGTCCGCAGATTACTTTTATTCATCATATAGGCCTGGTTCCATAGACAACGCGTTATATCACGCAGATAAGCTGCACATAATCAGTCGTGGATCATCAGTTCTTGTTAAGTGTCTGAATGACTGTTCCAATCGTCAGGTCGCCGTCGTGTAAATTTTGCGGGGAACCCAACCACAGGCATACCAAGTGTCGGCATGGTCAGCCTGTCCGTTGCTGGAGTTGTATGGGATCCAGTCACAAATTAAACTCGTGTCCAGTATATTAGGAACGTGGCCAAGAAGTAGAGCCAAACAAACATTTTAAATACAATATAAGCAAAACTAAGTCTTTGAACAGTTTGGATGCAGTTACTAACGGGACTATAACTAATGACATTGATATGAATGTAACACTGTCTGGTCTTCCCGCAGTAAGCTCCTCGAGTAAACGTGATGTCAATTCAGTATGTATGGTATGTAGTGATGAGTCCAAACATTGTGTTGAGTATCATAACTATTCTAATCTGTTGCTCAGTAATAGATATCAACTACTCGATCATGGCAATGATAATGATGACTATCATGGCAATGATAATGATCATGCCAATGGTGATGATGATGATGATGATGATGATGATGATGCCGTAATTGGCGGTGCTGCTGATGATGAGGATGATAGTGGCGGTGGTGATGATGGAGTTGGTGTTGGTGGTGGTAGTAGTATATTGGTGGCGGCGGTGGTTGTTATGGTGGTGTTGGTGGTGGTGGTGGTGGTGTTGGTGGTGGGGGCGGTGGTCATACTATTAATAATAATAATAATAATAATAATAATAATAATAATAATAATAAATCCATTGATCTGCCGTCTTTCAATATTAATTCTAAAGGAATTAGGATTGGTCATTTAAATGTACAGCACCTACCTGGTTCCTAAGATTGACCAGTTAAAACTGATTATGGAGAAGTGTGAAAAAGAACGAAGTTTTCTGTACCACTGAAACATTTCTCTCATCAACAATCCCAAATAACTCCATTGAAATTGAAGGCTCTGTTAATGAAAGAAAGGACAGAAAAGAACGGGACGGTGGTGGAATTGTACTATATATAGCTGATAAGTATTCATATGTGAGGAAACTAAATTTTGAAACCGATGATCTGGAAACTCTATGGATTGAAATTAGACCCTTTAAGACCAAGCCTTTCCCATTGGGCTGTGCCTATAGACCCCCTGATTCACCAGCTATCTGGATTGATGAATATGAAGCTATGTTAGAAAAGGTATATTCCGAAAACTCAGATATTATACTTGTAGGAGATTTTAATTTCGACCTTATTAAAGCAGACAATCATAAATGGCAGTCTTTAATTGAACTTTTTCATTTAGAGCAACTTATACGTAATCCAACCAGAGTTACTGAGAAAACATTTAAACTGATTGACTGTACGCAAATGTAAACCATTCAAAACTCAAAATTTGCATCAACTTATTAAATACAGGAGCATCAAAAGCTTTAATGAAGCTAAGTTTCTTAGTGACCTGTCTGTATGTGATTGGCGTTCTATAGGTTATTTAGGTAGTCCTGATCAAGCGATTGATCAATGGTATGCAAAACTCATCAACATTATAAATAAACACGCTCCTGTCAGTGAACGTAGAGTTAAACGTGTATGTCAACCGGGATGGATGAACAGAGAAAATTTTAAAACAATGAAAGAAAGGGATTATCATAAAAATGTGGGAAACATGTTGAATTTTAAAATGTTAAAGCAAAGAGCTGCGTATTTGATTAAAGCATCTAAACGAGATTTTGCAAATAAATTAGAAGCAGGCAAAAATAATCCGGCTAATATATGGAAAATTCTAAAAGACATAAATCCCAAGGCAAACAAATTACTTTCAATAATCTGTGATGATAATGGAAGTGAAATTCAAAACCCACAAATGCAATCTTAACATTTTAATATATATTTCAGTACAATCGCGTCAAATCTGACACACTCCATGATAAAACAAAGGCCAATGGCATTTGATAAGCTATCAGATCATGTTTTTAATAAAGTTCCAGAAAATATATAGTTTCAAATTCCATATATAACTGTTGAATAGGTATCCAGAGAACATAGCAACTTAAAAACAAATAAGTCATCTGGTTACGATGAATTGAACGCACTCTTCCTCAAAGCTGCAGCATCAATAATTGCACCCTCAATTACACTTATTATAAACAAAAGCATAGCTACGGGAGAATTCCCCAAACTGTGGAAATGTGCAAAAGTAAAGCCTCTACATAAATCTGATTCAAAAACCAATGTTAGCAATTATAGGCCTATCTCTATATTACCCATTATCTCTAAGGTTATTGAACGACACATACATGATGATATTTATAACCAAGTATAATTTATTAGTGGAGTCGCAATCAGGCTTCAGACCTAACCATTCATGTGAAACTGCTTTATTAAATCTAGTAGAAAGATGGCGCTTTTCGATAGATAATGGCGACCTTATTGGTTCTATTATGATTGACTCTAAAAAGGCCGTTGATCTTGTCAACCTATTACAAAAATTAAGTATTTACAAATTCAGCTATAATACATTAAAGTGGTTTTCTTCATATTTAAATGGCAGATAACAATACGTTTCAATTTCTGGAAAGAATTCTAAACCGATATAAGAGTACCACAAGGCTCAGTTTTAGGGCCACTGCTGTTCATTTTATATGTTAATGATTTACCCATGTGTGTCAACAATCTTATGGATGTGTATGCTGATGATACAACTATGCATGCTGCCAGCTCAAATGTCGCTGAAATTCAAGAAAATATAATTAACGGTATGAAGTCGGTAGAAGAATGGTGTGTAAATAAGAAAATGTTAAATACGGACAAAACTAAGTGTATGATGTTAAGAACTAATCATAAATTGAAACAAGTAAATAATAATGTTATAATCCCTACAAATCGTGGAAGCTTAAATGTTGTGGAATTTGACAAACTTTTAGGAGTATACATAGACAATACGCTAGCATGCCTACATATAGGCAAACTTTGTAAAAAGATTTCGTCCTTGATTTATATTCTATGGAAAAATAAACATTATCTTAGCATCGAGCAACGAACCCTTTTCTATAAGTCGTATATCCTTTCACACATTGATTATTGTAGTCTTGTATTTTGCCCGTCTTCACCTACATTATTCGGTTAGCTTTGAAAAACTACAAAAACGGGCTGTTAGGGTGATATTAGACATACCTTACAGGACACCATCTGCACAACTATATGAAACATAAAACTCGACAAATTTAACTAAAATGCAAATTAAATTGGTATTATGACATATAAATCTAGAAATGGTCTGGCCCCTGGTTACATGAAAGACATGTTCACTTCTGTTGTTGGGGTGGCGCACACTAGAAATTTACGTTCCAAAACACGCAATCACCTACAACTTCCGAGGATTAAAACGGAATATGGCAGAAAAAGCTTCAAATACACTGCAGCGCAACTGTGGAATTCTCTGCCTGAAATGATTACTCAGTCTTCTACTCTGCTGACATTCAAATCAAATATACATGAATATATTACTAAATTATAGTGATATATGGGCAATGTGATTTCACCTTTTTACTTGTGTTCTAATATTGCATATTTTGTATATTTCTAAATAGCTATCGAACATCGACATTTGACGCGGTAATTATTCTGCAATACTGTTTTAGTAATATCTATCGACAATGAACAAATAAGTTAATTATCTAATTTAACAGTCACTTCACTTGTGTTATAATATTGTATATTTTGTACATTTGTAAATAGTTATATATGCGTGCGTGCGTGCGTGCGTGCGTGCGTGCGTGCGTGCGTGCGTGCGTGCGTGCGTGCGTGAATGACCGTGTACGACCTTGCGCGTATATATGTATGTATGTATTTGTGTGCGTGCGCGGGCGTGTGTGAGGGCGTCGGGAAGATCAGTTTACTGACGATGTATACCCTCCTTAAATAAAGATTATTATTATTATCGTCATCATCACCATCATGGAAGAGTCAGTATACACTTTGGAAACAATGTTGTTTAAAGCTGTTACTGTGTATTTACTATTAGACAATAGTTAACCCTTTCACTGAGAAGTCGGTGGGGGGGGGGGGTTAGTATATTATTTACGATATGTAACTTATTCTGTTGAATAGTTTGAAATTAATTTGACTTGAAGCTGCTTGAATCAGTCATTGGCCAGCAACGGCTTCACGTAAAATTAATTTCAATATTCAAAAAGGTTTTTTGTCGAGTTGTCGTCTTGGTCAGCGTTCATGACATGTGTATAAAAGAAGAATAAATGTGAGATAGTTGACATGTTAAAAAGAAAATGTGTTTGTTTATTTATTGGACAATTCTATTGAGCTAATACCCGGATCCCTCACCCTGTGGAGATGTTTATGTTGAGTTGATTCAGGCCCGTAAACTTGATAGTTAGTTTCAATTTGATTACGTCTCAAGTTTAAATTAATTGATGTGAATGTGTGAGAATTTTCTCACCAGCTGTGCTGTTGGAGCAATCAACGACAATTACTTTCCCGGACAGCAGCTGTACGCGTTAACCTCAACCTCCCTAGCACTTACAGACCAGACATGACAGCTTCTTTATGACACATAGACAATTCTGTCGGGTATTTTGTAATTGGGTTGACCGGGAGCTGTTGATGTCTAGCACAACAACAGTTGTTATTACACCACAAAAACATCCATTACCGTTCAATCACTACTTGCTAAATCAAATATCTGCATTTAGCTATCAGAATAAAATTGTTATGCTCGCTTATATACTCCCTAATGCCCATACCATCACCATGTAGACCCTCAACCAGGCTTCTGGTAGAGGGACCCCTGCATTAGCCTTACAATAGACTGGCACCAGTCTGTACTCACTCCTTGGTGACCTTGGTGACGCTTGTCACTAAGCACGCTCGCGCATGCGCAGTAGGTCCCAAATGTGAAAACTGATTCACTTTTCAAATATTCTGCTAGCAGTACAGTATTGCCTGCTATCAATCTGATATAAAAGTTTTAGCTTGCTACTAGAAACTTTCCAGTTATTACTATATTTGACATCGGAATGCCTACCATGAAGTCTATTCTTCCTAAGTTATGTTTAACTTCTATATCATGGTGTTTTAGAGCTGTTTGTACCTCTAGTGTTTGGAGTTACCAGTTTTCGTGTCACTACTCCCGTTTTTTAGGTTAGAGTAACCATGCATGCCTATTATATACCATCAAGAGTACCATGTTATAATAATAGCCAGTACCACTCCTATTAACGTAGTTCCTAGTGCTCTCAAACAATTATTATTCAGAATCATCACTGATTCTTTCTTCAGTCACTTTATTAAAATCGCCCATGTCGTAGCCTCTGGGTTTTCTCAGTAGTCTCTCAAAGCTAGCTGCTTTATTTCTTATCATTTCTTATTTTTTTATAGGAAGTGTCATTATCTTCCGAGAAAGTAAAGTGTACGTCAGTTAAGTGTGATCGTTTTCACGCTAAGGATTATGCGGGTCACATTTGCCTGAGGTGTACCACCTGCACCCCTCAAAAAATGTGTGGAATTTGCAAGGGTTGGCCATTGCTCATTTCTAAATCGTTTTTCAAAGACCTTATGGTTAAGCCTGCGTTGCCCTCAGGTCGCTCTCCCTCCGTTGTTGAGTGTACTAAGGCAGTTTCATCTGCTTCTACCTCTGTTAATACGTCGGTTTCAACAACGGAGGGGGGCAGCTCCTCTATCACAGATCCGGTTATGGCATTATTCCAACGTATTAACTAAATCTTTAGACGAGCGAATTACATCCGCTATTAAGGCTGCTAAAGAGGAGTCGTCAAACTCCGAATTTAGCCCCCAGTCTCGGTCACGTAAGTGGGGTAAGCCGGTTTCCTTGACATCTAGGCAACAAATCAAGTCTCCAAAGGATAAGTCCGGCGATTCGAGAAGGAAACCCGATAAGACATCCTCTGGTAGGAGCCAGGCCAAAGACCATGTTAGCCTTGAGGATCAGCTTAATCCTCAAGCGTTGTCAGCGGTGGAGGAAGCTTCCAATTTGTCATCACAAGCTAAGGTCCGTTTCTCAGTGATACCGATTGCCAGGAATGTTGTAAGATCGCCGATCGCCGATCGCCTCTGCTCCCGTCCCTGCTCCTGGCTTGTCCGGGCAAGCGGGTTTGCCGTCTGGATTGTCCTCTGGTTTTACCGGGCATCCGGAAATGAGCACCGTGATTGTTTCTGGCATGGCTGAACATCCGGTGACTCATGAGAATCTGACTTTTTCATCATCATCCGTTTCCGGTTCATCAGCTTCCGGCTATACAGTTTCCGAGTCTGTTGGACCCGGCAGTGCATCAGTTGTCGTCTTCCGTTTCCGGTTTTTCGCCTTCCTCTTCCGGTAGTAGTGTTGCTACTTCAGGTAGGAAGAATGTGCATCCGGGTCTGTTGGACCCTTCTATGCATCGTTCTGTTTCCGGTTTGCCAGTCTCTTCTTCCGGTAGTAGTGTTGCTACTTCCGGTAGGAAGAATGCTTATCCGGGTCAGTTGGATCCGTCTTTGCATACATCCTCTTTTTCCGGTCCAGTTTTGTTTACTTCCGTGTCCGGGGGTAGTGTAGACACTTCCGGTTCAACTTATGCATGTCCGCGTCGTTTTGACACGTCCTTGCAAGCGACTTCCGTTTCCGGTTTTTCCGTTTCCGCTTCTGGTGACAGTTTTTATGCTTCCGGCGTAAGAGATATGAAGCATCCTATTTCCGGTCTCGGTGTTCCAGTTCCTGCTGGAACTACTGTTTGCGCATCAAGTTATGAGCTTCCGACTAACTCAGATTACCAGTTTAGTAATAGGTCTGTTACTTCCGATTCTAGTCATTTCCGCGCCACTCCCCCTGGTTTTGATAGGCATTATCCCTATTTCTCAGTCGGTTCCTGCTTCAGATTTTGTTCATCCTTCCTTTCATGAGGTAGTATCTTTTTCTCATTCTTCCTCTCCTTCCTTTTTCTCTCAAGCAGGTTCTCAGAAGAGTAGTAGCCAACCGTCCTCTTCTTCTGCCTCTGTCTTATCGGCTAGGGATTTTTCGTCTTCCCATGTTTCTAATTCTTCTCTTTTTCATCTGTCATCTATATCGCCTCCTCCAGGTTTTCTTCATATTCCGGCTTCCCTCCATCAGAACTATTCTTCTTCTTCTCACATACCTTCTGCTTCGTCTGTCCCTACTCTGCCTTCTTATCCTTTATCTTCTCCGGCATTTGATCATTTGGATCCTATTGTTTCTGTCGTGCTTTCTCCAGAATTAGAATTCCAGATAGTTGATTCGGGCTTAGATTTTTCCTTGTTTTCAGTAAGCCGCGATTCCTCTCTTCATCGATCTATTATTTCAGCTAGATTTTCAATTCTTTCCGGATTTTCAGCTAGTGAGTTGGATGCTTACTCTTTCACTTCTAGTCAGCCAGAGGCTCGTGTTGTTAGTCCTTCTTATCAGTCTCCTTTGACTTTGGGCTCTCTCGGACGCTCCCTCTAGAGCTTTATCTTCTCCTTCCTCTCTGACGATCGTTGATTCTTCTGCTTCGCTAGACTCGGACCTCTGTCCGCCGCCTTCTTTTTCTCCATCTCACTTTTCTGTCAAGGCTACTCAGAGATCAGTCAGGGCCAGAGATCTGAAGAGGGCCTCTCCGGATGACTGGTCTAAGTCTCATCAATGGATAGCTTCGTCTCTATCTCTTCCTCTTCAGGATGAGTTTTCGATTGATCCTCCGTCGTTTGGTTCTGCTCTTTCATCTTCAGACTCTTCGGCTAATGTTCCTTCTGTTCTTCCGGTGGATAATTTGGTCGTAGATATGTTAGATTTTTACATTAACGATGTCCAATTGAAAGATTTCTCTCTTACTCCCAAGGTAGATGCTCCAGTGCAGGTTCCGAAAGATGATTACATTAGATTGGCTTCTACTCAATCTCTTAATGGTCCGACATGGGATGTTCTTTCTTCGCATCTGAAGGAAGCTCCTAAGGTAATGGGAGTCTGTCTGTCGGGCTCAGTTGAAATCAGCAAACCTTTTGGCCCTTCTTTCTGAGGCTATTCTCAAGACTCACGAGAAGGGTGGTCAGATTCCTCCGGAAATATTTTGTGCTTTAGCTGATCTTGCAAGAGGTTCTTTGAATTCAGTTTGCCGTTCTTTGGGTTTCATCACCTCTAAGAGGTCAAGGAAACTTGCTGAGGTGAACATTTCAGATTCCCTCAGGAGTAATCTGATTTCTGCCCCTCCTTTCGGTTCAGATATCTTCGGTCAGAATTCTACCTCAATTCTTAGGGCGGAGTCTGATCGTCTTAAATCAGCTAAGGATCTGCGGGATCAGATTTCTATTTTGAGGCCTTCAGCAAAAAGAGACTTCCTCGGTAAAGAGTCCGTCTTCCTCTCCCAGGAGGAAGAGTCTTAGGCCGGACGAGTATGGGGCTTATCCGTCAAGGGTTTTCACGAACTCTAATCGGTCCTCTCTGCGGAGCCCAATACAGATCTGCGGAGGAGGATCGTTTCAAATCTATTTCCTCACATAGACCTAGAGCCTAGGTTCGTCAAGCCCCTCCTCAGGCGAGAAGGGGTCAGTTTTTCTCTCGAGGTTCTAGGTCTAGTTCTAGAGGACGCTCCTCTAGAGGTTTTCAACCTAGGCGGGTTTGAAGGGGTGGCCTCAGCCCGGGCAGGCCTTTCCCGTTATCCTTTACCAGTCCTTCTTCCTCTTCTACCACCTTTGGATCTATCAGTGCAGCCCCTTTTTCCCAACGTGCCAGTAGGAGGGCGCTTGTCTGTTTTGGGAGACTTGGCAAGCCCTCGTTCAGGACTCCTGGGGTTATGCACCGTCTTGGATAGATCTGCCTCCTCCTGTGTCTTGCCAGCCCAAATGGGCTCCAGTTCCATCCAATCTGGAGAAGTTGGGAGACCTGGAAGACGAATTGGAGTCAATACGTTTGAAGAAGAGATTCCTTGTTGGAGAGTAGACCCGGGATTCTACTCAACTCTCTTTCTAGTTCCCAAGAAAGCAGGTGGATGGCGTCCAATCATCAACCTAGAGATTAAATCTTCTATTATCCACACCAAAATTCAAGATGGAGACTATCTCGATTCTACTCAACTCTCTTTCTAGTTCCCAAGAAAGCAGGTGGATGGCGTCCAATCATCAACCTAGAGATTAAATCTTCTATTATCCACACCAAAATTCAAGATGGAGACTATCTCAGATTATCGGCAGTCTGAGTCCAGGCATGTGGACGCTAGATCTCAAGGACGCCTACTTTCATATTCTCATCCACCCTCCGTTCAGGAAATTCATGAGATTCGCTTTCAAGGGCCGGGTATGGCAATTCAGAGTCATGCCTTTCGGCCTTACCACGGCTCCGTTCTTCTTCACCCGCATAGTGTCGGCAGTGGCAGGTTTTCTGCACCGTCGTTCTATTCCCCTTCATATTTATATAGACGATTGGTTGCTAGAAGCAGAATCTGCCTCAATTCTGTCAAGCATCATTCCAGAGGTCTGCAGTCTGGCTTCCAGTCTAGGATGGGTAATAAATCTAGAAAAATCATCTTTGGCTCCGTCTCAGGTTTTCACCAACCTAGGTGTTTCTTTCGACCTAGGTCGAGGCTTAGCTTCCCTTCAGATATAAGAGTAGAAGCCATCCTAGTAGCCATGGAAATTATGGCATCCTCTGCCGTGGTCAGAGCAATCTTCTTTCTCCGGGTGATAGGCTTGATGGTCAGCGTCGAGAACATCATTCCCTGGGCGACGCTTATGAGACCTTTCCAAATGTATCTGATGACCCTGTGGAAACAGTCGACCCATTCAGTTTACCACCAGATCCCTGTCAGAGAGCATTTAAGTCCCCACCTAGATTTCTGGAAGGATCGCTCTCTGCTTCTTATGGGTGTTCCTCTGGTCGGGTGTTCCTCTGGTCAAGTCTTCTCCTCAAGCGATCATCTTTACAGACGCTTCCCAGGAGGGATGGGGAGCGGTCTGGGGTTCCCTTTCTGTCTCAGGCCTGTGGTCCCTGGAGGAGTCGTCAGCCCACATCAACATTCTGGAATTGTGGGCTGTCAAGAAGGCTCTCCTTGCTTGGTCGGATCGGGTGCAGGGCCTCAAGGTCTTGATTCGATCAGACAATTCAACAGTAGTCTCTTATATCAACAAGCAGCGAGGCACAAAGTCGTCTCGCCTTTGTTTGGAGGTGTGGAATCTTCTCATGTGGTGTCGTATGAATCAGATTTTCCTGGTGTCCTCCCATGTCCCAGGATGTCTGAATTTTCTGGCGGATCAGTTGTCTCGCCCTTCCAAATTCGCCCACACAGTGGCAGTTAAAGAGGTTGGTTGTCAAAGCGATCTTCAACCTCCTGGATCATCCCCATGTAGACCTGTTCGCGACCTCTCTGAATGCCCCGATCTCTTTCGTCTCCTTTTCCGGACATTCAGGCGTTGGCTGTGGACGCCCTGTCTCAGTCCTGGATATGAATCTTCGCATATGAGTTCCCTCCGACTATCCTGCTTCCGTTGGTCTGAAGAAAGTCAGGGATCAGGTCTGCGAGATTTTGTTGATAGCGAGATTTTGGCCAAAAAGGATCTGGTTCGTAGACCTCCTCGATCTTCTAGTAGGCTTCCCGCGTCTGCTTCCAGTGTCCCCAGATCTTTTATCCCAAGTAAGGGGAACGTGCCTTCATCCAAACCCAGGAATCTTCAGTCTGTGTTTGGAGAATATCGAGTGCTCGGTCCCTGAGCATAAATTTTCTGCAAGATCTCAGGAAATCATTAATTCGGCCAGGAGGGAGTCGACTTAAGATTTTTGGAGAATGGTGTTCAAATCATGATCTCGTGCCCGATTATGTTTCTATTTCCCAAGTGTTAGATTTTTTATCCTATCTGTTCGATTCTCTTCATTGGACTGCTAATACTGTTAGAGGATATAGATTTTCTTTAGCATCTTCTCTTCCTTGTTTGTTAAACGCTGATATTAAAGATACTAAGGTTCTGAATGGTTTCATCAGAGGTTTAGGTAATATTCGTCCTCCTATTGCTAAACCTTTGCCTTCCTGGAACTTGGCGTTGGTTCTTCAGGTTTTGGCAGGTCATCATTTTGAACCCTTCGCTTCGATTAGCTTAAAGCTTTTAACGTTTAAGACGTTTTTTCTAGTGGCTTCTGCTTCTGCTAGAAGACGATCAGAGATCCATGCTTTTTCCGCTGAAAGGGATCGATTTATTGAAGCTGGGGACGGTTTGGTATTATATCCTATAAGGGATTTTTTAAATGAAAAACGCAATCAAACCGTTATCCAGCTAAGCCGATTATTTTAAAATCTTTATCTTCGTTTTCTCCGTCTGACAGATTTTGGTGTCCAGTCAGAGCTCTTAAAACTTATAAGCGTCGTACCAATTTTAAAAGATCCGATCCATCTCACTTATGGGTTCCCTACGCGGAAGGGGTAGCCAGACCGGTCTCTAAAGCATCCATTGCTAGATGGATTTGTGACACCATTCGACTCTGCTACGAGATTGCTTCCCCTGAGCAAATCAATCTCTCTCACATTAAAGCTCATGATGTTAGAGGGATGGCTACCTCTTTCGCTTTGTTCGCTGGCTCTTCTGTAGACGAAGTTATGCAAGTTGCAGGATGGAAATCCGAGTACTTTTACCTCTTTTTATTTGAAAGACCAGAGCGCAGCGGCATCTTTCTTTAGGAACATTACTATTTTAACCAAAAAGGCTGAAGACCATTTACCAAGCACATCCCACCATTTTCGTTAGGACTGTGCGTCTGCGTGTAATGGTGAGAGTTGTTCCTTGGTTTTTATTATTTCTTTATGTTTAAAGTTTTATTTGGTAGTTAATCACTGTGTGATTGATTAGGATGCACCATTATGTTATGTGGTTAACATTTGGTTATGTTTGTTTGATTTTTATCCTTGCTTATGGATTCTTAAATCTCCTCCCACCAAGTTTCGTAGTGGGACACTGACCAAATCTACGGGTTTAGCAAGTAGTGATTGAACGGTAATGAATGTTTTTGTGGTGTAATAACAACCCCCAACAGACCCCCCTCCCCCTTTAGTGGGTTGGTCTGTAGTTTTATTAACCACCATAAAAACATACTGACCATTCAATCACTACGACCCCGCTGGGTATTGATTTGAGAATCTAGGCTGGATATATGGCACTTAAATTTAGAAAACTGAATCAGTTTTCACATTTGGGACCTACTGCGCATGCGCGAGCGTGCTTAGTTACAAGCGCCACAAAGGAGTGAGTACAGATTGGTGCCAGTCTACTGTAAGGCTAATGCAGGGGGTCCCTCTACCAGAAGCCTGGTCGAGGGTCTACATGGTGGTGGTATGGGCATTAGGGAGCATATAAGCGAGCATACAATTTTTATTCTGATAGCTAAATGCAGATATTTGATTTAGCAAGTAGTGATTGAATGGTAAGTATGTTTTTATAGTGGTTAATAAAACTACAGACCAACCCACTAAGGGGGGTCTGTTGGGGGGTTTCAGTCAGGTCTGTTGCAAAATATTCTACGGCATACGATATCTCTTATATATCCTACTTGAATTCCGTACAATTTTCAATGATGTTTAATTCCCATGGCGGTTGTCAATTCCAATATGACTTATGATATCTCAATTTTAATTTAAATGTGTGGAGGTTATGATTATATGTGTTAAGTCATGGTTGGAATTGGTAATGGTCAAGGGGGTGGTGGGGGGGGGGTAACCAACCATCATATATGGTTTAGCTAATGATATAGTACACCGGCCCTGTGGTCGAGCAGCCAGCCGCGAAGATAAAAAGCAGTTGGCGGGCGAAAGCCGAGTCGTCGTCTTGGTCAGCGTTCGTGACAACATGTGTATAAAAGACTAAATGTGATATAGTTGAGATGTTAAAGGGAAATGTGTTTGTTTACTTATTGGACAATTGCCCTGTAGGTGGGGCTTAGAATACACCTTCCGTATCCTCTGCGTGTCGTAAGAGGCGACTAAAGGAGGTAAGGGTGAGGTAACCCTGACAGAAACCTCGAGTGCTGAAGACGGAGGTTCCAGGCCGCACGGCGCACTCTAATAAACCATGGATCCACGCACTTAACGCTTATGATCATGTCGATAGTCACTTACAGGACTGGCGGTATGATCAGCGAACGAAAAGAAGAAGAAGACTTATTGGACAATTCTACTGAACTACAATAACCATGTTATCCATTTCACGAATGAGCAAAACGCCGGCTATCGGCGATCTAAATAGGGAATTGTGTCCATGCTGAAATAACAACGACCACGACGATAATAATAATAATAATCTTTGGTCAAGTGTTCGTCTTACAGTCTGTGCATTCATCTCCACACAAATTGATTATTCGCCAGTTCATTGAATGACGCCTCATACCGCGCCCCAGCTTGTCCAGCCTTTGCTGGCCAATGTCCAATCAAACACCATAAATGCGTTCCCCTTGAAATGGTCTAATATCACAGGAGGCGTTGACGCCTGTCAATCAATCATTGGTTAGATAGCTTGTCCAGCCTTTGCTGGCCAATGTCCAATCAAACACCATAAATGCGTTCCCCTTGAAATGGTCTAATATCACAGGAGGCGTTGACGCCTGTCAATCAATCATTGGTTAGATTTAGTATCCGTTCACATCAGAATACTTTAATATAAAATTGTTAAAATTGTATCCATTTAGAGGCTTAAACTATGCAATAAAATATATACAAATTAATATGGGCTAATGTTTTACGCGGTGAAATTGAATTAGACAGTAAAATTAACTTGTACCTAATGAATATGAAACTTTAGGACTTATTTCGTGTCCTTACATTGAAGTACAAATTGTGTGTCTAGATGGAATACAACGAAATAAAGCTTAACATCTCATGATTTCAATACGTATAAATTAATATAATTAGAGACATGAGTAGGCCTGCCTAGCCTAATTTAGCTTCGTAACTACAAAAACATCATAGATAATTTATAATGAATCGGAATCAAATGGTAAGATGAATTTCGTTTCGTTACATTGAACACAAATAAAGCCTCTAAAAACATACAATTTTATTTGAAAGCATCCTGGTGTGAATGTGCAGCCTTTAACCGCTTGACTGCTGATTTTTTGTTATATCTATTTAAAGAAAAAACCAAATCAATTTGACTGATAGTTGCTGACGTTGGAAATTTTCAACGTTTTAAATATATATTCTAATATAAATGATACGCACATGTATACACGCATTTGCGTGAGATAGTGTGCATGTTGAAGTAGAAGTCAATCAATTTACCCGCGCACCCACCACGTATACTGCTTCTACTTAGTTAACCATTCCCCGACGAAACGCAATTTACTTCAATTTCAATCCAACATATACGAACGCTCTAGATTTTGACCTTAGGCCGTTCTGGCCTTAGATAGCTACAGCTTCCAGGTATTTTAATTTCAAAATATTCGACATCATACAATGTTGTCATATCGGGTCTGTATTGCATAGAGTTAGCATACATTATGGAGGGATCCGCCCTAACACTCAAGTATCTGACATAATAATCACATGCATCTCAAGTTAGCTGGCGTCACTCATAATTCCACGTAGGCTACCTGGCTTCGTCATGAACATCGAATCGTTTGTCAAGTGTACGAATTGTATATACGTTTGATCGACTTACTAGACAGGTAAGCTGTTAAATATTGTGAAAGTAATTTGACTGCATGGGCAGACTCAATTCAAATTAGTTTCAAACTATTCACAGCTTACCTGTATAGTTACCTTGAAAATTAGACTCTGGGAATTCAGGTGTAAATGCGATTCCAATAAGCGTAAAAAGCAACAGCTTTCAGCAACATTGTTTTCAAAATATACATCCTTGACGCGTTTTCAATAACGCTAAAGGAGCGATTTTCCGCACTTGGGTTGATGACTGTCTGTGGGGGCGTGTCGGGTCCCTAAGATGTATGCCAATTTTGCGGTTAAAAACTCAAACGCAACAGCAACAGCTTTCGTCAACGTTATTTCTAAGATAGACGCATGCTTGACCTTACGCCGGAAGAAATATATCAACAACCCGGGGACAAATTTGTCCTTTTATCCAGCATAACCCATGCACCTGTAGTTTCCGAGATATTCATAGTGTGGTGCTGGCGGTATCCCGCAATTCCGCAGTTCGGGTTTCGCGGCTGCCGGGCTAGCTGATTCCCGCCGTTTCTACGGACGCCCGGCAGTCGTACCTTGGAACCTGAACCGTGCATATCTGCCGCTTGTTCCACTGGCCGATTCAAGACCTCTGTTGGGTGAGTAACGTTTTATACGTAGTTAAGTTACTACAAATGGTGTCAGGAGTACTTTGGGCCCTAAATTAAAAATTGTTATTAGTTATTTCTAAATTCTACTCACGATTTTGCTGAAAAAAAAGATAGAATTCTCGGAAATATAAGGACTACTCTAGTCCTGCCCGAACGTCAATTTTACAGACTTTGGCCGCCATTTTGATTATTGATAGTTATTTTTTTAGTATTTAACAATCACGGATGATAGGTGAGTTATAGTTAAATATATATTATTTATTTATACTAGGCATGCAAATGTCGGGTATATAGATTAATATACCTTACATACATACGTCATATACGTCATAAATTCAAGATTCAATGTTATTTATTTGAACTGTAATGAATTGAGGTATATTTTCGTGCTTAGTTCCTATCATCTATGTCAATATTCCGTGGAATGACAACCCTATAGTTTCTGGATTGTTCTTGTTAGTTGTCTTCAGTGTCATATGTACGCGATTCTGAGTTGTAATTTAACCGTCGGTTTTTCGATATTTCTTTATATGTTAATTACAGTTCAATTTCTTTGTTTATTTCAGAATTATTTGAAATAAAGAAGTGATATAAATCACTTTTGTTGTTATTATTATCATTATTATTAACTTTTTGAACATTAGAGGGTAATCTCCCTTCTAATAAGCAAATATGTTTCAATTGTAATATTAGGTTTACTAATTACGCTGAACACTATTTGTTTTGGGGTTTTTTTCTTCTTATAATTAAGGCAAAAAGTTCATAATCACATTGCTAGTTACTCCGTTGAAACAATACTCAGCTTATGCCTCCTTTTCAAGTTAAATCTGAGGAGTTTTTGGCTCGCACCCAGTTTTCATTGGATCAGTCCTTTACCCACAAAGCTATTTTGTTGGGTACAAGTAAAGGTTTCATTTTGAAAAGAGCTGATCAAACTGGGTTTGTTGAGTATTGGTGTAAAAGCGGTGGTACTACACAAGACTTGGTCAATATTCTGCAGTCGAGAATAGCCAGCGCCGTTCAGAAATTTCACCGGATCGTTTTCTATATCTGGGCCGGAACGTGCGACCTTACCGAGAAACGAGGCGACGGTTTTGTCTATTTAAGGACAGCCGATGATGAACTCGCGGTAGACCGCATTTGCCAACACTATCAACGTGCGATAGACATAGTAAGGCATTACGGCCAAACGGTGAAATTTATTGATATCCCGGCATATTCTCTGGTCCTGTATAATGAGCAACTTCACCATTTGAATCCCTGTTCCTTCAAAGACCAAGAGCTGCAACTGCATGACCAACTCTCTCTTCTCAATGATAGAATTGAGAAAATTAATGCAGATATTGGTGTACACACCATCAAGTGCAGTGTAGAGTTAATACTCCGTAAAAAATCTAGTGCACGTAAACGCGTCCGTTATCATTATACTTACGAGTTTCTGAAGGATGGTTTGCATGCAGGTACGTTACTGAATTTGGTTTGGCTTCGGAAGATTCATTTAGACGTTCTCCGGAGTTGCACCACCATCACTACTCAGTGATTTATATATTTCAGTAAGCATACGCTTACGACTCATTTCAGTAGGTGATATTACTTTTTTAGCGGATATTAATTTCGCTTCCTTGGTATAAAACAACCGGTGACCCATAATGACGAAACCTTTGTGTATTAACACTGCACCCGTGGAGGAACTTGGTGCACTCCATAATATTGGTAAAGTTCGAGCTGCTGGCATAGTAAATTTTCGTGAGTCCAGAGGAGGTTTCATATCCCTGGCCGACATTAAGGCAGATCCTGATCTGCCTGCCACAGCTACAATCCTTGCACGATTGCTCCATGCTGGGGAAGTTGTATTCGACATCAATGATGAAGGCGCTGTTGGTGGGGTCGACTCACACCCAAGGGACGAATCCCTGGAAGAGACTGAACATGGAACTGTTAGCTCAAGGTATCAAATACAAGGCACTCCTAAACTCAACTAGTCAACAAAGGGGTGATCATACCCTAGTTGATAACCTGGCTCCTAGGGGGGTATATACCCCTAGAGAACCTAAGAGGGAGTCGCGATCAGTTTCTCACCATGACACTAGGACGTCATCACCAGTTCGTAGAGCTTACTGGGATGGCTCTTCGTACAATGACTCTAGAATGTCATCCCCCGGTCGTAGAAGCTACTCTGATGGTCCTCCTCCACCTAAAATGTCAACTTTTGATGGAAAATTTGAGTGGAAACCATTTTTCATACAGTTTGAGCATACTGCTTCAAGGTACCGTTGGTCTGATATGTATAAATTAGACATGCTCATCTCAGCTTTAAGGGACAAGGCCTTAAAGTTTTACTGCATCTGTTCTGGGCAGGTCCAGAATGATTACTTTAGTTTATGTGAGAAATTAAAGTTGAGATTCGGGAAGAAAGATCTGCCCCACATCATCAGAAAAAAGATGCAAGATATTCGACAAGAGGGTAACTCTTTAGAAGAATTTGCAGACATCATTCAGGAGCTCACTTTAGATGGTTACCCTGATGCCTCAGAGAGTTTGGGCGAGACTATTGCCATTGATGCATTCCTACGGGGTGTTGAGCATAAACGAGCTGCTCTGATAGCTATGGATAAAGATCCGAGCACCCTGGAGGAGGCTGTACAAATGGTCAATGCAGCTATCCATAATCAAAGATTGATCATGGGTTCCAGAAGACCTGAGGTTCGAAAGGTCCGTTTTCCGGACGATGCTTCTGGGTTGTTGGAGGCAGATAATCCTGAGTTGTTGGAGGCAGATAATCCTGAGCAGTTGAGAGGCAGATAATCCTGAGCAGTTGAGAGGCATAACGGCTCCAAGCAGGATAGATAAATTGGAGAAAGATGTCGAAGGACTTAGGAAGGATATGGCGGATATGAAGGTAGATGTGGCTAAGATTTTGAATCTTATATCTGGTCAATTCGGTCGAGGTCGGTCTCCTCCAAGAGGGAAGGTCGTTCCATCACGTTCCCCTTCTCCTCCTCTCAGATCGGGAAAGTGCTTTAATTGCAATTTAGAGGGGCATTTTTCCCGTGAGTGTCCAGAGCCGAGGCGTACACGGTCGCCATCACCTTCTGCTTCACCGAGATCTTCGCCTGTGCGATCATATGATGTTCGCATGTATGAGTTTAATCGTGACCCTATGACACTAGTCATTCCCATTAAAGTAAATGGTGTTTCCGTTGATGCAGTGGTGGACACTGCGGCACAAGTGACAGTAATTGGCAATTTCTTTGCAAATAAATTACCTTACCCTTTAAAGAGGTTGGAGTCTATTGCATTGAAAGGTGCAGGTAGAAACAATGTTATCCCTGCGGAAAGTGTTGAGCCAGTCACAATTGCATTAGGCTCTATGATGTTCAACTGGCCAGTACTTCTTGCCAATATTAATGATCCGATTATATTAGGCCTGGATTTCTTGAAGGCACACAAGGCCACCATTGATCTGACTAGACTATGTCTGACAATTAATGGAGAACCGATTCAAGCCTCAATGTTGAGAGCTCATGGGAAGGAAACCCTGGTAGCTCGGGTAACATTGAAGCAGAAAGTGGTCGTGGGTCCTTTTGAGGCCGTGAAGACCACAGGTGTTCTGGATCGGGAGGTACAGAATGATGTTGTGCTCCAGCCCTCATCTAAACTGGAGGGTCTGGTAACACCTCATACAGTGGCCACTGCCAAAGATTCGCAGATTCCTATTTTGTTAAGGAACCTGTCGGCCCAATATATTACTCTGGAACAAGACCACAACCTTGGTATTGTCACAGAAATTGAGGAGGTTTTAGACCCTAGAACAGAATTTCAACTTGCTGGTACTCCCATAAACCAGGACGGTTTACAGACTTCTACAGCCACTGAGGTGGACCTCCCTGTGTTCTTACAGGAGCTGTATGTGAGGTCGACATCGGGTTTATCGGAGACGCAGTCTTCGCAAGTTGAATCCATGTTAATCGAGTATCAGGATGCATTTGCAAAAGATGATCTTGATTTGGGTTTGTTCAAGGGGATAAGACATAAGGTTGACACAGGTAATGCACAACCTGTTCGTTCTAAACTTAGACGAACTCCTCTTGGTTTTGAGAATGAGGAAGAGAAACACCTTGCGGAAATGTTAGAGAAAGGTATCATAGTTCCGTCAAAATCTGAGTGGTCGTCAGCCCCGGTATTAGTTCGGAAGAAAGACGGTACCGTGAGGTACTGCGTCGATTTTCGAGCTCTGAACAGTATAACTCGCAAAGACCTTTACCCCCTACCAAACATTGAGACATGTCTGGATGCACTTGGTGGTGCTAAGTTCATCAGCACACTTGATATGGCAGCTGGGTATTGGCAGGTCGAGGTTGACCCAGAGGACCGCCACAAGCTCGCATTTATCACAAGATATGGGCTTTTTGAATTTGTCCGGATGCCATTTGGTACGTGCAACAGCCCGGCTACCTTTCAGAGGGTTGTTCAGCTGGTATTGCAAGGTCTTAACTGGTGCGAGTGTCTTGCGTATTTAGATGACGTGGTAGTGACAGGGACTGATTTTGACAGTCATATGACCAACTTGAAAGCTGTCCTTTCCCGATTCCTGTTGCACAACCTTAAATTAAAACCTAAGAAGTGTAATTTGTTCCGTACAGAACTCTGTTTCTTAGGTAAGTTGGTGAGTGATAAGGGAATCGCTGTTAAGCCAAACAATATGGAAAGCGTCGCTAATTGGCCTGTTCCTAAGACCAGGAAAGAGCTGGAATCTTTCCTAGGGTTCATGAATTACCACCGAGAGCACATACAGGGTTTTGCTGGTATTTCTGCTCCTCTCTCTGCACTTACCAGTTCCAAAGTAGAGTATGACTGGACTCTAAAGCATCAGGTAGCTTTCAAAACACTTCAGGGTGCTATGGCCAACCCTGCAGTGTTAGGTTATCCGACACCGGATGGTACCTTCATACTGGATACGGATGCTTCGGAGGCGGCTATTGGTGCAGAGTTATCCCAAATTCAGAATGGGAAAGAGGTGCTTATTGGTTTTGCGAGCCGAACGTTGACACCGGCTCAGCGTAAATATTGTGTTACACGCAAAGAGTTGCTGGCCGTGGTAGCATTTACTAGGCAGTACCGTATGTACTTGCTAGGACGGTCATTTATTGTGCGGACTGACCATCACAGTCTCACGTGGCTGCTCAGTTTCAAGCACATCGAAGGACAACTAGCTAGATGGCTAGAAGAACTGTCCCAATATAATATGACGATGCAGTACAGGCCCGGTAAACAGCACTCTAATGCTGATGGTCTATCACGAGTTCCAAGTGATTTTTCACCTTGCCACTGTTATAAAACTGGCCAATCTCTTAGTTCGTTACCATGTGGTGGGTGCAAATATTGTACCAAGCTTCAGCAGCAATGGTCTCAATTTGAACAAGATGTTGATGATGTAATTCCTTTGGCTTTTCAAACCATAAGGGCCCTTCAACTGAGTAATAATGACCTATCAGACAGCGACACAGACAGCGACGATCCAGATGGACTGCTGAATGGTGTCCCCCAAACAGACCAGGTTATCGGAAGGTCAAACTGGTTAGACGCATTCTCTTCGGAAAATCTAAGGGAGCGTCAGTTGGAGGATCCTGATCTGAAGACAGTTGTATCATGGATTGAGCAGTCACACACACCTTCTGACGCGGAGCTATATTTAGCTAGTCCAGCTGTCAAGTTTTGGTGGGCTCGTTGTGATCAATTGATTTTTGTCGATAGCATTTTGCACTATCTCTGGGTAGAAGCAAATACCACACGGAATCTGCTGGTAGTCCCAAAGTCTCTCCAGAAGCTGGTTTTGGAAAATTGTCATGATTCCATGCTTGCCAGTCACATGGGTGAGCAGAAGACATTAGAGAGAGTGAAGGCTAAGTATATCTGGCACGGATACTCTCGTGATGTGGTGGCGTATGTGAAATCCTGTCGGATTTGTAGCTGTAGCAAAAAAGCTTCCATCCGACCTAGAGCTGCTCTGGGCGAGTTCCATGCTGGGTTTCCCTTGGAACGGGTACATATGGACATTTTGGGCCCCTTTATCACATTTACACTGGGAAATAGATACGTGTTGATGATCATAGATCAGTTCACTAAATGGGTTGAGTGCTATGCGCTCCCTGAACAAGGGGCAGAACTGGTAGCCAAAACGTATGTGGAGCGTTTTGTCACCACATTTGGCTGTTCATATTTCTTACACACCGACCAGGGTCGTAACTTTGAGAGCAACCTATTTAAGGAACTGTGCCATCTACTGGAGATTTCAAAAACACGCACCACAGCTTATAGACCATGTTCGAATGGACAGATTGAACGTATAAACCGTACTGTCTTGCAGTGTATACGGTGTTACCTGCAAGAGCATGACAGACAGAAAGATTGGGATAAGTGTATTCCTTTCATCGCTGGAGCTATACGATCTACTGTAAGCCGACAGACGGGGTATACTCCCAACATGATGATGCTTGGTCGAGAAGTACTACAGCCTATTGACATAATGTGCAAATGCCCTGTGTCTGTGACTACAGAGAATGCCCCTTCAGATGCCTGTGACTTCGTCCAACAGTTACAGCAAACGTTGCACGAAACTCATGAGATAGCACGGGATAACCTTAAAATGGCTCAGAAGCGCCAGAAAAAAGAGTATGATCTACGTTTGCATGAGCATGCCTATCATGTTGGTGATGTAGTTTATCTTGCTAATTCTGCAACTAAAATAGGCCAGTCCAGTAAATTACAACCTCCTTGGACTGGTCCATTTATTATTTATAAAAAGTTGTCAGAAGCACTGTTTGGTATCAAAAACCAACGCCGGGAACTAGTTGTTCACCATGATAGATTAAAGCTGTGCAGAGATCGTGATTTACCTCTCTGGATATTGCGAATGAGACGTGCTATGAGCTCTGAAGATCATGGCGATGATGATGACTTATTATCCCCCGATAATGGCCTTAGGTTATCTGATGATAACCGTGCTTCCATTTTTGAAGAGGATTCGGATGAAACCATTCCATATGGTATTGATCCATCCTCATCAATTCTGCATAATGATCTAGATGCTGTTTTGACAGATGACCTGGATATCGACTCTGTTTTACCCGTCCCACAAACACAGCATCACTCTCCTAGGCGCATGAGGTGTCAAGTCCGAGGAGAAACGCATAACACGTCCCCTAGGCGCATGAGGTGTCAGGTCCGAGGGGAACCGCATCACACTTTTTCCCCTAGGCGCATGAGGTGTCAGGTCCGAGGGGAAATGCATCACACATCTCCTAGAGATGACCAACTCCAAACTCACACCATTCAGAGTCGAACAGGAAGGCAGTGCCGTCTTCCTAACAGGTTCCTAGATTATGAAATGTATTAGAATGATCTTTAAGCATTCAGGAATTAGACTATATACGTCTTCATGGACCCTACGTGTCCACCTGAATAAACGTTCCTTTGGTTTCGTCTTATTACGGATTCATTTGGTCATGGTATTGTTGCGGACTGCAGTTAGCTTTTCGGTCGTAGTACAGTACTACAATAGTAATGTGATAATGTACAATGGTAACAGTAATTCAACATTAAAAGAATTACTGTAATCCAGATGATATGAAATTATGACTTCAAATTTTAATATGCTGCATGACACTGAAGACATTCAACTTGTCCGGAAAACATTTATAATCATTGGCTTATGTTCCGTTTCCATCTTGGTTTTAGTTCAGCAACAGCAAAATCGTGATGTTCTATTTTTTGTAAGTTTTGGGACACTAAATTAGTTGGACACATAAGCACATAGTGGCTTTTTCCAGCAATAATACTCCGTGAGATACCAAAAACCAACAGGGGTCCATCGCTGTATGACTCACAGAACGCGTTATTATAATTACGCGTTTTTGCAAATGACGCGTGAATAATTGCGCGTAGTAATGCGTGGTTATATTTACGCATTTCTTGATTACACATTACAAATATGTGTTGTCAAATGATGTGTAAATTGTTACACATTAATCATACGCATTGTATTGTTAACTGCAATTATTGTCCGTCATGACGTGTGGTCATAATAAGGCTCTCTGTTATGTGTATATGGATTAAATCCATGTACACGCTTTTATTAGTATATGCATCATATGTTATGATGCAAACTCATTTATGTATAGTGAAATCCTGTATAGGTTAGCTATTTAATGCCAGTTCTACATTTGTCAGCTCAGATATTTTATAGGGTAGCTCAAATATATTATATGTAGTTTTAGTAGGTCAGCACAGATATTTTATAGGATAGCCCAGGTATATTAATTCTACATAGGTCAGTTCAGATATTTTATATTAGGCCAACATATTATATATTGCCATACCTAGGTATTTCATTTATTAAACGTGTAGCAATTACATGTTAAAATGATGCAATGATGCATTATTACTCTATAATGCATAACTCAGGCATATTTATAATGTGCATTACTCTATAATGCAGAAGTCTTGCATATGACAGCATATTTATAATATGCATTGAGCAAAGACTGCATAAATCGTACAGATGCATTTCTTGCGCTTACCATTTCATAATGCGCGAAGTAATTGGCGCGTTAGTCATAGCGCAAATTCATATGTTTCTTTCTTCTGCTGTATTATCCGTTCCGCTTAGCTTCATTCAGATATCTTTATTGTGATAGGGATAGTGGTTTTCCGGATTTCCTAAATTTGTGGATTCAGATCAGTTTCAATTATATAAGAGGTATATCATAAATGTTAAGGTTAAAAATATTCACAAAATTTAAAAATTTGCAATATTCATAAGTTTCCTCGAATCTCACCTAAGTTAATTTCAGATAACACTCCAACTAAATTCATGTGAGATTATTTTTATTACTTTATCAATTCGGCAATTCTGTCAGTTTTCTGCGGTGGTGGAAAACCACTGTCCTTAATTTTAGTTAGGATGCTATGCTATTTTTAAATCTGTGACGCTGGCCCTCGTCCAGCAACTGTTGATCGATCCATCTGTTTTATTATTAACCGCTCCTTCCTTCTAGATGGATCGACACCTATATTTTTTTTTAATTGGCAATTTCTTTTGCTACCTTTAGCAGTTGCACGTCAATGCCTGTGTGTTTTCATGGTGTGCAGATTTTTAAGAGTAGATTTTTAGATAGGATTTTTAATTAAAAGATAATATTTTTAATTAAATAAGCATGTTTTTATAAACGGGGGAGAGTGTGGTGCTGGCGGTATCCCGCAATTCCGCAGTTCGGGTTTCGCGGCTGCCGGGCTAGCTGATTCCCGCCGTTTCTACGGACGCCCGGCAGTCGTACCTTGGAACCTGAACCGTGCATATCTGCCGCTTGTTCAACTGGCCGATTCAAGACCTCTGTTGGGTGAGTAACGTTTTATACGTAGTTAAGTTACTACAATAGTAAGCGCCGTAGGAGGGCTCAATCTAATAATACTCAATAGAGGCGTGATTTTGTGTCTTTATCATGCCGCGATTGTACGACTCTATGTTGGATTACCGCGAGTCCAATATTGAATACCCGCCACCGCCGCGAGTCCACCCATGAGTCCTAATTGACTTCCACGAGTCAGACTTCCGCGACACGGACTAGGTATGATCATATTATTCGGATGAACTCCAGCACACACACACACACACACACACACACACACACACACCTTCATCCCCTAGCCCATTCTAATGAGTGAAATATGTTACCCACAGTACGAAAAACAATCAACAACAAGTGACCCATGTTTGTCAAATGTCTCGTCTTTTTTTTCACTTCTTTTTTTATGTCAAATCCTATATTAGTTGTGTGAAGAATGTTATGTATATAGTTATATATGTATGTATATAGTATAGTTATGTATAAGATATTGTCATAATGCCTTATGTCTACTTATCATCATGTCAAATCATGTGTAATTTGTACGTTATTCTATGTCAGGGGTCCACAAGCTAATAGGCACAGCCTCCAGTGGACTCCCTGTTATCGTATTTGTAATTTATAACATTTACCAAGAGAATAGAAATCAAATCAAATCAAATATGAAATGCGTTTTCAATTTACTTTGATTACGATTTTATAACATTATCCCGGTACAAATATTATCGTAAATTTGAATTCTTACCAGTTCCATAAATTATATGTCGAAATTATGCTTCATTCTCGACTGCTCTCCCAAACTCAACAATTGTCGGCCAATTTATCTTTGAAATGTTACAAAATCGTGAGACTTCACTAAACACACCCATTCTCAACAATGAGAGGGCAAATTTGCCATACAGGTTGTCTTCCTCTAGTACTTGCTTTCGCCGGCTCACTGAAAGCGCCAGAGGTTGCTTTATTGTTAAAGGTAATAATTGCTTGTTCAAAGTACACAGATTCTCACATTTTCCTAGGATATTCGTGGATTTCCCATATATTCCTATAGAATAGTTATGAAAGAAATCCTGTGCATACGTACTTGGCTTCCACCATCATTGTTGGTCATGCCCATAGTACGCTGTCACCTCATAAATATAATCTGACTGCAATAACGCTACTGTTGCATAGTTTAATCAACAGTTCTCCCCACACCCAGTATCTAAATTTAAATTCCTACACAGGTGTGCGTGTGTGCGTGCGTGTGTGCGTGCGTGTATGTGGTGCGCGTGTGTCGTGTGCGTGCGTCTGTGCGTACGTGCATGTGACAGTGAGTATGTGCTGTTATGTGAGCATGTGTGGGTGTATGCGTGCGATAGGACCGTACACTCTACTTTAAATTCTAAGTAACATATACAATCATTTGTTTGTTCGGTTATATATACACCCAGATAACACACCGTATTGGGCCAGTACTGGCATAGCGTCGGCAGTGTCGGCTAACTAAGGGTATCGGCAACTGCGTATCGGTCCGGTACTGGCCCAGTGTCGGCAGCATCAGCTAGCTGAGCTGTGTATCGGCCTAGTGCCAGTAGCGTCGGCGAACTAAATCACGCATTTCCAACTATGACGTTATCGGCAACTGCGTATCGGCCCAGTACTGGCCCAGTGCGAGCAAGTGTCGGTTATTTGAGTCTGTATTCTACCCGTTGTCGTCTACTGTGGAACGCCGGTGTACGTCATTTCACGCTTAGAAGAAGCGAAGATCATATTAAACTACAATAGCATGCTGCATATTGAATACAAACCATCATATGATTCGTGGAAGATTGCGGCCATATTCTAAAGTTCATGTAAGCGTGATAAATAGTGAATCTAATGTTCGAATTAAATGACAGAACCAGTTTTCGTATTTTGTAAATCTAATTTGCAGCTGCTCTCCAAATTATGAAGCAATCATCATCATGAGTTAAATAGAAAAAATTTCCATGTTACATGTACTTATGTGGTAGATGGTATCACAGAATGTACACACACGTTTTCACACCTTTACCCTGTCTACAGCCACTGCATCAGTGACTACTTTCTAGCCCTGTCCTCTCACATGTTAATGGCATTTGATTAATTTCCCGACACCCTTTTAACTCATGTCGTTTGTCAACCGTTGTTTAAAAACGCTACTCATTAACTGCTTGGCAGATTTCAATCTAATTTGTCTGGAAGGGGGTTAGGCTTTTGAATTTATATACAGAATTTAGATCAATGGCAAATTATTGGGGTACAACATGGCATGGCACAATGATGTTGGTGTCAAAAGGTCAAAGTCACTGTGACCTTGGTAAAACACTTTTTCAACTTTAACATTTTCCATTTAGCACACCCTTTCTGTAATTCTAATTTTCTTTGTCATTTAGCGTAACATATTACGGCAACCTTAATCTGCGTGCTAAGGATGCCAGAAGAGACACCAGCACATAGAGCCTTGGAATGAGTCCTACTCGGAGCTAGCAAATACAAAGCCATGAGAGGACGGTATTGCATAAATCTGCTAAGAATGCTACGAGGTAATATCAAGAAAGCAGGACTCTGTACACTCAAGTAAATGCAGATTTAGAATGTTTCTACCACCACAGCCGCAGAATAAAGTAATCATACAATCTTGGATTTTCTGAACATTTCTGAAAATCTGTTAAAAGCATACTCATTAACACTTGACACATTTCAAGCAAACTCGGTGGGAAGGACCCTATGTAAATGTTATGCTTTAGAACTTGTATATAGAATATTGATTGATCAATTTTTTTGACGACCATCTTACATTTTTGGAAAAATGACGGGAAATCATTTAAAATGCTACTCCTCATTAAATGCTTTACTCCTCATAACTGCATGGGCAATTTCAACCAGACTTGGCTGGAAGAATACTAGCCTAAATTGTCATTGGTCAATTTTGCGAGCAGCCTTCTAGGATTTTCTGAACATTTCAGGATATCAGTTAAAATGCTACTTTTTAACTGCTTGAACAATGTCGAGCAAACTAGTTTGATAGGACTCTATAGAGTGATATGCTTCAGAAGTTATATACAGAATCTTTTTCTATTTTTTTCGGTGGCCATCTTGAATTTTCTGAAAAATGGAGTGAAATCGTTTAATACGTTAATACTCATTAACTGCTTGGGCAATTTCAACTAGACTTGGCTTGAAGGATACCAGCCTGGTTAGGTTTAAGAACACATATATACAAAATTTTGATTGGTCAATTTTTCTGGTGGCCATTTTGGATTTTCTGAAAATCACTTAAACACCTACTCCTAAGTAACCACTTGAACGATTTCAAATAAACTACTGGAAGGACCCTAGAGTGGTATGCTTCAGAGCTTGTATGTAGACTTTTGATTGGTCAATTTGTTCTGCAGCCATCATGAATTTTCCAAAAAATGGCTGGAAATCATTTAAAGCGATACTCCTCATTAACTGCTAATGTTCCAGTGGCCATCTTGTTCTCCAAAATAACATCTCAGGAACTGATGTACAGATCAGGCTGAAGCTCATTAGATTTAATTTAATTGATAACTAAGGATGATTAAAGTTTGTTCAACTTAATCCTTGATAAAACATGTTGTCATATTGGTATTTTTTCCCTTTTTTGACTGGATGGCTGCAAGGTTCAATCTGATCGTGTGGTCATCGTTCATCATTAATTTCCCACTAAAAATTGATTGTACTGAATTCCCAATTTTGTATTTTTTTTTTAAGTCTTGTTGCTGCTGAATTTAAAGTTCTATGTCTGTTAAAATGCTAATGGTTCAAATGTTAGGGGCATTAACATTTGTTCAACAGAAGTTGATACGTAAAAAAACAACATGGCCGCCATGGACCAATCAAAGTGTAACATGCTTGTTGGCCATATTGGATATTTGTATTTGACAGATTTTGAAGACGAAATTGTTTTTATATCGGTTTTTAGCTTACCCGGCCTAAAGCCAAGTGAGCTTATGCCATTGTGACCATCCATTGCGTGTCCATCAGCTTTTCCTTTAAGCGACTTCTCATGAACCACTGGGCCGATGTTAATTATATTTTGCAGGTTACATTCTTTGAGTATATAGACTCAAGTTTGTTCAAAGGAAGCCGATCAGACAATTTGACCAGCGGCCAACTTGGATTTTGACCGATTTTTAGAAATGTATTTAAATATTTTCTCAGAAACCGCTTTGGGGGTTTAATTCAAAACTCATGAAATATCATCTAGGCCAAGAGCTGAACCAAGTTTGTTCAAGGGAGCTTGACTTCATCTCCAGAACCTTTCGAGAACCGAAATGTGGGAGATATGATTAGGGACTTAAAGGACCATTAATGTTTGTTCAAGGGAAGTTGATCCATAAAAAAACATGGCCGCCATGGAGCAATCAAAATGTAGCATGGCTGGTGGATATACGGGTATCGGATTTTCTTATTTGATGGATTTTGAAGCTGAAATAGGTTTTATCTAGTTTTTTTGGTATGCTGATTTCAAATTTCCCACTCTCAAAACTGTCGGATAAATGGTTTGGCAGCCGTCTTTGATCTTTCCCCCACGAAAAACTCCCATACTAAAGCAGTGGGAAATTGAAAATGTCTTTCAAGTATATTTGGCAGAAAGCATCAGTGCATAGAGATCCAAGTTTGTTCAAACGAAGTCAATCAGTTTGGCCAGTGACTATCTTGGATTTTGGCAAATTTTTAGAAATGCCTATAAAGATTTTCTCCGAAACCGCTTGGCAGATCAATTCCAAACTCATAAAATATCATCTAGGGCAAAAGCTTCTCCCAGTTTGTTCAAGGGAACTTGATTGGCCAAATAGTTGGGTGGCCATCTTGGATGACCTAGTTTTCTTGACAGCGACTTATTTTCCAGTCCCGCTAAACAATTTAGGCTGAAATTTGATTGGGGACTAAGGGCCATTAAAGTTTGTCCATGGGAAGTTGATACATAAATAAACTTGCCCACCATTGATCAATTAACATTTAGCGTGTTTGGCGGCCATCTTGGATTTTCTGAAAATCATATAAAAGACTACTTATAAACCACTGGGCCAATTTCAATAAAACTTGGCTAAACATTCACAGAAATTAGATTGGTAAATTTTTCCATTGGTCATCTCATTTTGTTCGGCTGTGCCAGTGGCCAATAATTCCAGGTGAGCGATACAGGTCCCTTTGGGCCTCTTTTTGGGTATTCTAATTTCAAATTTGCTGTTTTCGAGCCTGTCAAATAAATGTTTCGCTGTCCATCTTGGATCATTTTCCCGCCAAACGCTCCCATACTAAAGCAATAGGACATTATAAATTGTCTTCTCGAGAATCCACTGAATCGATTTCAAGTATATTTGCCAGAGAGCATCCTTAGACCATAGAGATCCAGATTTGTTGAAATAATGCTGATCAGCTAATTTGCCCGGCAGCCATCTTGGATTTGGCTGACTTTTTGAAATGCTTTTTAAAATCTTCAGAATCCTCTTGAAGGACTGATTCAGAATTCATGAAAGGTCATCTAGGGCAACAGCTGAACCAAGTCTTTTCAAGGGAAGTTTATTGACCTCATGTTTAGTTGTTATCTTGAATGACCTAGTTTGCGTGAAAATGACTAGTACTACAGAATTGATGAACTGTTCGGGCAGAAATTTGGGAGATATGATTAGGAAGTAAGGGCCATTAAATTCTATTCAACAGAAGTTTATATGTAAAGGAACATGGTCGCTGTGTTCTTGTTATAATTCCGGCCAACTCGTTCAGGTTCTACTAATAGTTTCAAAATATTAAATTAATGCTTCTTAAAAATCGATTACGACATCAAAAAGCAATCATCTTGCAAGGATACTACTACTACTACTACTACTACTACTACTACTACTACTACTACTACTACTACTACTACTACATTTTCTCGCATCCGTTTTGATTTGTTTTCAATTCTGCTGCTTTAACATACTGCACCAGTGTGGGCATAAATGACGCCTCACTGTCGATGCACTGCATCAGTGTGGGATGCACTTAAATGTTTATTAGCCTAATCTCTATCATTTCCATTATACTTCATTTTTGTAGATGCTGCTCCACAGAGCAATCACAGTATAGATTCATAATGTAACTGGAAATGGCGGAGTTATGAGTGGCATAATAGGCAACAGATTATGAGCCTATCAACTGATGAGTTAAATATGCAATAAAGCCGTAATGAAGAAGCAGTGTGCTCAACCGTTACATAAACAACCACCAGGACTTATCAGAACTTATTTGTGTTTTGCAAACAACTAATGACTCTTTTCAGACCCAACTAGTTACATGTACAGAGAACTTACTGTGTTTCATAAACAACCAACAGACCTATTCAGAGAGAGGGCGTTGAACATAGCTATTGTCATGAAAGTCACTGATCTTTATGTCAGAGCCTATAGTTGTCTTAAAGATGAACGAGCTTCTTAAAAGGAAGGAGTTTACCTGGAACAAATTCTCACCCCAGATTCTGTGCACCAGTTACAGAGCACACATCTACTCTCCCTGTAAAACTGACTGGGAGACCATATCCGCTGATTGCCTCATGTCATGTTTCCATCATGTGTTCATTTTAAAACCACAAAGTCTGCTGGAGACGAAAAGTCTAAGTGCCACCGCCGCACACATGGTTCCACCACCAAATATTTTCTTTAAAATGATTATCAATAATAATAATAATAATAATAATAATAATAAAAATAATAATAATAAATATATGTCGCAAAGTAGCAAGCTTTCACTTGTTACTGATGATTACTGAACTTTTAAAAAATATTTTGTTGGTGGGAATATCATGTTTCATGGCACATACATTACATTGTCTGACTATGAGTTTTTAAAATTAACACGGCGTTCACATCGTAATGAATGTGAAGGATAAGTGAATGTTGTATCTGACTTTGAGCGAGCCAGGTTTTATAGCAAGGGTAGATTTGCGTTCAGAAACTCTGCAATTTAGCACTGAGTTTGAGGTGAGTACTTTTTCACAAAAAATCCTTAATATGCATGCTCAGCTTTAATGCTAAATACATGTACTTAAAGATCTCATACATGTATATTGATAAATGTATCCTAGCTAAATTTAGCACTATTTCTTATTTAAAATGGACACTACTTAACTAGGAGTGTAGCCACCTTTTTAGATCTAGATATTTGCTAGCGCCATTATTTCAAATTTTATTGTCTTCCCCTGATTGATTGAAAGTGATTGCAACAATGATTTTCAGCCAAATTGTTATCAAATCTTGGCCCATAGACAATTGTATTATCGGCTGATTATTTTAACAACTATATACGGCAGCATCTGTTTTCAGTAAACTTGTTATAAATATATTTCTTTTCACCTGCACCATAGAAGATATACAACTAGTATTGAACAATGCTATGCACTTACATGTACTCCATGGTTACCGTGGAAGCCAAGAGAAGAATGACTTACGAGAATGGCTATATACCAACAATTGCTCACTGGCGAAGATAATAGGATCTGAAATAATGGCGCCAGCAAATGTCTGTCTAAAATTGGTGGCTACACTCCTAGTTAGTTAAAGGATCCATAAAGCAACACATAGTCCTAAATTTAGTTAAGATACATTTACTTATCTTTTATTGATCAAGATATGGGAACTTTAAGCCATGCCTGTCATGTTTGTAACTTTGACCTGCAACTTCTATGGAGTATAGGTTAATTCTAAATAAAGGTTAAATGTGTCATCTAAACCAGGCATCGTTCTGTTAACATGTTTAGTTAAACCCTACGTCCTAATACATTGCACACAATGTACATGTATTTACCTCAACTCGTGAGCCAATAAAACCATGAAATTAATTAGGTGATTAATCCTTTCCACATTAGTATCTAGACTTGTCTGAGTCTTCACTGACACCCAGTTGGGCCTGTAAAAGATATATTTGATGTTACCTTCATGATATCCAAATACCTGTCATCAGGCCAGGTGAGTGTCAGAGAAAACTTAGAGCAGATCATATACATTTCTGGCTACACACAGCTGGATAACTACAACACTAAAGCAATTCGGCTACATCTCTCAAGTTTGCCATCCATTCCAGCTACACACTTGCCGATGGCTACAGGAACATCTAATCCTGGCTACACAACTTGAAAATCATAATTTGGCTACACATTGTCTATCCCGGCTACAAAATCAATTGCGGTCACACCTCACAAGTTCGCGTCATGACAAAATAAGCACTATCAAGCTTCTTGAAGTAAGAAATTTATTCTGTTGATATTCTGAATGTAACTGCCCAGTCTCTGAGATGGCATACGTTAATGGACCTTTCCAATTTTAGCTATGCCTCGTCCACCTCTAATTAAGCTCCGCCCACACCTCGCTTCTGTTGGATTGATCGATCACTGAACTTCTTGACTATCAATTTCCAGAAAACTATACAGAGAAACCTGCCGAATATTTTTAAAACTAATCTGACTGGGTGCTGTTGCTGCTTAAAGCGGCAACAGTGCCCAGTCAAATTAGGTTCGAAATAATCAACAGAATGTTTGCTAAATGGTAAAAAGACATACAATTTGTACAACGGGTGACCAGATTAAGCATTAAAGACAGACTATTGTCGAGTCATCCATAATGTCACATAGTTGATTACGAAATCATATGATTGAGTGATAAATGGATTCATGAATTTCATGGTGCATGTATATCCATTTTGCTTGTCCTGTCTTCAGTATATTAAAGACATGCGTGTAACAACAGGCCTCAGTTTCTATTTACATGTAGTTGTATCGAAAGTTATATTTCTACCTTTTATCAGGCTGACCGAAACTGACAATGGCTATTCTAGGATTTTAACAGCAGGGGCAAACATGAACTTTGGGAGTATAGGACTCCCAGACTTCCACTAGTGCATAGAGATGGGCGTCATAAGATGAATGGATGGCAGCCATGCCAGGTGAGTTAAATGTACTGTTGGTTAACCCTTTCACCGACAAATAGCTGGGAAAAAATAGATTCTTTCCGATATAAATTTTGTTCTGTTGAATATTTTAAAATTAATTTGGTTGGAAGCCATTGTTGCCTTAGACAGCAATGGCTTCCAATCAAATTAATTTCAAAATAGTCAGCAGTTTTCCTATATGGTTGCCTTGAAAATGAGATATGGGGAATTCATCTGCGAAGGAGTCAAAATTGATAGCTTTCAGCAGTCCCATTATCAAAATAATCTCTTCACCACCTCAGCATATCAGCAGAGCGCCAATACTGTACCATGCAAAGCAGACACTGTGCCGCTAGTACTGCTGCTTAAGAAGTAACAGCTTTCAGCAGTCCCATTTTCAAAATAATCTTCACCAACTCAGCATACCAGCAGAGGGCCAATACTGTAACAATACAATGTCGATACTGTGCTGACACTGCTGACAGGATGCCAATAGAACTACAACTTAAGAATCAACAGCATTCAACTATTCCATTTTCAAAATAAACCTTTCATCAGGTGAGCATACCAGCAGAGGGATAATACTGTCCCAATAATTCAAAATAAACTCTTCACCTGTTCAGCAGAGGGCCAATACAATGTTGATACTGTGCCGATTCCATGCCGGCACAGTGCCAAGAGTACTGAAGCTTGTGATGCAACAGCTTTCAGCAGTCCCATTTTCAAAATAAACTTCACCAGCTCAGCATACCAGCAGAGGACCAATACTGTGCCAATACAATGCTGATACAGTGCCGATTCCATGCCGATACTGTACCGATACGGTGCCGATAGTACTGAAGCTTGAGAAGCAGCAGCTTTCAACAGTCAAATTTTCAAAATAAACTCTTCACCAGCTCAGCATGCCAGCAGAGGGCCGATACATGCCGATACCATGCCAGTACTATGCCGATACGATGCCGATACTGTGCCGACATGGTGCCGATACCGTGCCGATGCATATTACATTGCCGATACTTTGCCGATACCGGGCCGGTACCGGGCCGAGTGATCGGCTGAGTGTCGGCAGCCGGTAACGGCCCAGCACTATCAGACTGACGCCGGTCCGATGTGCCAAATGGTACCGGGCCGATGCCGGGTGCCGGGCCGATGATTTGTCCGATACCGGGCCGGCACTAATGCGTTATCTGGGTAATTATCTGTGTGTATGGTTATAAATAATTATCTGTGTGTATGGTCATATTGTGACACACATATATAGCATATCAATATCGCACATGTATTGATAAATAAATTGTAATTGAAAACAAATATAATTCCATTGAAGTTATCTCGATATTGATTCTCATTGGCTCCTCTATCCCGCCATGGCATGTAAACACATACTAGTTGCACAGGATAGAGATCTGATGAGAAAACAATGCAGTACAGTGGACAGAGGTGAAGCCAACTTGTGTCCTGTGTGCTTTCAGGTGATGCCAACTTATGTCCTCTGTGCTTCTAAGAAAACAGTCACGGGATCGTGGAATGCACCAAATGTTTGAACTGGCGTCAGTAATTGTTTGGGTTTGAGTGAAGTAAAATTTCAGAAAATCAGAAATTAGTTTCCTGTCCTGTGCGAGAGAGGCTAGCCCTACAATAACACAGAGAGCGGTTTCCAACACCCTCCCTGATGGCGGAATGCACATGTTTAACCTCGATGTATCCACAGGGCTTAAACAATGTCGTCGATGGTGCAGATTGTAAAGCAGCTCCCAGAGAGCCAGACAAGCCTTCAGAAGATGGAGAAGCTGCTAAAAAATAAGATGCAGAAGATACTGACACAGGCTAAGCCCTGGCAGTTAATGTCACCAGTAACGTCCTGCCCACGATGCGGGTGTCCTCGCTACAGCGGCGAGTGAGATTGTTGAGCAGTGTCTGGGAATAACGCATCACATCCCATAGATCGCCATCAGTGGTGCCTCTCACACTGCTGCTGCCAAGCTCATGAGCAAGTGCATTCCATTAATGGAAGCGTCAGCAATGGGTGGTGGAGATTATTGTGGCCTACGTCTGACTGGGTGCCATCACACGGGAAAGGCATGGAAGTTTAGATATTTGTATCCACGACAAACACACATGCACAATGACAGCGCGTCACGATGAACTTGCCTGGGCCCTAGCTGATAAAGTCATGGATAACCTGGAACCAATCTTCGAGCGCCCATCCTCACATGACTCGATGCCCTCAATCTCGTAGCTAGTGACAGGACAAAGCATGTGGTGTGCGTCTGCATGACGACAGTTGACTGGAGAAGGTGAAGAATAGTATGTTGTTCTGCCGTGCCACGTGGGCGACCGACCCCAAGAGGACATCCTGGCTGTCGACGACCATGTGGCCAAGAGGGACTGCAATGAGGCCCACCTCCTGGCTGAGGATATCGCTGTCTTGAAGAAGCTCCTCACCAAAGAGCAGAAGAGGGTGTGTGAGCTCTACCACTGGTCCACCATCCAGGTGTCTTTTTATATTATTGTCAAGCATTAGTTCTATGTATGATTACTGTATTCTGCGGCTGTAGTAGTAGAAACATCCTACAGCTGCAATCAGTCCTTCTTCGCTTTTGCCCACTGTGTCTTGTCCTCAGCCAAATTTAGCTTCCTCAGGTCCATTCTTGACTTGAGTGTAACTAATCCTGCTTTCTTGAGGTCACCTCGAAGCACGCTTAGCAGATTTATGCACTGACATCCTCTCCTGGCTCTGTATTTGCTGGCTCCGAGTAGGGCGAATTCCAAGGCTCTCTGTGCTGGTGTCTTCTGGCATCCTTAGCACATGGCCAAACATGGACCATCTTTGCTGGGCGACTTTTACAGACAGCGGCGACGTATTACACATCTTGTATAGTGCATCGTTGGAAATTATGCTCTCTGGCCATCGGTGTCCAGTGATGGTGCGTAGGTGTTTGCGGTAGCAGGCGTCAAGTTTGTCTAGACCTGCCTGTGGAACTGCCCAGCTGTTACAGTCATACATCATCAAGGATACGCAGGTTGCATTGTATAAACGTAGTCTTTTTACCAAAAACATCTCAGAAGGACTGGAAAGCTATGTTCCCATGATGCAGCGTGCAGCAATGTCAGCAGTACTGCAAAGCAGTGAGCCCAGGATTTTACTTTTCCTCCATGGTTCGCCGCCACGGAGTAGATCGTCATTTTCTTTAATTTCATGCTTTGTAGATAGGTATATGTGGGTCAACTCTGTTTTGGATTAATTCGTAAAGAGATTCTCAAGTTTTAGTTTGCTTGCAGCTATTGGGAGAAGTTCATCAAGAGGTTTCTTTTCCTCATCTATAAAGTCCACATCGTCGGCATATTCCATCTCTAGCGGCATGCCCAGTATTGACACCAGGGGTGGTGGGGTTGGTCTTGTGGAGTTTTCCCGCACGGATTTCAACGCAGCAGCCAGGTAACAGGTGAAGAGCACAAGGGATAGACCATCTCCCTGTTGGGAGCCGATTGATGTCTCAAACTCTACAGACTTCACTGACTTGACTCATACTCTCAGCTTGGTGTCTGCAAACAGTAGTCTCACTAGCCATAGCTCATCTTCATCATTAGTTCTATGCACATTGTCATTGACGATGCACAACCACACTTATTGGTATGAGCCAGACCATGTGAAACACTAAATGTATGGCTTTATTAAGAGCCCACCCTCTGTATGCTGCATATATCTTGTGATGGTTTACAGTATGTGTCGCCATGAAGAAAAGAAGAAAGACCAGATGCTCGTATTAGCCATCTGTCGACGTGAATAAGAATATTAAAAATATGCTTAACCACACACACAATGTATTTATTCTCTTATGCTTTAACAGTGTTGATCCCACAAAGACCTATGGCCGGCTGGGTCGCATTGTTAATGACAGCGAGAAAAGAGCAGAAAATGTAACTCTAATATGAAACGGGTGATTTCGGGAGTCACATCAGAGTGTGTATTTTTGCCACTCAAGATAGCATGACAAGGTAAGAGATCGTGTATCATTATGGAGATGATGCGCATAATGTCTCTTTGTGAAACACGGTTTTTGAACATTATATATATATATATATATATATATATATACCGTAAAAAAATGTATTTACATATTTTTATTTATGTCTATTCAAAGATGTAGACATAACAATTTCTTTATCCAACATGACTTTAAATTAAAAATTTTAAATGTCACGTTTGTTGCAGATACCAGTCGCATGTCACGTTTGTTGCAGATACCAGTCACCCCCGGACATGATTCTCGTAAGCTATTATGTTTTTATTGTTTTGCGATTATGTGTGTAATTTATTTTATATTTATTAAAGGAAAACTATTCTGAGACAATTATTACTATGCACGTGATAGAATATGACATAGTGAGGCCATACAAATTATGTTCATACATATTCCTTTAGCAATATCAATATAGTTTGCCTTTGGACACTGATCTACTGGATGTGAAGGTCACTGTCTTGCTTGTTGCCAAGTTAATTTTTGAGGGCATCGGCTCAAATCTCATACTCTTCACCATATACAGAACAAGTAAAATGGTGACTATGGCAGTTCAAGAGAAGAAAGCATTTGACCCCTAAGTTTGCAATCGTGCCTGCCTGCCTGCCTGCCTGCCTGCCTGCAGATTGATTCACTGTTTATACCAAGCAGTAGTACTTCAAGCCCAATTTCTTTATTTTTAGGCATAAGATCAGGACATTCAACAATTGAGGAAACCCCATCATATGGAGAGGTAGGTATATATGGTCAGGGTACCTGTTTCTAACAGGGTTCTATTTCGAACAATTGGTTCTTATCGTCAAAACACATTTATTTCAATAGATACATCATTTTTACACAGCATTTGATGATTTGATCGAAATGCATCAGAAATAAGTAATTATTTTATCTAACATTTTGTTTGGCATGTGAAAAAACCCTGTTTTCAATATTACTTTTTCTCAGGGTCCATGGAAATGTTCATATATGGTAAAGAAATTAAACAAACTGGTCCAGTTTTCGTGTCAGACGACATCTGACATTTGTTAAATAGTAGTATTGTTAATATGCTATTAATGTGGGCGGGCGGGGGGGGGGGGGGGGCTTGCGTGCTGTCTTATGATTCTAATTGTGCCATGCCATAAACCTGACCGATAAACTGAAATCTGGTCCTTTGTAGATGCCCACCTGCTAAGTTGGGTGTGTGTTCAACACCAAGTCCGCGTCCGCCTCATTAATATTCATTAGCTCAGTCCTTGCCCTATCACAAGCCATCCCAGTGGTTTAGGCACACGCACAGCCTAGACAGATTATCGGGCAGGACTAGTGCACACGCTTGATGTGTGACATCACAGTATATGTGTGACGTCACAGTATATGTGTGACATCAGACTATTAATGGGATAATCCAGTATTACAATTTATTCCCGCTCCACTGTCCATGTACTCCATATCTATGATCATGAAATAAATGTTTGATCAGATAGTGCCCAAATTCATATGCTAATGCCTAAGTCCATCCCACTATGTTACTTGGTGAACTATTGATCGATCTAGTGTTTCTAAGTCGATGTTTATACGTTAGAGCTGGCATCAATATTACTTGAAATTAACATGACACATTCATTGCACATGATTGGCGCCGTTATGATTGGAAAATAGTTCCTCTAGATTTTATTATATTGGTCAATTTAATCTTATAATTATTAACCTTTCCTGTATAATAATTATTTTTGAGATTCTATTTTCAAGTGAGTTTTATCAAATTTGTATATGATAAGATTGTCACCATCTTTAGGATTTATATGAACGTCGGCGCATTTATACATCAAATCATGTGCTCGTTCATCAACCACTTGACAGTGTTTTGGTAGGAAAATCGCCAACTCCTACTCATCAGTTCGAAACATATCTCAAAGCGGCTCACACGTCATCTAAGAGCCGCTTATTTTCAAGAGTCCACGAACTCACCATGTAAAAATGTTTTAAAGTAATAGTGTGCCTGTGTCGTCTCATCTTTTGATCATCTCAATGTGATCATCGTCATCAGTTTATCCGACCAGTGATGTCCAGCTCCCGGCCAAATCCCAACGTGAGAGGAAACTCTATTGCCTCCTTTGGGTGGGTAGTAGTCTAAATTCTCTACCCATGACGTCATCAGTCTAATCACCTTCAGACCAAATCCCAAAGCAGTCGGAACCTGGTGCCTTGTTTTGGTGGGTAGTAGTCTAAATTCTCTACCCGTGACGTCATCAATCTAGTCATCTTCAGACCAAATTACACAGCAAGCGGAACCTGGTGCCTTGTTTTAGGTAGTTAGAAGTCTCTTCTACATGTGATGTCATCAATCTCGTCATCTTCACGATGCTTTCATCCTTCTGAAATGTTCAGACTTTATTAGCGATTGATGTCATCTTTTCAATTCCCCACCATCTTTCGGCCTCGATCTTCTGTATCAGTAACTAAGCCATCTTAGTACCTTCGATCTTATCGTTTCTATTTCGGAATAGAGAATATTGTTCTGGATTCATCATCCGTTTATCTACGGTTAGTGTTCTGGAGTGAAGTTGTTTTGTGTATTTTCACTCCCGGCACCACGACAGATCGGATCTTCATCTGTTCGCCTTCATTCCGTGACTGGACTTCTGTATTCAGCATATTCAAGGTATCTAACTTGTGATTTCTCCAAATTATTTACCATACACCCCAGCCAACTCGTGTGGTGCAGAGACTCTCCAGATTTTTACCTATGTAACCAAATTTTAAAATATTCTATAATTAAATTTTCATACTTATTATTGAAATATTTCTATTTAAACTGATTGGATATTTGTTTCATTTTGTTATTATTGCGTCACTTGTCCAAGACGTTCTTGGGACATTGTAGATCGCAAATAGCTTTTTATCAGTTTCAGTTTACTAAAAGATCGTTCTGCAGAAGCTACTGTGGCTGGAGTTGTCAAAAGAATACGTAGACTGACACACACATTTGGAAAGAGTCCTTCCAGTTTGTACTCTGTCAATGAGTTCAACAGTTCCAACGAGCCCAATTGTTTGCTGCCAAAGTTCGCAAGATGGACTGTTGGTAAGTGTTTCATCTCCTGCACTATATCCTGAGAAATGTCGGCAGGATATTGGTGAACCAGTGATGTTGATTTCTGTTCCAGCTCATCTGCTGACATTGTCAGATATTTCCAAAGAAAACAGAACATTTCCGAAATATTCTTTGCAGCATTGAACCGAACAGTCAGTCCACCAATCACATTATCAATCATTACATAAAACACAGATTTTCTGAAGTATGCTTCTTCGGGTGAGTCATCAGTTTCATTCATTTCTGATACGTCTGCATCAGTCGTGACATCATCATTGAACCTTGTCCTTTTCCAATGAGTTCTACCACGTCCTCGAGATAATTTCACTTCTATCTCTAGGTTAGAAGCAATAAGGTTTGCTTCATTCCACATAGATTTCCAGTTATTTCTGAGTTCAGTCAGTTCTGAAAGCAGGCATTTGACATTTGACACTTCAACATCCAAAGTGGCATCCCTGGCTTGAATCACCTTATTGCAGAATTCAATCGGAACCAGTATTTTGTACCATACAGCAGACATTATCACACATGTGAAGGAGGTCACATAAGAAAGCGCTCCATGAATTTCAGTTCTTGTTTTAGGGGTGAGGTTCAGCTCCAAGAGGTCATCCAAAGCCAATTTGATGCCAGGCAGGTGAGCCACAAAGGGTTTCACAGATTGAACGCGATCTGACCACCTGGTGCTCGATATGCCATGAAGGGAACAGCCGATGCGATTTATCAACATTTCCTACCGCTTTGGGCTAGAGCTAAACAAGTTATATACGGTTTGAATAGTTCCAAAGTAGGTGATTGCTTCTGGGATGCATTCCGCAGCATCATTTCCACACAGATTAAGGGTGTGGCAACCACATCGCGAAAATATAGCTGTTGGGCATTGTTCAAGTATTTTGCCTGTACACCATTATATTTTCCCGCCATATTGGCCCCATTGTCGTAAGCTTGTGCCCGACAATCAGAAAGTGGAATACCATGTTCTTGCAATGTTTCAACAATCATTTGAGCTATTTCAGATCCTTTTTTGTCACTACAATCTACAAATTTAAGGAATCGTTCTACAATTTCAAATCGTGATTCAGTCTGAACTACATAGCGCAAGAGGAATGTTGTTTGCTCAACGTGAGACGAATCTGGTGTCGCATCAACTATTATTGCAAAGTATTTTGCTGAATATATCTCGTGCAGAATGTGATGTTTCACCAGATCAGAGCATTCTGCAATAAACTCATTTTGAGAATCAGCGGAGAGATAATACACTTGAAGTCGTTCACCATTTTTCTGTGACTCTTCCACATGTAGCACGTGTTGTTTTAGAATGGGATCACAGAGGGACAGCAACTCTATCAGTCCCAGAAAATTTCCATTGTTCGAGTCACCGATACGTTGGGAAGAACCTCGAAAAGCAAGGCCACGTTCTCCCAAGAAGAGTACAACATCGAGTATTCGTTTCAAAATGGTGTACCATCTGAGTGATTCAGTTTCAATTGATGCTTCCAAAAGATTGTCAACACCTTTCCCAGATGACAAACGTTTTTCTAATTCACGCCATGCTAAATAGCATTCTCTATGACCATTGCTTTTCTCATGGTCAGGGATCCGACTACACAGTTTCCTCCACCTAGCACTTGCAGGATAGCCCTCATCTGACGCTAGTGCAGATTTAGATGTGCTCGTGCAAAATAATCGGCATGGAAAACAATATAAGGCTTGCTTATGTTGACTCCATACAAGCCAGTCCCGAGGATGCTGCTCGCCATTAACATTTCTAAACCTAAGTATGCTTTCTGGAAAAGATTGTTTGTTGCTGTCTTTAGGGAATGTGTTAGGAAAGCCAATGTGACCATTGACAACATATTTATCTATTACCGACTGAGAAGGAAATTCTGTCGTGAGATGTCCAATGTCAAACCTAATATCACTTTGTACAGTCTTATTTTGCTGAATTTCTGCAGGAGCAGCATCTTTTGCATTACCAGATACAGTATCGTCCATTTCAACATCTGCAGTTTGTTTCAAATCCACATTTATGTTTGCGTCACATGCCCCTGGTTCCAAATCCACATTTATATCACTTGTCCCTTGTAATTCTAAATTAACATTTACATTAGCAGCATCACCTGCACACGATGCACCTTGTTCTATTGTCACACGGCTCACACCTACTTGGAAGAGCGTCTGTAGTCCTCTTTTTTCATTTTCTTTGCGTTTCTTCTTTTCTTTCCGTTTCTGAGCTCCAGATTTATGGGAAGACTCCGAAGACATGTCGAAATAAGTTGTTTACGAATCCTGAAATACAATATAAAAAGATAGAGAAAATATGTGTTTGTTGGAGCAATATCAACCATTTGCATGTCTAGACAACTGCTACTGGCCGGAAATGTTCCATTAGATTTATGGACCTAAAATCAATAAATTTAATGGAACATATATGACATCACTGTGCCGCCCCGCCCCCACCCCACCCATCCCCACCCCAGGGGCCCACCCCATCGTGAAGCGCACACACACGCACTACGTAATTCTTGATCGGGATCATGAGCAAAACTTTGGAGTTCCCTTGTTTGGAATTAAGTCACACTTTTCACAATTTTGCTTGTCAAAGTTTGATCCAAATCTGATCAGCAGTTTCTGAGAAATGCATTATGGATATGTTAAAGATCGAGCTGAATCAGGATCATTGCAAAAATGTGGAAATCCTACTTTGGCCCTTGGCTACTTTGGCAAATATTGAAACAAATTGGGTTAGTAGTTTCGAGAGATTGCCCATATTGCTACAGACTGTGGACAGCCAGTATTTTCTGAGGTTTCTGTTGGCCATGAAAGCCAAAGTCTAGACAACCTGACAGTGTTTATCATTTATGACTCACAATTCTAAAATAATGACTTTCCATCTGAGATTTGTCTATAATTAGCACCACTAATTTATTGTATTGTATACGTGCTTAATTTCTTAAATTAGTTGTTACTTAGCTTGCTATTGCTGCCTGCCTGTCTTAAACACTCAAACTGTGCTCTCGATGTCACTGTTCTGCAAAAACTGTGATGGACTTGACATTAGTGAAATTAGGTTAGCTACAAAGACAATGTCAATACTAAATATACAGTTAAAACAAACATCAACCACTAGTCTACTTTGCCTACGTACACGGTACACACTACCACAATTTAAAACTGTAAAACCTATAGACTGTGTAGGCCTACCAACACTTACTAAGAAATTTGCATATAAATTGCCTCTATGTATAGCTAGAAATTATAATTATCGATGATGTAACATATAACTATTAATTCACTACTTTCTAGTTTATTTACGCGCACCTTATTCACCCTTTGCTCGAATAATCACAATAGCACGAGTCTACATACAACACAAATACGTCATCACATAACAAGTCGATTACGTCATAAATATATATACTGGTATTACAGTCAGTGACCTTGGCCCGTCACATCCAGTAATGGCGCAAAAGCAGAAAAACTTTGAGTAGGCGAAAATCATACGGCTGATACGGGCCTGTGGCGCAGATATCAGTGGACACGTTACACGTGCTGTTATTTCGTGGGGCATGGGTCGAGGGTTGAGGGTCGAGGGTTGTGGGTCATGGAGATCAAGGTTTTTTTTGTAGATAACCGAAATATAGGCACCTCAAAAAATTGTACTGACACATTTATGGGCCCCTTGGTGGCTCATGGGCCCTGGTGCGGTGCACCGGCTGCACCCCCCTCTCAGTGGGCCTGCTGTTCAACCACCCCAAGAAGACAGCTTCTCAGTGGCTAATAATGGCAGATCAGTCCCGGCCTTTGATAAAAAAACAGCCTGAAGATTTCTTTCCACTTTTCGAACAAACATCCCATGATTTAAGTTGGCCACGCAAATATGAAGGTAATTATGCCAAAATACGTGAAGCAGTTGAAAGAGCAGTTGCTTTACGTCCAGAGGCTTAACGTTTACAATTTTGATCAACTCAACAGTCGTTTCCAAAATCTGCCATCCTAGAAGCCCAGCAGCTAAACACCTTATTAAAAAAGTGGGGGGCATCAGACAGAATTAACACTCGCCCAGATGGAGGATATGATACTTTACAAACAATTTCGTAATCTGATACCTCCAGAACCAAATGAGTACATTCGCCACTGCCATCCAAATATTAAGACTGCAGAAGCAGCTGTAAAAATTGATGATTTCTACATAGGCAAGATGGCAGATAGGTCTAGCTCGAGATATAACAACTCATCACAGTATACTCCTAAGTCAAAGCCGAGTAATAACTGCCAATCTAAGACTAGTAGTAGGAGCAATGATCATTACAGATCAGTCACCCTCACATCCAAGTAGATATTGTGAAGATAACTACCGTCGGGAACGTTCCCCATCTAATTCCCATAATTATGAATCTGAATCTAATAGACGCCGTGGCAGTTCACCAAACAGAGGTGGCTGTGGCCTTTCACTCTCAAGAAGAAGTCATGATGAGTCACCAAGAAGAGAAAGTTGTTTTAAATGTGGGCTATTTGGTAATTTTACCAGTAATTGCACTCAATCACATGACAAATTCTCTAAGCCAAAGTCTAAACAATCCATGGTTACAGACCATGATGATCATGATTTTGATTCAGTAAACTCAGAACATAATGCATGATGGGACGAGAAAATCAACAGGGACAAACTTCCTGATGTAGACAAAATATATTTACCATATTGTATTTTAGGGCAGGTGAGCTCACATATACATAAAACGAGCATTGCACCTGCCCATATTAAAATACTTAGAGACACGGGTTTAATTCTGAATTCATCATTTCCGTTCTCCTCAGAGACATATACAGGATGTAGTGTCTTGATTCGTGGAGTTGGATTGGAGTATAGCAAAACACCACTACATAAGATAAACCTACACATAGGCGATCAAAAACATAGCGTTGAAGTATGGGTAAGAGATGAGCTTCCAATACGTTGAATATCTCTTGTTGGGCAATGATCTAGCTGTATTGTATAGAAAGTCAGGGCAGTCTAATATCATGTACCCAGATAACAGTACGTGGAGTACTGCCGCTGTACTGCCTATAATGTCTGACATCCCAATTATCGATTCTGCAGGTGACGAGGAGGTCTTCAATGGTTTTGCCCTCATGCGCCGGTACGCGTGGACAAAACCAAAGCGACCTCAGCGACTGTGTGTCGTGACACACAGCCAGAGTCAAAAGCATGCGTCAGATGAGATAGCATTGGGACTGGGTGAGGGCACTTCAAGTAAAAACGCATATAAAAGCGTCACGTTTGTTGACGAGCCCAAACTTGAGCTGTTTACAAGTGGAGGATAAGCAATTAAGACACGTTGCTCCATTGGTAAGTGATCCTGGAGAAGGGCCTAATTACCGCATATGCTATTACTGGCAAGACGGTATCCTCAGACGAAAGTACACCCCGCGTAATACAAAACCTGATGATGAGCAACAAGTGGTCAAACAAATAGTCCTACCTGTCGCATATACGTATATAAGCCAGTCCCACAACGGTCCCAGACCATCGCACTCATTACTCACAATTTCTATTGGCTTCTCATCCATGGAGCCATAACATAATTTTGTAAATCCTGTCATACTTGTCAGTTGATTGGCAAACAAAACCAACCCATTCCACAAGCACCCTTGATCCCAAATCCGGCATTCGGGCAACCACTATCGAAAGTTCTTGTTGATTGCGTCGGTCCGTTCAATAAAACTAAGGCTGGCAACCAGTATTTGCTCACTATAATGTGCACAAGTACTAGATTTGCCGAGGCCACACCACTGCACAACATAACGACTAAATCCGTGGTAAAAGCCTTAATTAAGTTCTTTACAATGTTTGGCTTGCCACGATAACTTCAAACAGACAAAGGTGCAAATTTCACCTCAAATGTTTTTGACCAAGTTTGTCAAGAGCTGGGCATAAAGCATAATACATCCACTGCCTACCATCCTGAATCACAAGGTGCACTAGAACGTATGCATGGCACTTTAAATCAATGCTACACAAATTTTGCAGTGAAAGTCTGCGCGATTGCAATGAAGGGGTTAATCTTTTAATGTTCTATCTGCGAGATACAGTAAATGACTCTCTGGGATATTCACCAAATGAGCTTGTTTTCGGACATACAGTCCGAAGTCTACTCACTGTATTGATTGTTTTAGACTTGCGCACATGTCTAAGCAATACAAAACAATTTGCAGCAGAGAATTTAAAAGAAAGCCAATTCAAACAAAAACATTGGTATGATAGGGATGTTAGAGAACGAAAATTTGACATTGGTGACAAAGTTCTAAAGTTGTCAACACTGTTAAATAGTCCTTTACAGGCTAAATATGAAGGGCCTTACATTATCACCAGTCGCGATGGTGAATTAAACTACTGGATAAAGACTCCTGGTAAATGAAAAGCTAGACAGCATTGTCACATTAATTTACTTTGTGCATGTGTCGAACGAGATGACGTCATTCCCTGTAAAGAGATTTCTGTCTTGCAGGTAAATACAAATGTTTTCAACCTTGATGACACAATCGATCTATCATCAACATCAGCTACAATATGTGGACCTAGAATGGACAATACTGTTGATATCACTAGCTTACCAGAAACTTTCTCTTATCTAGAAGGTAAAAAACAAGAAATTATTTCTTTGATTCAAGAGTTTGAGTATCTTTTCAACAATACACCTGGGTGTACCTCTGTTATTAGCCATGCCATTGATGTCGGAGATGCTAGACCGATTAAACAATCTCCTTATCGAACTAATCCGGCAAAAACTGAAATCATGGAAAAATAAATCGCCTATATGTATGAAAATGGCATAATTCAACCAAGTAATAGCCATTGGAGCAGTCCATGTGTACTAGTTCCGAAGCCAGATGACACTTATCGCTTCTGTACTGATTTTCGAAAGGTTAATAATGTCACACGTGGCGATTCCTATGGGATCCCATGCATCGATGAGTGTATTGATAAAATTATCAATGCAAAATATGTCACGAAGTTTGATCTATTAAAAGGGTACTGGCAGGTACCACTGACTGACCACATTCATGGTTTGTTAGCAATTCTTTAAAGAAAGTGGGATGAAAGATTGAATCAGATTCGAAGTTGAATAGCAGTGGGTATTTAATCCATAGTTGGTCTAATCTGGATTTAAAAGAGTTGATAGAAGGTGTATTGATAATGTGTTCAGGTAGTTTGTTCCATTGGTCTGTGCAGCGCAGTGGAAATGAAAACTTTCTGATATTTAACCTAGCTCTGATTTTCTGAATTTTTAGGCTATGACCTCTTGTAATACCGTTATTGTCAAAAAGATTGATGAGGTTTGATGGAGGTTGATCATATTTGTTGTGAAATATTTTATATATCTCAATCATATCACCTCGCAGTCTTCTGAATGTGAGAGTTGGTAAGTTGAGTTCTTTTAGTCTTACGTTGTATGGTACAAATTGGTTATCTGACAGCATACGGTTGTCAGTTAGGTGTTTCATAATTGAGTCTTTTACAACTGATTCCATTACTTTGCACACTACTGAAGTGAGACTGATAGGGCGGTAGTTATCAGGCTTTCGTTTGTCACCTTTTTTTAAGATAGCAGAGATATTAGCATTAGCCCAACTTTCTGGTATTTTGCCTAAATCTAATGATGCATTAAAGAGAGTGGATAATAGGTTACTAAGAACATTACGTAACTCATATAATAATTTGGGGTGGATTTTGTCAGGTCCTAGAGATTTAGAGGTTTTAATTTTGGACAGTTTATTGTTTACAATATCAGGTGTGATGCATACAGAGGTTAGTTAATTCTGGTAATTCCTACTAGGGAATGATGGAGCTTCACCATCCGGTTCTATTGTATACACAGATTGGAAATATTCTGCTAAAACTTCTACTCTCTCATTGTCATTATTTGTGAATTCTATCTCTTCAGCGTTGCCAGGTATTTGTAAGTCTGGGATCCCAGTCTTGGATTGGACATAATTCCAAAGATTTTTAGGGTTGTTCTTGGCACTTTTGGAGATATTCTTTTCGTATAGTTTCAGTGCCTTTCTGGTAGCCTGTCGGACCTGGTTTCTTGTCCGGCAGTATTCTTCATATGTGGGCTGACTATTGTTTTCTAAGTATTTTTTCCAGAGTCACTTCTTTTTATTTATCTTGGATCTTGTAGTCCTGTCGAGGGGAAATTTGTGTTTCTTATTTTTTATTTTCCTCACCGGGACGTATACCTTCTCAACTGCCAGACAGTTTCTACAGATTATATCATACATATGGTCAATGTCAATACAACCTTCTAGTTGTTTCATCCAGTTTATGTTCATCGATGCTGCCATAGTTTCGTAGTTGCCTCTGTCATAGCAGAATCTAGTTTTTGGCTTGGCATTGGTGTCTCCATCTAGGTGGATGGTTGTTTCAATTACAGAATGGCCGCTTTTACCAAGAGGTGCAGCATGGTGGATATAATATATTAGGTCGGGGTAATTGGTGAACAATAGGTCTAGAATTGAGGGTTTGTTGGATCCACGCCCTCGAGTTGGCTTGTTTATTATTTGTTCCACGAAGCAGTCACGTACAACTTCAATAAAAACATGTGCAAATTCATGGTTAAGAGTGGTGTTATGACTAGTGAATGTATATGATGACCAATTGATGTGTGGCATATTGAAGTCACCTAATATAACTGTGTGCATACACTTCTTGAAATAGCGTAGAGAGATCTATGTTGTTTTGACTGTTAGAATTTGGGCTCCTATATACTACCACCAATCTCAATGTTTCGAGCTCAGATCGTAGGTCACATATGATACATTCTTCAAACGTTTGGGTGGTGGTTACCAGTCTGTATGATAGGGATTTTATATATATATATATATATATATATATATATATATATATATATATATATATATATATATATATATATATAAATAAAAGGATGCCTCTGCCTTTAGTAGTAGTGATATGTGTTGCTTCAGTAATATACCCATCCATAATGTAGTCTGATAAACACATCAGCATTTGCATAGAAGACTAAAATATTGTTTTAGGATCCGGTTTCAGTGTGAATTAACTTGTCAGGCATCTGTTCGTTTAGTTTCTTAGTATTATGACCTAAGAAGGGTGAGAAAGTATTTACATTTTTACCTGTACAAACAGAGACATCTTGCAAAACTGTATAGTGCTTATCCTTTGCTAATCTTTTGCCTTTATTTGGGTTTGTTGTTTTAATATTTGATTGGGGATCAGATTGGACCATATATTGGCCATCATCAGTGTGTGTACATTCATCTCGAAGTACAGAAAATGCATTTTGAGTTGGTATGGCTGAAATTGTGTCTAGTTTAATTAGGCTAGGGGAGCTATTTACATTCATGTGTTGATACAGTGGATTGGTATCTCGTTCTGCTAGGCTAGAAAAAACTATTTACATTTATATATTTACAAACAGACTTGTCTGGGAAAAGTAAACAATAATAATTATCTTTTGTTAATTGTGATGTGATGTACTCATCCTGTGTATCCTCCCATTGTAAAAATGTGGATCAGCGGGCTGGAAGTAGGCTGAATAAGTACGTGGATGGGTAGGTTTGTGTCTGTATTGTGAAAGGTGTAGTGAAGAGCTTAGATAATTCATAATATTCTCAGATAAGAGCCTGGTGCCAATTACATTTGGATGAATATGGTCCCAGAACAAATCCCTGATAACTTCACCACTCGGGTTGTTGAAGAGCTGAGAGTGGTCCACAAATGTTACGTTTAGGGTTACAGAAAGGGTATAGAGCATACAGTTGAATTACACTGTGAGGTTGTGGTGATACTCATTCTGTGGCCGAGGTAAGAGAGATGAGACAAAGATTTGTATGTGGGGTGAAATAGCTCGAATGTGTTGGATCAGGGTTGTATAATATTCTATGATGTTTTCTGGGTTTCTGTTTGATATGTCATTGCTTCCGACATGGGTGGCAATGGCATCATGACTATTAGTAGAAAGGTGATTCTCTAACTGGTTATTTACATCAAGTACTCGTGCCCTCGCAGTGTCCTTATATTCACATTGAGGTCACTTGTAGATATATATCTGCCACTCAGTTTCCTGAGAGTAGAGCTGCCCACAACCAGAACCCTTTTTCTGGAGTCTTCTATCTGTTCACGTGTATCTAATGGATTGCGATGTGACATGTTTGTAGTGGGTAGTCTGCCATTGTGTGTAACGTTGATCTGACGTTCTTTAGAGTTTGCCATTGTATTACTCTGGAAATTGTGGCTAGTAGCAGATGGATATAACAGTAGCTGTATTGAGGCTTTGGGTTGGGTATATCCTGAAGTTTGCTTGCGGAGAGCTGTATTTTGCAGTGATGTTGTCGGGCTGCCCGCTCTAGTTAATACTGATATTGACCTACTATCAGTTGGTGTGGCAGTGGAACTCTTGTTCACATGGTTAGGTATTTTTCTGGCTGATTGCTGGTTTATTTTAGTATGCCAGCTGACCTGATTGTTGCACACTGCATCACGATATGAGGTAGTTGTCTGTGTGTAATCAGGTTGCACATTTGACTCTAGGTAATTTAATGTTTCGAATTGAAGCTGCATGTGCTTCATCTGTGTTGTTAGGTCTTGCAACATAGATGAGTGAGATGTGGGTGCTGCTATGTGCTGTGGATTGGCTGGCGCGCTCAGCAAGGGAGCAGGTGGTGTGTTTGTCGGGTTGGCTGAGGTCACCTTAAGTAGATTGTCATGCACTTTGTTATGTAAGGCTGAGGTAGATGTATGGGTGATGTGTAAATCATTGTGTTCTGCTGTGGTTCTGGGTACTGTATCCTTGAGAGATATCGGGTTTGGAGCTGCAGTAGTAGTAGTAGTAGTAGTAGTAGTAGTAGTAGTAGTAGTAGTAGTAGTAGTAGTAGTAGTAGTAGTAGGAGGCTGGGGTTGTATCACATTCCGATTCATTGTTAGGTTGTTTAGGGTCAACAGCAGTAGCAACAGCTACGGTTGTGTCATTTTGATTTACAATATTAATTGTTTGGTTAGCATCTACCCATTCTAGATATTCTTCTATGTGTTTTGTTACAACTGTGCACGCACAGCAGGTGTATATACGGCGTGTACTGGTTAGACTTGAAAGCATGTACAGTGGGAGTTTAGTACAAGCACAATGCTGCCAATTTTTGCAGGTGTGGCACATTAGCATATACTTGTTATTTGGATTCTCACATGTACATAGAATGCGACTAGTGGAAAAATTGCAATCTTGATTATCATCTGCTATGTATAGGTTAGGCGTGTCTACTAAAGTGATGTCATTAAGTGCAGGTTTTGCCATGTTGTCTTGAGTGGATGCGCCTGTTGGGGAAATAGTGATGGATAGGTTGGCTCTTTTTGGTAAAGTGCTAACTGGTGGGGGGTCTTGGCTCTTCATTACTTGTGGCTACAGTGGCACAGGTGGCAGGTGTGGGCCTACTTGATGGGTGGCGTTTTTCACAACACTCATGACAAAGCATGTATTCACTTGGACTGTTTGATACATCTTTTTTAAGGCAATCATCACAGTAGATAATGGCCACCTTTTACAAAATTAATTTGTCATTTTATCTGTGTATACTTTTTTTATATAAATACCATACACATACCGTGTATGGTATTTATATAAAAAAAGTATACACAGATAAAATGACAAATTAATTTTGTAAAAGATGGCCATTATCTACTGTGATGATTGCCTTAAAAAAGATGTATCAAACAGTCCAAGTGAATACATGCTTTGTCATGAGTGTTGTGAAAAACGCCAGAAGTCGGAATGTCGCGTTGTTTTGGAAAATTAGCTTGTCTGTTTGCATTGTGTGTCTTTGGTTTGTTTATTTAAGTGCAGGACACCACAAAAAGGATAGAACCCTATTTGTTAGTAGAGATTTCGTAGTATTATGCCTTTGCCTTGCGGCGACTCAGGGAAAGCGGAGACATAGGGGGCCGGAAAGAAAGACAGCACATTTATACAGGTTGTTAGAATAGATGTTAGAATACAATACAGTAAAACAAAGTATTTTTTATTATTTATTGACATTGACAAGTAGTGACGTTTTACTAGTAATGTATAGTTAATTTGTTTCAGTATAAGTAGTATAAAATTATGTAATACAATTTTGATTCAAATAAATATACTTAAAGTTCTCTGATACTAATAAATAAGTGATCAATTAACTACCTTTAAATCATTAAGATATTCAAGTAGTTTATTAAATCCTAAATTATCAATCATTTCTATCGTTATGCAGCTTACCGACTCACTACATTAAAAACAGTAGATGAGTCATTATTTTTACCAGGGGCATATGATGGGTGACGTCACAGTATATGTGTGACGTCAGACTATTAATGCTTTAATTAATTTAGGGAACATGAATATGATGGGTTAATCCAGTATTACAATTTTTTCCTGCTCCACTGTCCATGTATTCCATATCTATGATCATGAAATAAACGTCTGATCATATAGTTCCCAATTCATATGATAATTAGGCTCCTGGCTGTAACTGATTACCACAGCGTATAGGCCTGTAGCGATACAGTCTGCCACGATCCGATACATATTGCGATACTTAAATTGCGATATGATTCACGATACGATGCGGTTGTAAAAGACTGACAGAATAGTATATGTTATGACTTAACCCTTTCATTGGGTTTCATCGATACAAACCTGATGCAACAAAGTCTTTGTGAAGTGTGAATGATTCTGTTGAACATTTTGAAATTAATTTGCCTGGAAACTCTTAGCAACAGCTTCCAGTCAAATAATTATTTAGATTTTTTAAATTATTCAACCACTTGGTACATTCCTGTATGCTTGCTTTGAAAATGAGTTTTAAATAGATTCGTGGCTGAAAAGTTTAGCTATGTGTATATGTCTTATATAGACTGTGATAGCAAGAAATAATTTGCTCGACAAACTGAGAATATGCTTGCTTGAAAGAAAAAAATCACTTGATTTTTGAAAAATCAAAATTGCAATCCAGTTAATTTAATTGTGAGTTATGATAATGATAGTCTATGATAACTCATAATTAAAACTGGATTGCATTTTTTATTTTTCAAAAATCAAACAAGATTGTTCTTTGTTTCAATGCATGTAAGTATTATGTCATTGGTGAGGAGATTGTGGAACCGCAACTGAGAAAAACAACTTTAGAAAATAATTTAAATTATTAAAAACAACTGTTTATATTACTAAATTTTTACATGTGTATTCACATCCAGAATTCACTCCAATTCATTGAATTGAGATCTGCAGAAACCTTAAGACTGATAACCAATAGTCTTACTGTAGATGTTACAGGCACATGTAACTTGCAACTTTCTCCAAGGAAAATAACTTGATCAGGTGGGGAATCCAGGATATTTATCACTTTAACCCTATTTATTGGTCACCTTACCATTGGCCAAGGGAAAGGGAAGCAACGTACAGTAATAAAAATCAGAATTTAACGGTGAGGAAATCAGGAAGGAAAAATGTATTTTTGAAAACCTTTCACTGATATGACTGACCCTAACAATGAAAGGTTGACAAAAATAAATTTTTCATTTCCCTTTCTTAACAAAAACAAATGAGTAACAGGCAACAGCAATATAAAATATCCAGCTAGTCAAACTGACAATACTTTCTGCGACATATGAGTTATGAATTACAAGTTGAAGATTTCTGATCTTCGGGTCCTTGTGAATTAATTCTCTTCCCGCTTCGGCAAGACTTGTATGTGAGGTTGCTGCGACAACCCGTCTTACCGAGGATGAAAGAGAGTGATACGAGCTCGCCTCGTCTAAAGGTGTACTTGACGATATTTGTATACGTATCTGGGCCTGATCTGACTGGACCAACAAGATTCGATGCTTCGGCATGGCGTTTCTCCGTGCAATTCAGAGCTGACTATAAATACAATAACCAAACTATTGCCTTGAATATTATACAAGGTGATGAGTTTTATTAACTTTACAATTAATCTACAAAGTGGGTAACTTTTACTGTTACCAGTTTACGACAAATACGATGACTTTTACTGTTACCAGTTTACGACAAATACGATAACTTTTACTGTTACCGGTTTACGACAAATACGATAACTTTATTTTAACGTTTCCTATCTTTCTTAATGAACTAGTATTACACCCAGCTACTCTGGTTTGCTATACTATCCAAGCTATCTCTTGCCTACTGAAAATACACTCAGCAAGAACTTGGTTACAAGGTACGAGGCGGACCGGACTCAACTTAAAAGTTAAAGTCCCCCTTTTTATATCATTCCAGTTTCTATACCCTCTTGTTCCCTGGAATTCCATCTGTTTACTATGACAGAAATGACGGATGCTTGTTTGATAGCAAGTTCCGATTTGTGTATCTAACACTAGAAATGACGGATGCTTGTTTGATAGCAAGTTTCGATTCGTATATTTCCCATGTCAAAATGACGGATGCTGGTTTGATAGCAAGTTCCGATTTGTGTATCTTACGCCTCTACAATTAATACCTTTTTGATCGTAACTTTCGATTGCGTACCTACCGCCTACAGGACGCTACAATGTCCATGTTGTGTGCATTACCTATTAGTCGACAGTCGTTTGCTTGTAGGATGTTACGGTTATTGGTAAACAAGTTACCATTCCTTCCAGCCTGACTGATTACTATTCGGCATATCCTCTCAAGCTTTCATGGGAACACAGACCGTCATTGTAACCCCCTACGTCCGTATGTCATATCTAATCTGATTCCAGTCTGGCGCTAACCATTTTGCCAATTTGATAATGTATACATACTCTGATAACGTATATACATTTTCTGATGATGCATACATTCCTCTTACAAGGACGCTATAGACGGTGGCTTATCTGGTCCCACGCCCTGTGAGAACATAGATTGCTATGTAACTAACCAAGTCCGTTTGTCCTACCTAATCTCTTTGATTGATTCCCACTTTTGAAAAGTATAAGCAAATGGCCTAACAAATTATCCATTTAAATTTTGTGTTAGGTAAATTTCAATTATTTTTGTGTTTTCAATCATTCATATAGTTAGTATTTTTAACAATGTAGACCCAAAACGACAATGTACGATGATTTTGGTACTTATTTTAAAAGTAATTTGCCTGTATGATGTTTCCGCCTAAGGAGTAAGGAAGCAACAGCTTCCCAGCAAATTACTTCCAAAATAGTCAAAATAAAACATGTACGACTGCCTCGCTCTCTAAAAGTATAAAACTACCAATCATTAGCCAAATGTAATGTTTAGCCAATCCTCATTTCTGTTATCTATCTGCGAAGCGGTACTTGCGTACTAGCTGGCGCCATTGCTGATAATATATATCCAAATAATAAGATGCGGGTAATGCATCTAAGTATAGATGATGATCAGTGCTAGTAACGTTCGGTACATCTTAATATACATGGTGACATAGTCTATTAGCTCACCTGGTATTCACACATGAATCGTGCTCGGGCTCACTCCTCGTACATATAAGATGTCCAGCGGGGTCATGACCTCCCCACAAGACACTCCCATATCTACAAAGTGACCAGTCTCCAATAATTATTACTTAATGTCTCGAATCAGATATCACTATCAGCCTATAAGACTTAAATCACTGCAATCAGTGAGTAACAAACGAATACTTCCACATATTTAGAAAAGACAACATGAAATGACAGCCAGCTGGTGTCCCAATTATTGTAATTTCATGTTGTGTTTCAGAAATATGAGAAGATCCACGTTATCTGCTCGCAAACATGACCTCTGGGCACTGACAACATCACCGGCTGTAGAAAAGCTCTCTCACTGGGTATCGAAGTACTGAGTATTCCTAACAGACTTTTTAGCAAACTGTGATAAATAGGGATATTTTTAAATGTGTGTTCTCCACCACCACCCAAGGGGATCACCATCTGGTTCAATACAAGACTCCTTTTTATATTGATGTATCCCATCCTCAATGTGCTCATTTAAATGTCGGTGATCTAATTTCGATGACACAAAACTGTCGGACAAAAGATCAGAAATTGATGAGATCTTTTTAATTATTACAGGCGGTGCAGAGTCAACTTGATCTGGATTCAGTTCTACACTATCACTACTGTTCACAACAAATGGTTGCAGCTCCTGGTTCTAATTCAAGTGATGTCTCTGTCCCATCAACACAGATTTTATCATCTGACTAAAACAGACAAAAGTTAAAAAAGAATACATTATTATTTTAAAGTTTTATGTTATTGTGGACTGTGGATTGCTTTAAGCCTTTAACCCTTTACTGGTCAAGCCAGCCAGAAACAGATTTTGCTATTAAGATTTGAGAAATGGCTATAATATATCTGAAGAGAAGACTATTTTTGGAAAAATTATTACTTGAATGGCTGGATCGGTAACCGAGCCAGTCATTCGAGTGGTATGTTTTCAAAAGTTGTCTTCTAGGTTTGCAACAAATGGACACTGAAATGTAACAATTTAATTTTTCCTGACAAATTTTACTAGGAGAAGAGGAGATATTGTATAATACAATGGATGCATATTACCATTTACGACTATCATCTATGATGTGAGTTTTTGAATAGTCTGTAGAATAAAGGCTGATGTACATTGTGGAAACAATATTAACCTGTTGCTGCAACGTTGTTTCCAAAATGTACACACCAGTCTTTCTTCTACTGGTTCTGTAAAATCCAGAACTTCAACATTAGTGTGGTAAGAGTTAGCAGTAATACAACATGTAAGGCTGCAGACATAAGCACTAAAGAAAGGTCCAGCCAAATTACTTTCAAAATATTCAAACATTCCTGCCTTCAAATAAAATGCCTTACTGACTAGTGACCAAGCATTAACACAGTTTGGAGAATGTGTAAAACTGCCAAGTTAGAAATGTCAACTGACTCAATTTCACTGAGAGTCAAGTGTCAACTAAAAAGTAAAGAAGCTTGTGTACACGGGAGTAGGGACCAAATTGAAAATTTTGTAATTTACTTACCAATGCATGGTCACTACTCAGTACTCACTGGTTAAGTATTTCTTATGGTATTGAATGATTGAAATAAGCAAAGATATGTGACATATATGTATTATGTAATTCTTACCACTCTGATGTCAATATTGAATATTCCATTTTTTAGACTTTTACAGTGTCAATAGCAAAGAAACTTGAGAGCCTTTTTAAAATTAATTTTGGTGGATGATGTTGCTGTCTATGACAGCAATGTATTCCACCAAATTTGTTGAAAAATGAATACAAGTTCTACTTTTAATTACAATTTTGTGCAACAGAGTGGTAAGGTTATTGATAATTTGGTTAATGACAATATTCACAATAATCTGAAATTTCTTATTATGAATTATTAAATAAATTAATGAATTATTAATAAAATAAATTACTGTTTAGTTTTCCATCATGTCTTACTTCCATTACTTTACCCTGTGTCTAGAAGCAATAGTGTGTGTGCGTGCGTGCGTGGACAGATCCAGCTTTACGCTTTTGCCTTTTGAAAAGTAAAAGCAAATGGCCTAACAAATTAGCCATTTAAATTTTGTGTTAGGTAAATTTCAATTATTTTTGTGTTTTCAATCATTCATATAGTTAGTATTTTTAACAATGTAGACCCAAAACGACAATGTACGATGATTTTGGTACTTATTTTAAAAGTAATTTGCCTGTATGATGTTTCCGCCTAAGGAGTAAGGAAGAAACAGCTTCCCAGCAAATTACTTCCAAAATAGTCAAAATAAAACATGTACGACTGCCTCGATCTCTAAAAGTATAAAACTACCAATCATTAGCCAAATGTAATGTTTAGCCAATCCTCATTTCTGTTAGCCAAATTTCAATTTTACCAGCAGTCCAGTATTAAAGCATTTGGCTAATGGCTAGAGTGGTCCCTGTTTAGTGTTTATTATTGAAAAAATATATAACAAACCTGGGGTCTTGTTGAACTGACCACTGCAAGGCCTTGGTGAAATTCTTAACACGATCTGTAAGTTGTTGAAAGACCTGGTTTCGTTCTTCATCACTGATAAATGTTAATGAATGGAATCTGGGGTCCATAGCTGTAGCTACCAGTAAGAATAAGTTTACTTGATTAGCCTCATATCTGCCATACATATCCTTGTAACTTGCTTCCTTCATGGAACACACAAATGCACGATCTTCGGAATTAGGTGCCATTGATTTGAGAACAGCGTTTTTCAATGGTAAGATGAGGGACACTGTGGGAAATTTAGAGTCGCATAACACAGTAGTTATAGTTTTCATGGGCTTGAGTAAATTCACAGCTTCCTGTATATTGTTGATATCTTCCTCGCCTATGTTACCTAAATCTTTAACATCTTTGCGTATCTGTTGTGTAATGAGGGTAGCTATAACTGCTGGTACCATCAATAAGAAGCGCTTTAGCATGTCATAGGTGCTGTTCCACCGAGTAGACACGTCCATAATTAATTTTTGGGGTCCTGTGATGTCGAGAAGTTTGAGTTTTTCTTTCAGAATTGCTGATGCCTTAGAACTTTTGTGAAAATAAGTCACCATCCTTCTGACACGGCCAAGTACTCTTTTGAAAACAGGCCCTTCTAATCCACGCTTTGTTGCAAGATTGATGGTGTGGGCAAAGCACCAGATGTGTGAGGTCAATTGACTCACTTGTATGTCTACTGTCATATTGCTCGCATTATCTGTCACTACTGCATTGATGCCATGAGCACAAATGGTCTGCCATTTTCCCCATTTTTCTCAGGGCTTTACCTAGGTTTTCCCCAGTGTGTGTCTCTGGAAATTCTACAGTTTCTAACGCCTTATTTTGAATCACCCAGTTCTCATCTATATATAATGGCACGTAGTGGTCACAAACGATTCTGTTGCCATGGATGTCCAGCCATCTGTCGTCAGGGCTACAGACACTGCTTGAGACAGATCACTGGTTACCTCTTGTTTGAGCTCTCTATACATCTATGGAAGTACAGTTTCTGAGGTATGTGGACTCGAAGGCACTACATAGCGTGGCTCAAGTGCATTCAACATTTTAACAAAAGCCTGACTGTCTACCACTAAAAATGAACGCAAATCACATGCAATAAACGTTGCTATGCTTTTAGTTATTAGCTGGGCTCTTGATGAATTTGAAGCCATTTTCTTCTGAACAAATTCAGCTAGTCTTAGTTGACTATTACCTGTATTACTACTCGGTGTATTAACCGAACTGATATTAGGCTTAGGCTTATTATCGTTGCTTGATTTTGAGTCACACACTTGGTCAACATTAGTGTCAGCCTTTATCTTGTGGTGTCTCCGGAGATGTACAGCCATATTAGTGGTTCCACCTGTGTATTTCATTTCTGCACGACACACAAACGGCAATCTCATTTTTCACTATCCATACATGGTTATCATTGCGAACGCTTTTAAATCCGAAGTACTTCAAAACCTTGGATTTAAATTTGGCAGGCGCATCTTCGATGACTATTTCTGCCATTAATACAGTAATGCCGCTTATTTTCAAGAGTCCACGAACTCACCATGTAAAAATGTTTTAAAATAATAGTGTGCCTGTGTCATCTCGTCTTTTCATCGTCTCAATGTGATCTCCCGGCCAAATTCCAAAGTGAGAGGAAACTCTATTGCCTCCTTTGGGTGGGTAGTAGTCTAACTTCTCTACCGGTGACGTCATCAGTCTAATCACCTTCAGACCACACCCCAAAGCAAGCGGAACCTGGTGCCTTGTTTGGGTAGGTAGAAGTCTATCGACGCTTTCATCCTTCTGAAATGTTCAGACGTTATTAGCGATTGCTGTCATCTTTTCGATGCTCCGCTACCTTTCAACCTCGATCTTCTGTATCGGTAACTAAGCCAAGTTATCACACAAATCATCTTAGTGCCTTCGATCTTATCGTGTCTATTTCGGAATACAGAATATTCTTCCAGATTCATCATCCGTTTCTTCATGGTTAGTGTTCTGGAGTGAATTCTTTTCGTGTATTTTCACTCCCGGCACCACGACAGACCAGATCTTCTTCTGTTCACCTTCAGTCCGTGACCGGACTTCTGTATTCAGCATATTCAAGGTATCTAACTTTTAATTGTGATTTCTCCAAATTAGTTACCATACACCCCGACCAACTTGCGTGGTGCAGAGACTCTCCAGATTTGTACTTATGTAACCAAATTAAAAAATATTCTATAAGTAAATTTTCATACTTATTATTGAAATATTTCTATTTAAATTTATTGGATTTTTGTTATTATTACGTTACTTGTTCAGGTTCAAATAACCAACACTTAGTTAGTTTCCAGTTCCAGAGCCTGAGTAACTAATCAACCAATTCATAACATAAGTTCTGGATTGGTTAAGTAGTTCATCAGTCTTGAATTAGCCGGTAAATTTTTTTATTATTATCCTACCGACTAGCGGTCAACTCGCTATTAAAATACCATTTAACTTATAATGCATAATCCTTGAATTAATATATACATTCAAATTGGTTATAAGTTTACTATGCTATTTGGTGGTTGCCTCTTTAATAAATTAACCTGTAACAGAAATTAAGGGCTGATTGATTAAAGTTTCAATCATCAAATTTCCAAAAATAATTTTCTTTCGTAACGCATCACTGGCACTTTTAAAATGTGATAAATTATAGCGCCAATTCACTACTCCATTCATACTGTATCGATATCAATTTACGTACTCCGTTTCATCTGTCATGAATGAATGATTAAAGGGTTTTTTTTTGTTCTCATAGTTTCATTTACATAATTTTCTCTACCACATGCAGATTAACCTTCAAATAGTATCCTTCCCAGGTAGACTGATTTTCTGGTTCTGGTAAGGAAGTTTAAACAGCTCTTGTCTTTTGAAAGAGAGACTGGAACTGTTTAACTTTAACTGCTAGAATTTGAATCGATGCATATCTGGGCTAATCGGTCGTATGGCTTCCCATTACGACTTCAACGTCATTAGATAGATCAACGATATTATTGCGGAGCTCGGGTGGTGACTGAGAAACGTGAAACCTTGACCAAGTCATACATATCTGAATTTTGATCATAACTTGATCACTGGTGTAATGATACTATTGATCAAGTTTGGCCAACAATCAGAGACATGTGAGCTTTAACTTCAATGCGGAAAGATCACCACCACAGTTTGCCATTATCCAATCTCAATAATCTAATTCGAGTCGCTATCTCCTCAACTTCATACATTAAATCCGGAATCCTTTACATCTATTCGAAACACTTTCTATGTCACATAGATCTGGTGTCATAAAATCCACAGCGGCAAAGATCACCACCACAGTTTGCCATTATCCAATCCCAATAAACTAATTCGAGTTGCAGCCATATCCATACCATATCGCGCCTATCTCCTCAACTTCATACATTAAATCCGGAATCCTTTACATCTATTCAAAACACTTTCTATGTCACATAGATCTGGTGTCATAAAATCCACAGCGGCAATATCCCTGTAATTCTTGACCCATTGATACTAAACATTTGAGCTATTTAATTTACACCACTTTGGACGATTTCCTGTTAACTCAAAACTTCTCATCCGATCATCTCCAAATTTGGTATTTATAATTGACAGTTTTTTAGGTCATTAGAGGTCAAATTAACACCTGGGTAGACCTGTTCGTCCAAACATCATAGACTGTTGAGCCTTATAACCCCTAGACTTGCTTCCATTGCATAGCCATAATTTTAAACGCATCAAAATCTACGGAGTAAAATAGACATAATCTCACTCTTACAATATACATCATCTATATGTGCTAGAATTTAGAAGTTTGCGGAAATTTAAGTTCCTTCTGTAAAGTATCCAGAACTTGCTAGTCACCATAGTTTTCCAATCGTTCACATTGGGAAATATATAATACAGTTTTAGTTGTCGGTGAGTGCCGTGAATAAATAGGCAAAGATTTGAGTTTATGGTGATCAAAGATATAGCCAGTATTCAGTTAAGCAGAGCCGCAGCTGCCCATGAACGACTAGGAATAACCTTTTGGTAATTGTGTCTGGTGCCCCCCCCCCCCCCCCCCCCCCCCCCCAGTGGCACCAGAACTCCCTCCGATACCGAGCGTGTGAGAATATGCGGGCGACATAGTTCAGTTAAGGACCTCCTACCTCTTCATATGGCGCTCCCAGGCAATCCTGGTGAGCTTGTCGAATCCTCTTTGTAGATATTAGCTATCATTGTAGTGGTTAAGGAATGTTGTGTCCACAAGATCATTAAGATGGTGATAATACTATTGTGGTTCGCAAGTACTGATATTGGAATTGCTAACTCTTGTTGGTGTTTGTTAAGAATAGGTAATGGGCCAGGTGATCTTATAGCCTCACGCCTATCTTTTGTCACCGTCTTACATGGATTTTTAAGAGATAGTCTCTGCTGCACTTCTCCACTTTCTAAATCACCTCTGTCAGCTTATGCCCTGGCAGATTGGTATCGTCAAGGATTGAGGAAATGTCGAGCATCAGCTGCACTATTTGGCTTGGTTCCTCTTCGAGCATCTTGCCTATATCTTTTTCCTTGTTGAGTGTCGGTTGTAGGATACTATTAAGCCTGGATATATAGTAGGAATGCAAGTCGTCGTATGCAGTCAAGAAATTTGCCTTGATCGCTACGTCTTCTACTTCCCTTGGATCCGAACCTACAGAAGACCACACATGATGAGTCCTTCCCATACAGACCAAGCCGTAGGGAGCTAATATCTCCCTAGAGTCCGCTTCGCCAAGGAGAATCCGCTACAAGCGCTAATAGGCTTCGTAACTACCTGCTGCACTGCTAGCTCATACTCTCTGGACAGACTTCCATAGAGAGACAGTATCCTCTTGTCAATTGTGGCCTCTAGAGGTTCGTCCCCAATGGGCAGTAGACTTCAACACTGGCACACATATCTGGTAGTGCTTGTACCTGCTTCAGTTTAGTATGCTGGACCGTCTCAAGTTGCTGGGCATCTACGACCATCAGACAGCAAACTTCCAAACCATACGTCAATCTGGGTCTGACATACAGCGTCCATATCTTATAGATTAGCTACGGATTGAGACCTCGCTTCCCATGAAGACCTGCACCCATTAGGGCATACATAATACGACATGCACTATTCACAAGAGGTCTAACTTTAACATTGCAATCTTCTGTCCTGTGAATTCCCAGATGAAGAACATCTTCAACAGTAGGGACCGCCTCATGACCCAGTTTAAACTTCGGAGGCTCCACACCTTTGCGAGCATGGGCCAAACTTGCGCACTTACTCACGTTGTGCAGACACCTTTCACTTGTGGAATACAGGTTCGCTATGTTCAGTAGTATCTGCATACGAAGTGGGGAGTCTACTATATACATCACGTCGTCAGCACAGGTAGGAGCTGAGATATCTATGTACCCAATCTTCATACCAATCTTGGAGGCTTCCACATCTTTCAACCATGTATTGATGTAGTGGAGGTAGCAGTGTGTAGAGATAAGCCCATCCTGTCTCACGCCTTGACTCAATTCAACCAGCCCTGAGGTCTGTCCTTCCCATTTTGGACTTCGGCTTGTAATAAAGCTCACTTAAAAGGTTCCATAGACATCCTGGGAGTCCTATACAGTGTAGTTTATGCATAAGTCCTTGTATCCACACAACATCAAAGGCCTTCTCTACATCGAGCACGACCAAGTAGAGTGGACTCTTTACTTCTTTTGCCTCCATGATCGCTTCAGTCACCAGCAGAGCCTCGTTCATACTTGAGCTCCCCTCTCTGCAGGTTGGACAAGCATAAGAAGATTGCTGATCAGTCAATAGATGTTCTAATAGATTTAGGTTTTGCCTCCATGGAAACCTTGTCATTACTGGAGGGATGACCTGGCAGAATCAGGCATTCCCCAGGGACACATGAAACTTTTTCTCCATGCCGTGGACCAGACATTCGATAAATATCAACCTGCCCCCAGAAACTTCAATGCCATGCCCACCTGTTGTGCAACACGGGGACATTCACGATGCTTTCGAAGGCGTGGGTGGAGCAGATGAAGAAAAAATTGTAAGCCACCTTAGAGGTGCAGCAGAGAAACAGTAGACATGCTGTACGTGCTTCCAGCGCCACACATGATACAGGTAATTATGCTAATGACATAATATCTTGGCAAGAACCCCAAATTTATTTCAAGTCATTGACACAAAGGATGACTCATTGTGACATAGATTTCATTAACATCTCAGGGGTTAGTATGAACGAAGAAGTGATTTCCGGGTGGTGGGGGGGGGGGGGGAGGTCAATTGATTTGCAAATCGAGGCCAGTAAAATAAAAATTGGAGATTGTTACAGAAAATCAGTGGTCCCTCGCCAACCTGACAACCATGAATAAATTATTGAGGGAAGGAATCCTAAATCATTCCAGTATAATCTACTACCTCTGGTACACTACACAAAAAAACCATCTGCTCTCATCCTATGAACAGTCATGTGTAATTCTACGACAGCGAGTATCGTCGCTTACAGCAATTACATACAAGTTCAGGTGGGGGACTGGTGTGCAACATATTCAAATAACACAGCAGCAACACAATGCAATCAAACATCACCCACAACGTCCTCAGAACAGGTCTAACTCTGCATCTCATTCATCAGCCGATAAGGAAATTTGTCATTTATACAATAGTGCTCGGGGATGTAAGCTTGTATCTTGTATATTTTCACATGTCTGTTCCAGGTTGCTCACAGAAGCAGGCTTCTGAGCATAGGGTAGCAAATAACTAATTACGAATAAGCTCCCCATGGTCTATCCTTACACGTATGGCAGGAGGAGCATTTGTTTAATGTTAGTTCTAGTCATCTTGTATGGTAACAACAACTTACATTTCTGGTAAGTGAAACTAGATACTATAATATAAATAACATCAACACATAAACACAGAGAGCAAAGTCTGAATTTGCTCGTATTATTCAAACACCATTTCACCGGTAAGTTATGATCTGACTTAATCATCATGCTATGTTTAAATAAAGTATGGCAACTCGGACCCATAAAATAATAACGAAAGCAATAAGGTACAGAGCCTCCGTAAATTGTATTTTTAAGTATTTATTTAGAAACGAAGCTGTCAAAGCAGTGTGATATAGGTCCACAGTTGACATTGTATTCCGTTTGTTTAATGCTAGTTCTATTTGCGTGGCAACAACAACTTACAATCAAGGTAGGTGAAACTGGATACTATAATAATAATAATAATAATAATAATAATAATAATAATAATAATAAAAGACCAGTTCTGGTCACACTTCCCCCGACCAGAGCTTTTTAGTACAACCCCAAATTTTTAAATCCAAATAATGTACGTTCTTTCAAGAAATCAAGCGGAATTACTCTGGTGATTACAGACAGGTTTCGGCCAATTGCAATCCCAGTCAAGGTCTCATGCAGAGGGATATTTCCAAAATTTGAATTGAATCCATCCAGGCTAACTGAACGGAAACCAACTATTTTGCAATTTTTCAAGAAATCAAGGGGGGGGGGGGGGTAACTCTGATGGTTCTGGACACATTTCTGCCGAAGTGCAATCCCCACCGAGGTCTTGTCATACGGAGTCGACATTCCAAATTTGAAATTAATCCATTATAGCTAACTAAAGTTATCGAGTGGAAACCACATATTTTGTGATTTTTCTTGAAATGAAGGGGATAACTTCTGTGTTTCTGGACAGATTTCGTCGGTATGCAATCCCCAATGAATTTATCGAGTGGAAACTAAATGCGGGTGCACACATGCACTGACGGATGGGACCCGTTTCTATAGTCTATGTCGAGGATGTTGGGGGACTAATAATAATTTATAACATAGATCACATCGACCCATGCTGATAATCTACTACTGCACACGCATAGCAACAGCTTTCACATCAACCACCACAGGATATTATTGGTGCCAATTATAAACGTGGTCATTTAATATGTATACATGAATTACATAAATATAGCAATGCTAGGCATGCAGCACTAAATTTAGTCAGAATTATTATTGCCTCTTCATTAGATCGTCATCGTAGTGCGATCATAGCATTATTAAGTTAACTCAGTGTAAGGGTATTCCCGATGACTAAGCATAATATGCAACAGAACACTGCCCAGACATTTGACATCTTTCTGAAGTGATTGCTGGAACAATGTTATTACCTGATCCTTATAGAAGCCTGTTTTGTTCTGTAATATAAACAGATCCACTTTCTCATAGATGTTGGTTTCGAAATTGACACCGTGTTCTAATAGAGGTGTAGACTACTAATAGTTACAATTACACAAGAGGGTGAGCATTATAGAATCATGCACTTCACAGACAAATACACTGATAGAATCGGGTACAGGAAGACATACATTTATCAAGCTTCATGATGTCACGCAAATACCTGCCTGAATATACTTGATGGCCCACCTTTGTTAATTTTTTACTGTTTAAAGAAAATATGAATTCGGAATTGGGGGTGGGGGTTGAGGGTAATCTGAAGAAAGTACTGACTGGAATACTGGAATGACACACCTGATTCCATGATAAGTTGAAGAAATGTTCAAGCAGTTGTCCTTTGGAGTGGCTCTATTCATCCAGGGATCATTTGCATCTGCTAGCACAAACATGACCCACAAGCACCTTGAGCACAAGGATTCCTCACTCAGTCATTATGTACCGATAGACCTGTTGGGGTGTCACTGAAGAACGCAAAGCTGATCCTTGAGACGTGTTATCAGAAAGCCGAATGCACAATCTCTGATAGCCTGACAGTGTTTTGTGGGCACTGGGTTTTCTACAAGATCCTTTTCTGTATCCTTTTGACATTTTATGCAACGGATATAATTTGTTTCCTAACTGGCGACCTTTGCTGCTGTTATGTGAAGTTGTCCATCAGTCATCATATTTGTAAGGATACCCTTAGAAAGTGGCATATTTCTAATAATATTATCGAATAATCCATTATATATGTATGTCAAAGCAATCATTACACACAAATAGTATCATCTTATGCACATTGGACATGACACCAAGATTTCTCTATTTGGTTGAGACGTTTTTTGTTTCGTGGTATTAAATTCAAGTTATTTCAAGGTCGTCGCTGATAGAGACCATTTTGGTAATATCATAAAATAGGAATTTTGTAAATTTGAAGATGGCCCAAAACCCTCCTTATTGGATGTCTAATGAATACATTTGGGCAGGTTGCTCGTTTTCACCACGAAAATCCCACATGATTTTTTACATACGCTATGCTCCCTAATTTCTTGAGGAAATAATTGGCACCATCATTACGTCATTGGTACTAGGGATGTGTGCCATGGACCATGCAAACTGAGAAGAGCGTATCAGTAGAGGTAGGCCAAAATGGGGGCGGGGGGAGGGTGTATGCAAAGAAGGCATTTGATTGTTTCAAAATCTGAAATTCTAACAGTTCTAGACAGTTAGATATCGTCTGCAAAAACTTAACTGACTTAGAGGCATGACATCATTCCTGAACATTTTAACATGAGTAAATCCGAAACAGATATGTATGGCTATTACACCCCACCTCCATCAATCTAGCCCTGTCCCACACTCTCCTACACACTCACCCTCCTCAACCAAATAGTCACTCAATCGTCTAGCATTGTCTCGAGGTATAATTGATCACCATTCGCTACATGTATGTGTAAACATATTGCACAAATTCTACACACTGGGATAAAATATAAATTCCCCACATTTTTTAGCTCACCTGGCCAGAAGAGCCAACTGAGCTTATGCTATGGCTGCCGTCCATCGTGTGTTGTCCGTCCGTCAAATCACATCTCATTTATGCTTTGACCGATTTCAACCAAATTTGGTTGGAAGGATCATATTGTGGATTCCTGGACCCAAGGGCAATGGGCCCGCTACCCAGAATGAACCTAGCCCAAGGGTCGTTCTAATGTGACCTTGAGCGATGACTAGGTGACCTTGAGTGACCACTATAATGATCACGGATGATGATCATTATGATGATGACGGTGATAAGACGAGGGTGATCATGAATGAGTTATGGAGGGATTTTGCCTCCCCGCACCTAACATTTCTAAATTAACATTGAGCCTTCATATCAAAAGAGAGAAATAGGCACACTTTATAAATGTGCGTTTCAAACTCAACTGTGGACTATTAAAACAGCATTTAGACAGATATAAAAATTGAACACTGAAAGGAATGATATTTGCAACAGCGAGACACCGTTTTATTTGTGAAGATGTCTATACTCAATATGGCCATTATCTCACGGAATTGAGACTAACAGACGGGCACACAAACTTGAAAGTGGCTTAGTTTATTGAGCTGAATTGTTGGTCAATGGTCATAAGTTAGTAGAGGGCACGATTCACTGTCGCGTGAGCACTTAAGAACTGCTGACAGTCGCAAGAATAAAGTTGTAATAAATAAAAATAACCCAATAATGCGGGTGATCATTAGTCATTCGTCACGGGTTGGTGAAGTGTTTGAACACTCATCGCCTCTTGAGAATTGCTCACAATCGCAGATAATCTTGTCTAAAAATATGGATGACTGAATGAGCTGGTATACAGAATTTTGATTTGTCAATTTGGTAGGCGGCTTGTTCTTCAAAATGACCTCTCAGGAACTGCTGTATGGATCAGGCTAAAACTGATTAGATTTAATTTCATTGATAACTAAGGGTGGGTACGAGACCATTTACCGTTGCCTCCGCCCTCAGGTGGTTGGGGGAGGGGTCAAAAGGTCAGATTTGGATGTGCAGAGATTGATTGTAATACAACTCCTCCGAAACCGTTAGATGGAATTCTTGATATTGGTATGTGAGTTACCATATCAATGTGGAGGGCATGAGCACTTTTTCATTTGAGCCTGCCTCCTGAGTGGGGGTGTGTGTGATGGGGCTTAAAAGGTATAAAAATTGATTATAATGCAACTCCTCCAAAACCATTGGACAGAATTCAACCAGATTTGGCATGTGAGTTATCCATGCCAATGTGGAGTGCATGGTCACATTATATTTGGTCCCGCTTCCAAAGGTGGATAGAGGATGGGGTCAAAGAGTCAGGCAATTGATTGTAATGCAACTCCTCCAAAATTGTTCAACATAATTTAACCAAATTTGATATATGTGGGTTACTCAAACATTGACCCGATTACGGATTGCAAGAGGTCATTTAGATTTGGACCCCAACCCCATGAGTGCGGTGTGGTGTCAAAAAGTAAAAGCGGTGATTTGTGTAGTTGAGGTATCCAATGCGATTCCTTGTACCGTCTCCATGAGGTGCTGTTGTCATCATCGGGATCTGATGATAGGACTTGAATGACACCATATTGCATGCCCAAAGCTCCTTTAGTTTCACCTACATATTGTTTACTGCAGATTTTGCCTGTATTGAGATAGCTGACATTCTTTGTTTTACAATTACCAATGATTTTACACCTGTATGTGTAGCTGGTGTGTGAGCTTTGAAAAAAGGTGTTTTTGTCATATGGCGACAGTTACGGTTGTTGGTTGGGCAAGCTTCGAAAAGGTTTTGATAGAATGGCCTGTCCTTCTCTGGGTTTGGTAAATGTGCTGTGACTATTTTGTCTATAATGGTGGGGTTCTGACGGTATCTGAATAGCGGTTTCTCAGGGAAAGCTAGGCGACATCAGCCATTTTGACTCAAGCAAGGGCCAATATTTCATTATAACCAATTTAGCAAAGAAACTAGTTGGTGTCTAGTCGCTTATGAAGAATGTTTTGTTCCGATTCGTTTTTCGAGACACTGACACAATGGAGGGATGTCCCAGCGGTTTTTTTTAGCGCTTTCTCATATGCGTTCTTGAGAACCTTTAGGGGATATTTTCCTGTGGAACAGTGTTGGATAAGGTTTGTCCCGTGCTCGATGTATTCTTCTGTCTCAGTGCAAATTCTGTGCAGTCTAAAAAATTGGCCGTATGGGCTTGCATTTTTGCAAGCTGATGGATGGGCTGAGCTGTATTCCAGGTAGCCATGGGTATCAGTTGGGGTAGTGTATAGTGTGAAGGATATGTTTCCTTCTGCTAAAAGAACTCTGGTGTCCAAAAAACGTACATCAGTTTGCGAAAGTCTGCTGTGAGTTTGATAATTGCGTGTCCACTGTTCATATAATTTATGAAAATGTTCCCAGATAATTGATGAAATGTTCCCAGATAATGAAAATGTTGTTTAAGTATCTGAGGAATAGTGGGGTTGGGCTGGTCCTCCCGGTAGTAGTCTTTCCTCAAAATTTGCCATGAAGATGTAAACATAGGTACAAGCAGCCTTTCTGACCACCGCAGTGCCCCCTATATGGAGGTAATGCTCTCTGTGCTTGTGTAAGAATCTGCTGATTGCCATGAGGTATTCTCTATCCGGAATGTTGGTGTACAGAGAGGTGACATCCATAGTTACTATTAAGGCACCTGGTGGTGCGGTACCGAAACTTTCCACTTTCTTGATGAATTCCGTGGTGTCTTTCACATACCTACATTCCTTGTGTATTTTTGGCAGCAGGTAGAATCTGTCTGTGTTCACTGGTTTAGGAAGTAGGTGCGCTGCTATTTTTATATATATATGGCACTTTTTCATGAGAGTCGTTTCTCATGCCTCACCAATACGGCTCAAGATACAGCGCCTAATCTTAACTAGTATTAAGCTCAGATATTTTGTTAGGATAGAGAAGATAGGGACGACTGCTCGATTAATGGAGTGCTGTTTATTGTAAAGCCTCTGTTCTGGTACTTCTGCTCCGTTACTTAAGCAGACCAGTGTTTCCATAATTGGCCACCAACTTTACATCCTTATAAATTCCTAGAGCAGCTGTCTCTTTCTACGCCACTCCGGTCTCTGGCCAACTCATTGTCAGGTAGCAGTTAGCACCGACCCGAGAAATCGCAGAGGTTTCCCAATGGTGAGAATCAAACTGGCGATGCTTCACACACACTTCCCCACTACCTTCATCGGTACCTTTAGCTATTCTTTAAGCCAAAGTAGGATTCACTGCGCTGATGTTAATTATAGTAGGTACGTTCTAGCAGTGGACCTCAGGGAAGTTACATAACCCTAAATGCAGATAAACGTTAGCTCCAGGGAGCGAATCTCATATGGTTCGCTCTCGCCATGCTTGGCGTGCGCTGAAAACGAAGTTCACAGACTAACTGCATGGTGACTGGGAGAAGCCAATCAGCTCTCCACGCCTTCCAGGAAGGTCGCCAATGTCTGATACCCGCTTATTCCACCTTCGCCGTAACTAGATATGTTGCTTGCTCAATGCTCTTGTGTGTTATCTGTCCATGTCTTGTTACTCGTGATTGCGCTGACACATGGTTAGGAGTCGCTCATCAACTCTGAACTCGTCGTAACATGTACGCACAATCAGCATGAAGGAGTAGTCCATTGGGTACGTGCCAAGAAAGGCTGCCCGGGCTCACCCACCAGGATGGCACCCTTCCCTAAAGTTAAGTAGCCATAAGCCATTTAAGGCATAAACTCATGTGTATGGACTTAATAACTAAAGGTTGGCCTAGGCTCCTTAGGAAGGACCGCTAAAATAATGCAGCATCGACTAAACCAGCAAATAGCTTAAGAGACAATGGTGTCAGATTCTGTTGAAACCGGCGCCCCACCTTCACGTAATACAGCTTGCACCACTCACCTAAATAATTATATACATATATCTCTTAGCACACTTTAGCATTGATCTAAATGGGATGTATGGCTTCGGCCGTAACTCCTCCGCTTCAGTGTTGTAGGCATTTTCCTATGAAGGAGGCCCACGTGCGGCATTTTCCCCCTTGCAAAACCAATTTACTGGCCTGCATGAGGCGTTAGTTTATATTAAATTAATTAGCCACGCTAGGGAGTCCTCCTTTAAAGGGGTACCTTTCAGATATATATGAATAGGTTGGGTATCTTCGGCAAGACATAAAACAGATGGCCAATACATCACTATATTTATATTGCAGTTAACGATTCTTCATTGTTAATTCAGCTTCTTATTCAGCTTAAAGCCGGCTTACAACTTGGCGTGCTAAATACATCGTACATTTAAGTACTAATAATGCAGAGGCATACCGGCTACACCAATAGTCGAGATGAAATGGTGGCCAAGGCGGCAATGGTCGCCCGGCCTCACCAGAACGTGAACGTTTCACAGACGCTAGAAGTCAGTCTTTCGCCAGAGCTACACCAGTCTAGAGACAAAGACTGTCTGTGAATGATTAATTTGCATAGCCCCGCATACCTGTAAAATGTTGCACACATCATTGCGCTTAGAGAGAAATGTATATCACGTACGCATCTACATGTGCCCCAAACTCACCCTGCCATTAAGCTCTGACAATGAATATAGGGCTTCATTGTGACAAACCAGCTGACAGATAATGAAACGAAGAGCTTGCATGCTCTGTTGCATCCTATAGATGTTGGATGCACCTAGCCTGCGAAGTGGTCGAAGGGACTGACATATGGATGCAGAGAATCGTGATCCTAAGTCCTTAAACCAATTAACCAAATTAACAATTGTCAACAAGCTGTTGACGTTATAGATGTGCACGTAAATAAAAACATAGAAGCAATGAAGATCGTTTTTATCAGTTTTAACAAGTTTTATACAAGTTGTGGACATGTTTTACAATAATTTATTACAAATTGTAATAATTTGTGTGTTTTTAAGTTTGAATGTTTAACTTTTAATATTGTTTACATACATACGTAATTCGTGACACTCAATTCGGGTAAACTACTGCCTGCATACTACGATCGATCTCTGAACGGCCCGACCATCGATTTCCATGGCTGAAGTAGACAACAATTGTTTTGATCTACTTGGTGTAGACAGAGATGCTACAATTGACATTAAGCATAAATATAGACTCCTAGCAAGTCAGTGTCACCATGAATAAGTCTAACGCAAATAATAGACAGAGAGCTAAGCAACGTTTCCAGTGACATTAATGGGCATCAGCAATAGAGGCATACAATCCATTTTTAGGCAGCGGGAAAACCACAGCATTCATGTATAGTCACAGTACGATGGGCTCTGCTATTAAGGAGTATATGGTCAGTATTACTATCACGATACCGGAGAACAGCATCGAAGCATTGAAAGCAAATGCCAAGAAAAATATGGAGATGCACAAAATAGCCACGCTAGTTTCAACGGACAACATGCTAATTCATGGCCACTCATACCAATTATGGATTCTTGAATATTACCCCATCCTAGCAGAGAATGTAGCGTAAATGATGAAAGCCTCAATCAGTAAGCGTTAATCTCAGTATTCATGCACTTCAGGTAAACCCCTACAACCCAGAGTACAGCTGTGTAACATGTAAAACAGATCACACTGAGAAAATGATTATGTGTGGACTCTGCCAGTCGTGGTCTCACTACAAGTGAACAGCCCGAGTCAATAGACCAGGAATTCTTTTACAATATCTGCCAACCTATAACAGAATCGTTGCACACATCACAACAACAGGTAACATGCAACATACCGGGCCAGAGTGGAACTACATTAACAACTATGAATCCTGACACAATGGTTCAGACCGGTGCTATTTCAAAGATAGTCTTACAGCACAGGAAGCCTTCAAAGAGACGGATAAGTGGGCGCCAGACAGAATTTAGCCACGAACAGTTTGAAAAGTTGTAGTCACATTACAGGAAATTGGTGCTAGGTATAACACTGTGATTTTGCAAGAAAACAAACTGAAACAAGCCACCCTTTATCTCCATTGAATTATAATAAGTAACATACCCATTAAAATGCTATACCCATTAAAACGGTTCATGACTGTTGGTTCTTTTACACATTATTAGCACGATTTTGACTGCTTATATAGGCGAAGTGTTACCCCTGACAAACGAAAAGGACAAAAATTCAGAGTTTAAAACTACGAAAGAAAGAAGCCTTAAAAGGCTTCGAAGCGGATTGCCCAACTTAAAACCAGTGGGTGTAAAGATAAAAATATTGGTTGTTCTTAATAGTAAATCCAACTTATTAAAGTTTCTTGCCTGATACCGCCTGTATCAGAAGTAAAAAGAAGCAATCAACCAGTTGCTGGGGCAACAAGTCTAGAAGCAATAGCTTTTGAAACCATCAATCTCTAGCAATTAGGTATCAATCCCCAACATTACATTTCTGCTTTTACCAACTTTATTCAAACCAGTGGCCGGTGAAGGGTCATTCTCTAGCCAGTCTAGAGACAAATCCTGTCTGTGAAGGGTTAATTTGCACATGCCTACACGCTTGTAAAATGTTGCAAACAGCATTGCGTTTAGAGGGAACTATACACCATGTGCGCATCTACATGTAACCCCACCCCAGCCTGCCATTAGGCTCTGATAATAAATATAGGGCTTCATTGTGACAAACCAGCTGGCAGATAATGAAACAAAGAACTTCCATGCTCTGTTGCACCCTTGAGATGCTGGATGCACCTAGCCTGCTAAGTTGCCGAGGGGACGCAGAGGATCATGATCCAAGTGATCCAAGTCCTTAAACCCATTAACCGAATTAACAATTGTCAACAAGCCACCCTTTATCTGCATTGAATTCTAAAATAAGCAACATACACATTAAAACGGTGCATGAGTGTTGGTGCTTTTGGACATTAGTACGACCTTGACCAGGTCTCCAGATGGTAATGGGCTCTCGCCTAGCACCCCTAGATTCGGACAGCTTATATAAGCTAAGCGTAGCCCCGGACAAAAGTAAAAGACAAAAATTTAGAGTTTAAAACTATGAAAGATAGAAGACGTAAGACTTTGAATCAGATTGGCCGACTTAAAACCAGTAAGTGTAAAGATACACATATTGCTTGTTCTTAATAGTAAATATAAATTATTAAATTTTCTTTGGTTTCTGAACCAAAAAGGAGCAGCCATCCAGCTGCCAGGGCCGAAACTCATTGGAGGATATATGGGATCGAGATTTAACCATCTATAGTTAGTGTCAGAAGTCAGATCTGGACAGGCCTCGCTAGCCATGGTTTAGTGGACTCTTGACAGCACACAATGACTGGAAACGGTTCTGGCCATATGCATTGGAAGGGTGTCGGTTAAATTTTAATCATCATGGATACGATTCTATTAACATTATTCTGTTTGTCACACTCATACTTTTAAACAAACATATAAGAAATACGAAACTGGTGAAATAACCGAGTGTCGCACAAACCAACCTGAGGCAGACAAAATATAACTTTCCCAGAATGAGCGTAACCAGTAATAAATTGTTTGAGCAGCATCAAGCTGAAGTTGTATGTGCAATCACATGAATTGCAATAACATATTTTTTTTATCTTATTGATGACCATGTACACATTGGATGACACTCCGTAAAATATATATTCGAAACCGCTCCTCCCAACATGGACGTCTGATGACCATACTTTCTTTAAGGCCGTCTGTTTGCTAAACTATAAGAATACACTTCAGTATAGTCTCCAATTGATTGCTAGTATTAAAGACAATGACATTGTGTATGCTGGGCGTGGCTGTCCAGCTGGAATAGCACCTCATGACAGCTGTAAACCCAACCTGCTATGCTCTTGAGGAATTTGTGCATCTGGACCATATAATCTTACTATCATAGGTTTGTTTTGTTTTGGGGCCGCACATCATTACTATGTTTCTTATGGTGAAGAATGTAGTGCATTGGGGTGTGCGCACACGTGTAGTCACGTGGGTGAGTGCATGCAGTGTATGCAGTGCACACGCTGGATTTTTTACCATGGATGAATGTATTCATTTTTATCAAAAACAACTAAACATGTACGGATAAGATCTACAAATCTGAATAAGTTCACTACATTTTCCAAATAGGCATTTAATTTGTAGACCAATGATACTGACTTTGCATTAGTAATGGGTATCAATTTTATATCGAGGCTAAGATGTCAAATCAATGTTACATAAGTAGTTTTGCCACACACTTGTGTGTGCCTGTGCACGTAGGCGATTGTGTGACTGCATGTGCGCGTGCGACTGCATGTGTCATTTGTATAAAAATCTACTGATCATGTTTTCAATTTCAAGGCGCATAGGTTAAGCCTCTAAAAGTATATACTTTTGACAATCTTATTTCCAAGCATTCCGTTGTGAATATACACCTTTTATGTAACAACTGAATGCGCTAGTGTTGTGATATTGTTAATTTTTTTTAAATTGGCAATCAATCCGACTGGTTGTCTTATACCATTAAATTATTAAGTATTAAATAAAATGGCACTACTCTTAATACAATCTCCCGATGGTGAAAATTTATTTTATTTGCGAGTTGTTAAATAAATGTTATTTTCAAAACAATACATTTTATTTTCAAACATTACATCACGTACACGATTCTACTAATATTATTCTGTTTGTCACACTCATACTTTCAAACAAAAGTTATCCTAGTTGTGTGACTGTTGAAATAATCTAGTGTCACACAAACCAGATCGAGGGAGTATGGCAGTGTGCTAAATAGATACGATTGGATGGTATTGACATTCATAGTCGGGCTGTTATCTGTGAGCGATGCAACAATTTTAGGTCAGGTTTAGTATCCAAGGAATCGGCTCATTATCGCTATATGGTCTCTTTTGCATTATTTCTAGAGCAAACATGCACATGGCTTTAGAAGTTAAAATGAACAGTGTAATACGATGAGGGGAAACAAGAGAAACTATTAGGACTTTTTTATTCTTATTAATATTACTATTGCTATTGCACCTGAACTATTTAATTCCATGTATTGATAACAGTGGTCATCAGTTTTCGAGTTTCTGTAACTGGTTGAATACAAATTGTAATTCAGTTCAAGTTCACGAGTCTTATTCAATTCTTCCTATCTTCCTACTTCATTCAACTCAATTCACAAACAACACAAGATATTTCCCAAAGGTGGTACTGTAGCTTGCGGGGGTACGTACTGGTCCGCTATGACGTTTCCGCCCATTACACCGCAAGTGCATGATGAATGGGATGGCTGGTTAGCTGTAGACCTCGGGGTTGCGGATCCCGTATGACGTCTCTCCGAGAAATACAAAGACCGACTTCTAGGTGTAGCACGGATCAACCGGTCAGGTACGAGCCATACCAGTTAATCTGGGTACGCACCATCTGTCCTGGATTAGTTCCATAAAGCACGCCCCCCCCCCTCCCCACCCCTGGGTAGAGCTATGTGCGTGTATAAGCCTATACGGGAGGAATTTTGTCGTAAAAATTACTATGTTCGTTAAACGCACGTGCTAGTCGCTGTATTGACAGAGCACGTGTGGGCACATCCAAGAGCGAGTGGCGCTTTTAGTGTGCCGAGAAGGCACATCTTAATTCTTTATAATTGTTTGTTTCCGTTGAATCTGGTATCAATCAACACCAGAATTCGATGGGCTCAAATCTACAAAACGTTTTAAAATCGGTTCAGAAATGGCTGAGTTATCGCCGTCTTTCTCCATTAAATTATTCTCAAAACGTTTCTGTAACGTCATAATCGCATATATATATATATATATATATATATATATATATATATATATATATAATTAGTGATTTGCGTACACGTGACGTACTATGCCATCTACACATCTATATCTATCGTAATATTTAGATAGATGTGTACATGTCACGGATTTCCAGCACGCTGATTGGCTGGTTCAGCTAAATTCTCATTGGTTGAAACTGCTAGGTTCTGATGTTGCAGAGAGTATAAAAGGGGACGATTTCATCAAATCGTCGGCCGGGGGCTGACCAGTCAAGAGCTGCCCAAGTATGGGATCCTGACTGAATAGCTGGAGCACCGAAGACGGACTTCAGCATCATCTCGGTACGCCTCAACTTCCAGTTTTGCTTGGACCATGACAGTTTTTGGGCCACCGCACTGTGAATTATATCACCATGGTGCAAATTGTTCCTGTTTAATTACTAACTGTATAGGAACTATTTAACGGTGGACCATTAAGGTCCAGTTATGTAATTCTACATAACGTAGAGCTAGCGATGTTCCTCGGTGGATGACTCACCGGATCTGCCAGCCACGCCAAAAAGTGGACAATCAACCACGTGTGAGATAGTTTAACGTTTCGACCGCAGCCAAGTAAACTTTGCTCGGTGCGCCACAAGAGCTATTTGACACACCCCACACAATTAAGCTTAAATAAGTATATCTTAATTACAACTGTATCAATAACCCTCTCTGTTAATGGGTCATCTTAATATTACAACCCACCGTTGTTATAACGGGAACTTTTATATCTACCGTATTATTGTGTAGAACTTAGGCCTACTAGTTATTCAGTAGACTTTACTTATAACTGTGTTTTACTGTCCTGAGATCGTACCGCTACCATCCTGGAACTACATACGGGAACCCTGTCTTGCGGAGCAACAGCATGCAGAGACAACATCCAGCTTCCAGACAACGTGTTGACTCACGTCACAAGAATAGTGACGTCTCAATTTCAGTAACATAGTAGCCCGCAAATAAGAGTGGCTACTGGGTATTCAAGTAACTATACATGATATCTTTAATTACATCCTTAATTATTATATTATTACCATAAAAAGGTACCGATGACTAATAAGTACCATACCGGTCCTCGGACCGCATCTTATAATTTCTTTATTATTACTGTCTATAGTTATCCTTATTTACTGTAAGGTGCTTTAACTAACCGCACCGTATTAGGTCTATCAACCTGTATTATCACCATTCTAATCAAATAGTATATTGTCACCGTTCTGTATTTGGTTAGTTAGATATATGGCAAATGGTCATCTGTTGATATGTTTTGTTTATGTATAGAAAACTTAGGGCCGCAGTGCATTTAGGAAATACTAGCCAGCAACATTTATATATGCATCACATTTTCCCGCCACCGTCATGTTACACTAAGGTCGCTGTCCGTGCTATAACTCTGTTTAGCCTGGCATGCTACCAACTAAACCTTACTATTCAGCTCGATAGGATAGGTTTAATGTGATGAGAGACAATTTCTTCGTTAGGAGACATATAGTGTATGCCTCTTTCCCATTTATTACAGTAATCTAGCCCCGTACTCCAGCAAGGTTGTGTTAAATTGGCCAATATACCTATAGGGCCTCATATCTATAAAGTTATGGTCTCTCTTCATGTTCCACTAAGCCTTATGGCGTCTTAATTGTTTGTATGTCCCTATCTGCACTGTGGACTGATCCGACCCTGGGAAACTAGTGGAGGTTTCCGAGCGGTGATGGCCAAGGTACGGTGTTACATACACCTCCCCTGTATCTTAGGATACTCGTTAGTTAGTGTCATTGCCGATGTATGAAGCACTGCGAAAACATTATTATTGTTATTATTTCTCTATGTCTTTTAGGATATATCTCCCGTACCGCAGTGCATATTTGGGCAACTTGGATATAAACCTAATGTTAGGTCAATAACTTAGTTCCAAAGATGTGGTGACGGACAAGATACGCATCTGCACCAAATTCTGTACAAATGTCTGGGCATGATGTTGGAATCTGCCACGCCCTTGCGGGAAGGAAATTTACGGTGGATATTCGTCTCTCTAATTTCCACCATAACGATAGGTCAATTGGAATAATCTGCTTGTGTAAGAAGGTAACCATCATCCTGTGATGTTGTATGTGGTTAAGGAACAAGGCACCCGGATCCTCACTGAGTTCGGATGTCTTGCAATGTAACATGTACGCACACTGTTCTTGAGGGTTGGTGCCTTGCGGTGTCTGCGCTCACTAACAGCCGTATCCAAAGACAGGTAGGATTCCCGCTATTTGCAGCCTAAAATAGTTTGTGTCTTTAAAACTTAATAGGGAGGTTAGGCATAAAAGAAGGCCCGCATAAATAAAAGTGGCACCTACTAATTTATTGTCTTGGAACTACATAAGACGGTGACTTGGGAATCCTGTGGGAATCGCTCATCTCGTCTTCATGTAAAACAGCACGCAACACTTTTAGTTATAGTTTCACTAGGATGGTCTTTTCTTTACAGGACTTTTGGTTGAATACAGAATGACCCTTTCTGGCTCTCTCTGTCCCTCCGCTTCTGCGGTGGCAGCATTTTCTTGTGATGGGGGCCCGCACGAGGCACTTGCCTCTCGCAAGAATCCAGTGATGCGGCCCGCGCGAGGCTACTACTTCTCACCCAAAGACACAGCATCAGAAGTAATGTCTGCGCGAGGCACAAAGCCTCTCACCACGACTAGAAGTTTCTTTTCCTTTTCAGCATAGAGTTATACTAGCTTATCTTAAGTTAATTAGTGATCTCGTATGCGGGAGCCTACTTTACATGGGTACCTCTGCGGATCTGCGAGTCTGTGTGGTACCTCCAGTGACTCCACGTTTAAAGGGTCATAAGGCTGTCTCTATGTTATGCATTATTTAAATATCATTGTATCACACAAACTTGTACGGTTTGTTTAGATATATTTAATTACTTTTAGTTACTTTAGGTGACCCAACAAATTTTGTAAGTCCATAGACCACGAAATTGCTATGGACAGGCATACTGGTGACACAAACTCATGGGCTGATACTGTACAATTTAATGTTAGCGGCGATGGTCGCACGGCCCCACCAGAACGATTGGGTTCCACCGGCCTTAGGAGCTGGTCTTTGTTTCATGCTGCTCAGCGTCGTTTGGAATCTTTAACCCCGAGACCGGGAGCTAGCCAACATCGTCGTTTGTCATGCACGAGTGGCATGGCGTATGCCTCGGAATGACCTGACATGACCCGGCGAACTACAAGTGGCGCCCGATGTGGGGCTCGAAGAACAACATCATTGTGCAGTGAACTCATGCCTACACCATACAGCGAGCTAGAATCTCTTTCTCCATTCAGTGATGACTCCCTTGATCAAGAGGTAGCCTCATACAATGGACGAAACGCTCGCGTGCTCACCAACTATGTCCAAAATTCCAGCGGTGCGGAATCATCAGCACCGCATCTACAACAGTTCTCGCCCATTAGTGAGGGGACATTTCATGATGCCTCACAGGTGGGAACTGAATTCTGCACTCTTTCAGACGTCCACGATAGGCCACCACCACTATCAGAGCCGGACCATGGACGATCTCGACAAAGACCCGTATACGGGCAAACATACTATCCTTCTCACCACTACTATTCACCCCCGTCATCAATAGGTGATATGTGGCAGGATAATAATAATAATCCTTATAATGTACAACCTTATTTTCAGGGGATGTCACAACATCAACAGGAGGAATCAGCACCTCCGTTCCACAGATACATCAGTCACGCCACACACCGCACCTGTCAGCCAACCGCACCGCCACCATATGAGGAATGTCTAACAGTGCAATGACGATTTGAAGAATGACCGCATTATCTTCACACTGCACCGCCTTCCGTCCATAGACCAACACTGGTTTATGGACCAGCATCAGGGTGGGCCTCAGCAGATTTAATCACGCGGCCACATACTTATTATTATTATTCTTATAATCGGCCTCCTCATCATCAACAGCAACGCCGACAGGAAACACGGCCACCACCACCACCACCACCATCACCCACACATCGACCACCATCAGCCTTTTGATCAGTCTCCCGAGTACCACCACCACCCGGATTTGCACCACTCAGTTCTTTCCGTAGGACTGGCTGGGTCATTCTCCCCCCTGAGTTCAGTGGAGAGAATGACTGGGCCAACTACAAAGTCCAGTTTGAAATTATTAGTAGAATGAACGGGTGGAACGACCAGCAAATGGGGGGAATATCTGTATGCGAAGCTTTCAGGAAAAGCACTTCAAGTTCTCGCGGACCTCGGGACTGATTACACATCCACCTACACACAACTTGAGCGCGCGTTATCAGAACGATTCGGTGACACTTCCCTAGGAGAAACTAGTCGCCTTCAACGTAAGAATCTTAGACGATGCAGGGGGGAGACTTTACCAGAATTGGTGAGTCACATCCAGAGACTAGTCACCCATGCATATCCTAGTACCAATATTGAAGGCGTCACTCACCTACACCTGGACACGTTCATTGATGCATTAAGCGGTGAACCTGCTCTCAAGGAGAAACTATTTCTCGCTGACCACAGTAGCTTATCACAATTAATGGCTATCGCGGTACGAGTCAAAAGCTTCTTGGTGCGGGAGAAAGCTAATCACCGCCAATTACATCCTATCAATGAGCTAGACAGTGCAAACATCGCCACATCACCTGACAACCGCACGACACCCACCATGTCATCAGCAACAGAGGAGGCCACAATGGAGCCCCGGGCCGCAGTAAGCAGCAAAACAACAACAATCGACCAACATGCATGAAAGGATAGACGAGATCAACAAACAGATCTCCGCTCTTACCAATCTCGTCACTACACTCAGCACCAACTTCACCACCTCACACATTAGGACCGCAAGCACCACCAACACCGGACCGCCACCGAACACATGCTACGGATGCGGTCAGCCAGGACATTGGAGGGACCAGTGCCCTAACCAACCTCCATCTACCACAGCCACTGCTGACCGCAGAACACCACTGCCTGACAAGCCATTAAACTCCTAAGGGCACCGATTGAAGAGTCACCTCGGTGCCCATTCTTACAAACCGGCTCAACTGCGGCCTCCGTACAACAACGTCCGGTAGCCAACTATCACCATCAGGCATCAGCATTTTCACGCACACCTATACGCATGGCTTCATACATGTCGGTGCCTATGGTGACTCCCCCATCAGCAGCACCGGCATCCCCCTCTGACGGACAAAGTGCACCCGCAATGTCCGCACATAGCAAACCTTCTTTTCTGTGTAAAACGGCAGTGGTAGGTTGTAGCACCTCTGCTGAAACAACGTTTCTGTAAGCACCACGTCCCGCCACCAAGACACTGTACTCTCGGTGTCCCTTGGTGGTATGCAAGACATCATCCCTCACAGCAGCATCTCCCACATCCACAAACAGCAGCGTTATGGGAGAAACTATCGACTCCGCATCATGGATTCGTAAACGATGATGCTGCTGGCGATATGAACACATTCCACGACGTCACTGTTTCTTCTGTGCATCAACAAAACATCCCATGATGCACTGTAAGAAGTAGCTCACTCAGGTAGCTCTCATCCGTGATCTCGAGAATCTCATTCGCACCGCTGTCTACATGAACACCGCACATTCAGAAACAGCAACAACTCCATCACCACTGCTATCACCAGCTCCGTCTTCACCATAGCACTCACAGCAGCGGCGACGACGGACTGGCCCATTCCTCACTCAGCCATCAACAGCATTAAAGGAAGCCATCCAAAAATAAGCCGACTATATACAGAATGATTCCGCTCCACAACCTCTTTCACAGATGGCACCAAAAAGTTATATACAATTGTGCCTGTCTGTTTAGCGGTATTTCCACCAGTGCCACCATTGACACTGGGGCTTCCATCACCATTTTTAACAAGCGCTTGTATGAGAGCATCCCACCTCATAAAAAGCCTCCCCTTAGACCTACAAACACCTTTTTACACAGCTGCGGGAGCCGATGTACCCGTGGCTGGAGTAGTTAATCTTGTTATACAAATAGAGGGGATGCAATTCATACAGCGAGTTGTCATCGCCTCTATTTGAAACGACGCCCTTCTTGGCTCTGATTTTCTTTGTGCCAGCGAAGCCATCATACACTGCAAACAACAAGAACTAGACATACATGACTGACGAATACTTCTTGGACCGGAGTCATCATTATACAACACGTGTGCATTGATACTTTCAAGTACGGCCACTGTTGAGCCGGGACAAGAACAAATCTTATGGGCCACCACACCACAGTTAGGAGACAACACACACATCGCCACGCTTGAACCCGACCCCGACTATATGATCGCTTCACAATGCGCAAGTCCCCGTATGATCGTGGACACCACCAACAAAGAACACATACCATTTCATGTGTTCAATGGCACAGCGGACCCTATCACTCTTGAACCTGGAGTCCGTTGTGGCCATTTGATGGAGGTGATTTCTTTGGAAACACCAACACTCACCACCGCACCTGCAGAAAATACTGATGATATACCGGAACATCTTCATGATTTGTACTTACATGCCACAGTAGGATTACAGCAATCTCAAAAACAACAAATACAGACTTTACTATATAAGTATCGCGATAGTTTTTCAGCAGGAGACATGGATCTTGGAGAAACTCATCTTGTGCGACACTCCATCGATACGGGAAATAATCGCCCAGTGCGACAACAGGTATGACGTCTTCCCATCCATAAGGAAATTGAAGCTCACCAACAAGTGAACGACATGTTGCGGACCGGTATTATTGAACCATCAGCATCTCCATGGGCTAGCCCCATAGTACTAGCAGGCAAAAAGGACGGAACCTTGCGGTTTTGCATCGATTACCACTGCCTTAATGAACTCAGCATCAAAGACGCCTATCCACTCCCTAGGATAGATCAGGCCTTGGATTCCCTGTCTGGAGCCAAGTGGTTTTGTACACTTGATTTGGTTAGTGGCTACCATGGATGAGGCTGACATGGAAAAGATCACATTCGTATGTAGAGACGGTCTTTTTCAATTCCGCAAGATGCCCTATGGCCTGTGCAATGCTCCTGGAACTTTTGAGCGTCTCATTGAGCAGGTATTAACCACCCTGCAATGGGAAATCTGTCTATGTTACAATTGACGACGTAATCATCTTTGGTCCCACGTTTGAGCAAACACTAACAAATTTGGACACCATGCTATCACGCTTCCTTATGGCCAACTTAAAGCTCAAACCAAAGAAATGTCATCTCTTCAGACAGAGCATCGAGTTCCTGGGACACGTCATATCCGGTGATGGAGTGGCTACTCAGCCATCAAAAACAAAGGCAGTAGCAGAGTTGCCAACGCCCTCTTCAATCACAGAAACTCAGAGTTTTCTCAGCTTATGCCAGTACTATCGTTGATACATCCATCATTTCAGTGAGATTGCTTCACCCCTTTACAAGATGACCGAAAAAGATCGACCATTCGAGTGGACGAGTGAGTGTGAAGGTTCCTTCAAGCCATTGAAGGAACTCTTGACGACCACCCCGATTCTTGCTCATCCTAATCCAAGCCTCGATCTTATCTTGGACTCTGATGCATCAGCTTATGCTATTGGCACGGTTCTATCTCGGGTCACAGAAGATGGAACGGAGCAGGTGTTGGGTTATGGTTCACATACATTGAATCAAACAGAGAAAAGATACGCAACCACGAAGCGAGAACTACTTGCGGCGGTACATTTTGTTAAGTATTACAAACGCTTTCTGTATGGCCGCCCATTTACACTCCGTACAGACCATACCTCACTATGCTGGCTCAGAAACCTTAAAAATCTGGAGGGCCAGGTAGCGAGATGGCAGGAATCCCTGCAGTCCTATAATTTTAACGTTGTCCACCGACCCGGCAAATTGCATGGAAATGTCGATGCCCTCAGCAGAATCAGGCAAGGAGATGAACACGAACAGGCCAAAACATGACACAATCTACACAGCCATCTCCGGAGTTCCCCGAATTGTGGTGCACAGAGTGGAATCCAGAGAAAGTCGCACACGGCCAGGCAATAGACACGCATACACGACATATATATGCATGGATCCAGGAGGGGGTACGTTCTCCCAAGGAATCTGTGACACCACTATCACCAATGGCTAAATATTACTACCAGCAGTACGAAGAATGTCATATCAACAACAACGTTCTCTACATCAATAACCATCTGGTGATCCCGGAACGTTATCGAAATAACATTTTACAACAACTACATGATAATGCTGGGCATCTGGCCGTGGAAAGGACAGTGACACGCATCAAACAGAGATTCCACTGGGTCAGGATTCGCGATGGTGGGAAGGCATGGGTTGCCAAATGTATCCCATGGCAAACACGTGCTGTTGGCCGGCACCATTACACACCACTTCAAATTAAGATAGTTGGTGCACCATGGGAGTGAGTGGCTATTGATATGCTCGGACCATTGAATACAACGGATGACGGAAATAAGTACATCCTCGTATTACAAGATTATTTCACTAAGTGGGTAGAAGCATTTGCTTTGCCGGACCAAGAGGCATCCAGCGTAGCGGAGGTCTTGGCAAGTAATGTATTCTGCCATTTGGGTGTGCCCTATGAGCTACACTCCGATCAAGGAAGTAATTTTGAGAGCCGGCTCATATCAGAGCTCTGCTAATTGTTTCACATCGTCAAGACGAGAACAACACCTTATCATCCGCGTAGCGATGGTATGGTGGAACATTTTAACCGTACACTAGCGGAAATGTTGACAAAGGAAACACACCTTGATTGTAGAGATTGGGATTTACGACTCGCATATGTACTCATGGCTTACCACACTTCAGTACATTCCAGCATAGGTTACACCCCTGCTCGGTTGATGTTAGGCCATGAATTCGCCTTACCCCTGGGTCTGGCTATGCCCAGAATCCCAGGAGAAAAAAATTCACCATCTCTCTATGTTGAACTCTTGCGGCAGCAGATAGAACAGGCCCATGAGTTGGTGAGAGAATCTTTATCCACTGCACACCAGCGGCAAAAGACATGGCACGACCGGAGGGGCATGGAAACCCATATGAAACTGGAAGGATGGTATGGGTACACGATTCACGACGATCTGCAAACGTGCCAAGTAAACTAAGTTACCAGTGGAAAGGCCCCTATGTGGCAGTAGGCAAGATGTCGGATTGACCTACCGCATCCGTGCTTCGGATGGCCTGACCTCAGTCATCCACTTCGATCGGCTTACAATAAAATAGTTATCTAGCCAATCATTTCAGTGATAAATCTTCATAAATACTCTTCTCGTTTAAAAAAAAATTTATAATTTTTGGCTGGTTTGGGTGTTATTACTGGGTTAAAATCTCAATTGATGGTTGACCAGTAGAGGTCGGCAGGGTGGGGGGGGGGAGAACCTGAGTGAGACTCCCCCTGGAGTTCAGGTATTTTTGGACTGCTCCCAGTGGTTTATCGTGCTACATTCTGAGAAGAATCTCGACCACCCTTGCTTCTCCAACCCCTGTTCCCACATTTAGTGTTGATGCGAAGAAGACAGTGTCGTACTGACTGCTGCAATTGTTTGTTCTGGCCCCAACCCCATGTAGGGGCACAGTAGTTTGCCGTAGCAGGTCTAAATCTCTACGCTGTTCCAACTTCTGTTCTGATAGCATACTGGCCAGTCCTATGTGATCAGACCTCTGCTTCTTCATCTGTGTTACCAATTCGTCTTTGATATCCCATAGTAAACTCATAACCTCACTCGCGTGTTCCTCTGTATTCACCGAATGATGTGGTGCCACTGTGGCTCCCACATCTATTCTAGCTTCCTCTAGCCCAAGACACACTATAAGTATACACACTCTTCCAATACTGACACATGTTGCCAGAGAAGCTCTGATGCGCGTGCATGCGCGCTACGCGTTCTTACAGACTTATCCATTTTGGAAAAAAACTTTTGCTTTATACACACGTGCTTAGGGGGCATGCTTGGAACGTACCCGGAGTGGTCGTTCCGTACCCAGCCTAGCTGGGATGGTTTGTACCCGTCCGGCCGATCCATGCTACACCACCTCCTCCTAGTTTGACACCCATGACAAACGATAATGCATCGCAGATCGAGAGCACGGGAGCACGCTAGGTGAGAATTATAGACTTCTCGAGTAGGCGTGTAGCCGAGAGGAGTAGTGATGCGAGAGACATGTAGTTTATCAGAGAAGTGCACATAGAGGTGCGAAAGAGTTTGGGAGGGAGGCATACTTTTAGTTTTTGATTTTTGGCCTGGTATTTATTTTTCCAGGCCTTTTCTTTTTTTTCTTTTTTTTTTCTTTTTATGGTGTGTGGTGTTTTTATTGAATTAATACCATGATTACGGCTAAGACAATAGCTCGCAAGGGTGTTCTCCCGGTGACGGATAATTAGATTTCCACTGATAACGCCCAAGCTCCAACATACTTAAATCAAGTTAAGTTATAAAAATATAATATATAAGAAAAGACATTTTAAAACATACAGTAATAATATCACAGTAATATGAGTAATTACGTATGCATACTGAGTATATGCAGGTATGCATACAGTGCAGCCCGTTTTAGTGGGTCCGCATGGATAGCTCTCGCTATCCAAAATCCGTCTCAACATTCTGATGCGAGAAGAAAAATAATAAGAAAAATAGTATTTAATAATAAAGAAAAACTGCTTCATCAGGCAGCACCAGCAACTGCTGGGACAGCATGATGGGAATATAAGCCATATTCGCTTGTGGTATGTTGTGTACTTATGTCGCACATGACGTTCTTACAACACAGGAATCTGCCGCAATTATTTCGGTGAGACACAGCTATGCAATAATTTTGCGTAGCTGTGTGGGATGACCATGGTCAGCCCAGGGACGGGGTTTCAATTTTAAAAACATATAATTAATAAGAAAAATATTTCAAAAATAAAATAATAATAATTCTATCTTCCGCACACCTATTCACACATTCTGTTGCATCCATGACAGTAATGTCCACAAACGTCTGCTGAGAAATTCCCCCAACGAGTTTGGGTCCCACGACTCATGCTTGACGGCCGTGGTGGGTGGTCTTCTGATGCTGATATTTCATTACCCATGTTATTAATGTCTGTGGCACTTATGTTCGATGAAGCTGTGGATGAGTTAACGGATGCACTAGTGGTGGTGGTGATGACTGTTGGTGTAGTTCTGACTGTTGCGGGTTCCGAAGTTGCTAACATCACTGTTGTTGTGGCGGTGGTCGTAGTGGTGCTTGCTGGAGGTTGGCTGAATGACGCGAGGATGCTGGGTGATGATGTTGCTGCAGTGATTGCCGATATCTTTCTGATTTTAACAGCCTTGATCAGTTTACTCGCGGACGTACTGGGAATCGCTCAGATTTCTGGTTGGTGAGCTATTCTGCGCTTTCCCGAATATGGTCTGTCTGGTGTGGTAGTCTTTCTGATGGCAGGATCTAAAGAAATAATGGTGCTGCGCATGGATGTCAGTGTGCTGGTATGCGGTGCAGTGGTGGTGATGACGGCTTCCGTGAGACTTATCTCCTCATCAACAACTAAACTGAGCGGAGATATTGAACTGTCTGAAATGTCCTGTAAAACTGGATCATGGATTTTCACAGGTGTTGTTATTGTAGCTTGCGGGGGTATGCACTGATCTGCCATATCGCTCCACTCCACCGCACCGCATGTACAGGATGGCTGGTTAGCTACGGTTCTCGCTGTTTCGGATCCCATATTGTGTCTCTCTGGAAGGTACAAGACCAGCCACTAGAGCCGGTGGAACGTTCACGTTCCAGCGGGGCCATGTGACCATTTCCGCCAAGATTGATCCTCATGGTCTCGTCCCAACTGTTGGTGTCACCGGTATGACAGTCTATTACCAATTCGGAAGTCTGGACATAATGGTATAATTAAACAGTCACAAATAATTCACTATGCAAACAATATCACTCGTTTGACAGTAATGAGAAAATGATACAGTACATAGAGCTATCTGGTGTTCTTTCTACGTGGTTTCACCGAAGGTACCACACAGATCCTTAAATCCACAGAGGTATCACCGCAAGTGAGCATCGCAACGAGGCTACTTGGTAGTTTAATATAAACTAAATACACCCCTAACACACACAAAACATTGTTGTTGCGAGAGGAAAGTGCCTAGTGAAGCCATAATTAATGTGATGCACACTGGTTTACGTGAAGACAGGATGAATGATTTCTGAAGAATTCACAAGCCACCATCTTATCTAGGTCCAAAGATACTGTATTGGTAGTTGCCGCTTTATTTATGCGGGCCTTCTGCTACATTCTAACCTACCATTTGGTTATTAGATATGATTCCAAGCTTTGACCGCAAGTGGCATGGATTCCTACCTATCTTTAGACGCAAACATCTAACTGGCGAAGATGCCCAGCTTTCCAAAGGTCGCCCACCTAGCATCTACCTAAAAATGATAGCATGCGCACACATTACAGAGCGATAGCTCCCAAATCATATGACGATCCGGTCACCGCCGCCCACAACCACATATAACATCACTAGGACAAGTTCACAGTTCACAAAAGCAATTTAGAAAGCGCCATATCTTTTATGGTGGGGAATAACAGATGGATATATATCGCCAGTGCCCTTCCCGTCAGGGCATGGTGGGTTCTAAGACCTCACCCAAAACTACAACAAATTGGATGGAGATCCGCATCTCATCCGTAACCCTTGTGCTAACGGAGCTAATATTTTACCTGTCCTTAGGGTTGAATTTCCAGAATGCCCAGAGATGCACGGCACGCTGGTGTCACAATATAATTAATTTCTTTTTTGCAGTGCTTCCTACAATGGCGGGGGAGTCTAACTAACTAGTATCTGAAGATACAGGGGGAGGTGTGTGTAAATCGGCACTTTAGTTATCACTGCTTGGAAACCTCCGATAGTTTCCCAGAGTCAGCTCCTGCTAGCGCGCCTTGCTGCTGGTGGATCGAGGAAAAAGACAATAACACGATATTAATAAGAGGCCCTAAGGTAATTGGCCAATTTTACACAACCTAGCTGGTGCGTGGTGTTATATATCCACTACATCCGGAAAAAGAGGCGTACACTATGTGTCTCTTGAGGCAAAATTGTCCCTAACCACTTAAAACCTATCCTATTGAGCTAAAACAGCCAGGTTTAGTCGGTAGCATGTCAGGCTCGAGCAATTAGAGCATGAACAGTGACCTCAGTGTAAAATAAATGCTGGGGGAAACATAGAGATGTAGATATAATGTTGCTGTAAAGTATTTCCTAGCATACTGCATCCTAGAGTTTTTATAAATAAACAAAACATTAACTAGGATGGCTACTTGCTATATACACAACTAACTAATATGGTGCTAACGATATACCACAGGTCATAGGACTTTACGGTGCTGTTAGTTGAGAGCACCCACATAAAATAAAGATAATATTCACAATATAACAGAAAACATAAAATTGTGGTCAGGAAGACCGGGAAGGTACCTATTAGTCATCAGTACCATTTGCTGAAATAATGAAGTGTACAATAGTATAGCTACTTGAGTAGCTATTGGTCATCGGTACGGTAAGAGTTCATAAGTCAGTGAAATTGAGGTGCTAATGTTAAATAGCACGAGATGGCACAATCTTAGTGCAGGGAAGATTTCCACAGGCAGACTGTTGATGCGGCACACTTAGGACGGTGAAGAAGAACGGGTAATGAGATGTTCATTAGATAGTCATATTAACTGATACATGATTTAAACAGTTTGTTGTCAAGTTTCCCTCCAGCGATGGTAGTTGGAAAATTGAAGGTTTCCCATTAACAGAGAGGGCTACAGGTATGATAAATTATGCAGGTGCAATAACTGGGTACACGGTGCAGGATACATCGTATACCTCTTGAGGCGCACCGAGCAAAGTCCAACCAGACTGTGGTCTAAAAGTTAATTAACACACGCGACATGCAGCGCAAAAATTTGAATCCACTTTTCAGCGTGGTCGGAAGATTCGGCGAGTTATCCACCAAGAATCGCCATCAGCTCTACATCCCACATAATCACATTTGGCCTGCATGGCCCTTTCCGCAGGAAAGCTCCCTTAGGAAAGTCCGGATGTGAGAGCTCTTACTTTAATTTATTTTTGCTTCCAGATGGCCGTCTAGGACCATCCAAAATTCTGTATCACGGAAAGTCGAAGACTGCCCACCAGCGCAGGAGATCTCAATTCCAAGAGTCACTGCAGTGATGATGGAATCACCGTCGGTTTGCAGTTATCCGGTGTCTAGCACTGCGCTGGTCCAGAAGTCTTCCTGATGGGTCGTCTTCCACACCGATGATGCTCCTGATTCTCATTTTCTTGTCCCTTTTATACTACTCGTGACGTCAGAGGCAGGCGCTCCAGCCAATCAGAGGGCGAGAAGTAGCCAATCAGCGTTCAGCTAGAAGTGGTGACGTGCTATCATGTGAACAGCACATTCCCAATTCAGTTAATGCATGCACACGATTACGACGTCAAAGCAATATTTTGAAGATAATTTAACCGGGAACCTTAATAATAACTCGGCATTTCTGGTCCGATTTTAACAAAGTAAAAGGTTCTGTGATCCTCGTTTCATTCTGGTCCTGATCGGTACCAAGAATGACGAAAACGGTGCGATTTGAGAAAATCACGAGTACCAACTCGGTACACTATAAGCATACACTCTCCCATTCCTGACAACGGTTGTCAGGGAAGCTCTGACACGTGCATGCATTCCACGCATTCTTACGGACTGTTTTTTAATTAAAAGCTCTCTCATAGGGATTTACACATGCGCATTACCCTACTCAGTGGGGGGGGGGGGCGTGCCTGGAGCGAATCCAGAATGGTCGTCCCGCACCCAGCTTAGCTGGGATGGTCAGTACCCATCCGGTCGATCCGTGCTACACCATCACTACCGAAATTGGCTTCCTATCACAGATGCGGATGGTGTTGTAGTGCTGCGTGCTGCCAGTGTTGTCACTGCAGGTGCTGCCAGTGCGGATGCTACAGATTCTTGATTTCTGGATCCTTTTATACTACTCGTGACGATGCATGATGCCCCAGCCAATCAGCGGGCGACCAGTAGCCAATCAGCGTGCAGCTAGAAAGGGTGACGTGGCGATCATGTGATCAGCGCATTCCCTATTCACTTAATACATACATGCGATTACGATGTTCAAGCAATATTTTGAAAACAATTTTAGTGAGCCATTTAACGATAACTCGGCCATTTCTGGTCCGATTTTAAAAAGGTAAACAGTTTTGAAATCCTCGTGTCATTCTCGTCCTGAGTGGGACCAAGAACGACGAGAATGAAGTGATTTGAAGAAATCACAAGTACCAACTCGGTACACTATAAGTATACACTCTCTTCCAATACTGACACGTGTTGCCATGGAAGCTCTGATGCGTGAATGCGCGCACTACATGCTCTTACGGACTTAGCCGTTTTAGAAAAAACCTCTCATATGGCTTTATACACGCATGCTATCCTACCCATGGGACATGCTTGGAACGCACCCGGAGCAGTCATTCCGTACCCAGCCTAGCTGGGACAGTTCGTACCCATCCGGCTGATCTGCACTACACCCGTGCTCAGAGGAGGGACCATGGGTGGTTGGTGCATAGAAAGGCCGATCTCTGGGATCGATGGAATGATGACGTTCCAGTGGGGCCAGTTGGGCATTCCCGCCAAAGCCGAACATGACCGCTTCGCCTGAGCTGTTGGTGTAGCGAGTATGCCAGTACATTATGGTTTTTAGTTCTCTCGTAACACTATATAAGTCTCAGGGTACAATGGTTTGGGATCTGTTCTTGAGCATAGTAAGTTACGTGGCCGAATTCAAGCCAACGCCCTTACTGAAGAAGAGGTGGACTATCTCTGTGCGATTGTGTGTCTTGCCAGAGAACCATTTATCCCATTATATACATATACAAATAAAATAAGTTCCTTTGAGAGATAAGCCTCGCGCAGGCTGACTGCATGTATACTAGTTTAATATAAACCAAATACCTCATGCGGGCAAAAATATTGTTAGCGAGAGGTAATGCCTCACGCAGGTCTCTGTTTTAAGAAGTTCCTAGCATGCCATAGCGGGGGAAGAAGAAACAGTATAGCTGTTCTTCCTGATGGTAACAATGCAAGCCTGATTTGTATATGTGTATTTCTTTTAGCATGTGCCTGCTGGTTTGTGGGGAAACAGCAAGCAAATTTCTCACAGAAATCATCTTGGCCGAATTCTTAACCTAGAGTAGGTTTAGTAATTTCTGTATTATTTTAGTGGGCCTTCTTAAAGGAGCTAGCCTAACATTTAGTTTTAGATTCAGACACAGAAGTTTTATACCTCCAACGGCTTACACCTACTTAACAGTAATAGGTTTTGTCTTCCTAGCGCAATCGCTCAAGCCTCCATCTCGGGTCTGACTTAATGAGCCTACCTTAGGCCAACAGTGTGTGCATGTTGCCAGGGTGACAGGACACGGAGTCAAGGAGCGACACTTTCCCTAGTGTCTGATGCAACCACACAAAACAAGGACAAAGACAGGACAATACAAAGCGTTAAATAATCACCGTATCTGCTTAAGACTAAGCCGAAGAAGTAGACAACAAACTATTGTGACTTTTGCTTTGAAGGTGTGGAGGACCCACTTGGCCCCTTCCAGTCACAAGAGAGTTAGTTCATTATGCACCTCTTGCCATAATCAGTGTTTGCGAGAACAAGCCATTTTAGACTTGGTCCCTGGAGATAATGATTATCTGCGTTAGGTTTAATCTCTACAGCCCAAAATTCACTGCTACGCAAGTTATGTTAATATTATTGTTCATGAATATTACATAGTCCAGTCTTGTAAATTGGTGCAGGAAGTTTTGTGAGTGTTGTTGTTGTTGTTGTTGTTGTTGTTGTTGTTGTTGAGTGAGGATAATCCTCTAGTAATTTCGAGCACCCACAACATTGGTAAACAATTGTTTTATTAAAACTAGTTAAACTACTATTGGGGGACAGGACTAAGAGACGATACATAGATTAAAATAAAATAAAGTAACATACAAAGTTAAATGATAAAACAATTAAAATACTCAACGCATGATTAAGATGATTATATACACATATACAGATGCATTAAAATAATACAAGCATACTGCATGAACCAGAGATAGAGAATATGGATAACTATGATGGCAGGTTGGAAATGTAAGTTCTGCCACAGTGTATACTGTAGCACAATCTTCTGCTATGATTTTCAATATTGCAGAGCAAGGTGTTGTCATTAGGAAGGAGACCAGAGTCTACTAGCATAGTACAGTCGATGATAAATTGAGTTAGATGGTTTAAATCAGAGGCTATTAGATTCCATGTTGATATATCTAATGCGGAACTAATGAACTGTTTGATTTGGTTCAGACTGACTGTCCTAGATATATAAGCAGAGCTGGGCATGAGGTAAGCATATGTATGTAGTCCTCAGGGACAGAGTTGACAGATTGGGTCAACATTGAAGTTGCTAAGTCTATAGAGAGCCATTTGGACTAAGTGCGTGCCAACTAAAAGACGAGATTTAATAAAGCATCTCTTTGCATCTTTGGTGTTGTTTAAGACTGTCTCGATTGATATATGGACTTTGCCGATAGCCAGTCTGGCAAGATTAAGATACCCCAGGGTGGGTTTTTTTACTACACTCGTCCTGAAGGCCAGCATTCCAGTAGTCATCAATCGCAGATGTTACCATAGATTTCAATGCCTTCTTCCCGGGCATGTGGTCAAGAGGTTGAGTTATAGGTGGACGGTAATATTGAGATAGAAGATTGTCAGTATACCTGAACCAGCTTCTGGATGCACTAGAACCTATAGTAACTGACGCAGCATGGTGTCATATAGAGAAGTGTTTTGGCATCTTATAATATTGACAAAAAATGTTAGTTGTCAGTGATGTATCTCAGCAGCGGTATGCCTAATCCCGGGAAGAAGGAAAACTGCACATTTCACTGTATGCATAGGAAGAGACTGAATTATAGGCAACGTCTGCAGATGAAAATCTCTAGGCATTTAAGGTGTTTTTGCTGGAGTATAACTATCTCTAGCCCATAAAGAAGGTGTGATAGTACATACATGTTAAATACGTTTAGGCTTACACTTGGTGCAAGACCATTGAAGCCATGTAGTCCAGCCCCAGAGAGGCTATAGAATGTTCTTCTAGCCAGGGGTATTCTGTTCTCAATATTGAGAGATATTTCATCTTTGGCACTACAGATTAGGCTGATGTGGGTAGCCTGCGATGAGAGTGAAACTTCAGTGTCACCGTAATGTCAGTCAGAGATCACTTCATTGCGATATTTTGGTGAAGGCACACACAATACAGAGTATTTTCTCAGGATGTGTGAGAAACCGCTCCCTAGCTGAGTAAGTAAATGTGCAGTTCAACATACACTGTAATTCACTTGACGAGTTGCTGACCAGTCACATCATCATCAACGGCAGGACACCCGGTGTAGTTAATGCCAATGAATGAAATGATTTGTCCCCTTTCTAGCTGCACAAGTAGTTTGTTAATGCAGGTCTTATAAAGGCTCGGAGACAAGATACCACCTTGACGAACTGCTTGTAAGATGGGGAATGGGGGACTTAGGCATTTTTCAAACTTGATTTTGGGAGTAAGCCCAGAGTACAGGGGCCGTATTCATGAAAGCTTGCTAAGCCTAGTTGCTTGCTAAGTTGATTGCTAACTCTAGTTTGCTGCTAAATCGTATTCATGAAAGGTTTCTAGGACTAGCAAACTTCTAAGTTGTTTGCTAAATTTAGAGTTGGTCAGGAGTACTTCTAAATCGCTAGCAAGCTGCTAAATCATTTGTTAGTTTAATTTCACGGAGTAAACATGGCAAGAAGAATTTGTGAGCTTGCAGATCTTTGGCATGCATTAAGGCGGGAACGTGTTCTTAGAGATATGAGAGATCCATTAGACATTTTCACAAATGAAGAATTAGTTCAGCGGTATAGGTTTTCACAAGATGGAATTATGCGAATTACTAATCTCGTGGCGCCGTACATTGAACATGAAACAGGAAGAAGCTATGCCCTCCTGCCTCATCAACAGGTGTTGATTGCTCTACAGTACTATGCATCAGGAACATTTCAACGGATAGTAGGTGATCCATTGCAAGTGTCGCAGCCAACAGCGTGTAGGGCGATACACCGAGTGACAGATGCCCTTGTGATGCACGTGAATAATTTCATTAGGTTCATAACTAATGCAGAGGCACAAAGAAATATGGACTTGTTTTTTTGCAATGAACCAATTTCCCGGAGTTATCGGTTGTGTAGACGGAACGCATGTGTGGATTATATCTCCTAAAGACAATGAGGCTGATTACGTAAACAGAAAGGGGTATCATTCAATGTCCAAGTGATGTGTGATGCCAGAGGTAGATGGATTAATGTTGTTGCACGATGGCCAGGCTCAGCCCATGGTAGCCGTATATTAATGTCATGGAATACGGAGAAGTGAATGGAATTATTCTGGGTGATAGTGGATATCCATGCCGACATTGGCTAATCACACCCCTTCTACAACCAACTGATGCAGCCGAGCGTAGGTACAATGCTTCACACAAGCACACACGTGTTCTCGTGGAACAGGTAATAGGACGCTGGAAGTGGCGTTTCCATGTTCTTCATGGAGCGAATAGGATTAAGAACCCAAATGACACTTGTAAAGTTATAGCAGCAACGGCCATATTACATAATATTGCTGTAGATGGCAATGAACCAGAACTAAATGACATTCTCCCTGGTCAGCAGCAGCCAGAAGTTGAACCATATCGTGGACACGCTGTTAGAGCCAGACTCATTAACACGCACTTCAATAACTAGGTATGTTTATAATACCCTGCCAATTGATTGATGGATACGTTACTTACCCGTGTGTGTGCGTGTGCGCGTGCGTGCGTGCGTGCGTGCGTGCGTGCCCAGTTGTGTGTGTGTGTGTGTGTGTGTGTGTGTGTGTGTGTGTGTGTGTGTGTGTGTGTGTGTGTGTGTGTGTGTGTGTGTGTGTGTGTGTGTGTGTGTGTGTGTGTGTGTGTGTGTGTGTGTGTGTGTGTGTGTGTGTGTGTGTGTGTGTGTGTGTGTGTGTGAGCGCGCGCGCATGAGTGTATGGTTGCTTGTATGCAGGCGTGTGTGTGCATGTGTGATCTGTTAACTATAAGTACATAGGCTCATCATCATTATTACTGTCGTTACCCATTTGGGGGGAGGGTGGAGGCAAAGCGTATTACAGTCGGGTCCGTCCTCGTTGACAAAAAGTAAAATTGTTGAGATTGTTGACGTCAAAGTAAATTTCATAACTAGCAAATTCATTTCAATTTATATGGAAAATTATTCGATTAGAATTTATTTCATCTACGTATTTCGACTTTTAAGTTTTTAACACATATTGGGCTTAGCCTAAATTTGTGCATTTATAGATTCAAATATTCATTTCCTTCACTAGTTACAATTCCATACTTTGCCTTTAGACATTTCAAAAGCTCGATTTCTAATTTTAATTTCTCATGCTTCAAAAGAAGATTTTGTTTTTTTATTAACAGATTATCTCTTTCGAGTTGGACCAAATCATCGAATTCTGCCCTTCGTTGGATCTTCGCTGGCTTCTGATGGTCGCTGGACGTGGATGGAGTATTCTCAATTGACGCTCTCTCGCTCGCTGCTGGAGTCGGCGAACTTTCCAATTCAGATTCTACAATTAAGATTGCAATAATGAACATTAAGCCATATAGTAATGATTCATTTCTAATGTACAAGAAACTACATTTGATGGCCTTCGATACCATAGATTTTATTCTGCTGGAGTTCGATCAGTGGAAGTGTATGTGGGCTTCCTATCAATCCTATGTGTGTCTCTCTCGATGCAAAATGTGCCATAACACTGTGCACACTTGTATAACATATATTTCACAATAAACTGTAGCAAGCAAACTGTGATGGATAGACGGACTGGCGGATAGTACTGGGGAAATATTTATATACAGACACAGAGAAGACGGTGTTTTGAGATTTTAATATTGGAATGGCTGGCTCGGTTACTGAGGTAGTCATTCCAGTGATAAATCTTGAAATACAGACTTCTCCTCATTGCCTACAAATACGTTTGCTCCTATTAAAAAATTGAAAGTTTGAGAATTAATTTAGTCATACAAGGGTTAATTTAGGCATACTTATATGAGGTTTACGTAGGATAAAGATATCAAAAGATTTCCTTGTGTTGTGGAATTATGGAGTATATACATTTATTAAATTCAGGAATATACCCTGAGTTCCGGCATTATCCAGTGACACAGTTGTTGCATCTGAGCAGTAGATTCAACGCCTGTAAGACCTTGGAAGCTGGGAGTGTCCTCGGACAAATCCAGGATTTTTTTATGCGCTGCACTCGGATCTGGGAGAGGGTTTCCACCGCCTGTTTTGCTCTGAGATTTCGTTCTGCGAATGACATGCTCACATGATTCTGATTTAAATTTTGACAGTTTCTGTTTCAAATCATCAACCTCACACACACTTTCTGGAAAGCGTGCCCTGTGCTGTGCAAGAATGGCCTTCCAAGCTTCTTTCTTCTTCTTGTTGGTATCACAGTTTTTCTGGGCGGAATCTAAAATAGTTTTATACTCCTCATATTTTTCAGCAATAAAGAGCATCTCATTTTGTGTGAAATTCGGTTTTCTAGACTTTGCCTGTTCTACCATTTAGTATTAGTAAAGAAATACAGGGCAAATATCGTTGTTGACAATACTGGTAGGTCTATGGTATGGACTGTGCCTACACTCTTATAGTGTGGTGAAATTACGTTATGACATGCGTTGTTCATTTCAATCAAGCGCCTTTTCACGTGAGCTGAGTTACTTGCTAAATAAGCCTAGCTGTCCTTAGCAAGGTTTCATGAATAGCGTTTTAGCTTGTAGATAACTAGCAAACAACTAGGCACTTAGCTTCTTGCTAAGACCTAGCAATAAACTAACTTAGCAAGCTTTCATGAATACGGCCACAGATCAACAATTTGTAGGATATGCAAGTTAATACCTTGATCGTATAGGTGGCATTTCAGGGGCACGTGGTCCACAACGTCGAAAGCTTTTTGTGTGTCAAGGAAAGCCATGTATATAGGAACATTTATCTCCAGTGAATCATGAGTAGTCTGTGAGAGGGTAAGGCTTGCCATTAGTGGGGCTAAGCCTTAAGTGAACCCATACTAGAGTAGTGACTGGCTCTGGGGCAGCTGATTTCTTATTAGATTTAGAATAGTGTGCTCAAACACCTTTTCAATAATAGAGACTGTGATGCCACGGTAGTTACTTGGAGTCGTTGATTCTTTGCCTTTCTTAAGAACCGGGGTAATCATACCTGTCTTGAACAACTCAGGAATTTGCTTAGAGGTCATAATGAGATTGAATAGATACATCAGACAGGGAGTAATGCTATCCATAGCATTGCTCAGATGTTCAGCACTTAGACCACATTCATCAGTGGACTTGGCTGTATGCAAATTACGTGTTAATGACCTAACACTATTTTCAGTAATTGTTGGAAATAGCTGGTCATTGGAATGATATAATGCTTGTATTAATTGACGGTCAGAGTCCAACTTGTCTATATGATTAAGGTAACAATGTTGGTAATTTGAAGGCGCAGCAAGATCTTCATAGAAGTGGCCAAAGATTGTCACTGTTCAATGGGGGTCATAGATAGCCTTGCCCCCTAATGGTAGATGGCCAGTGCTGTTACCGTGCTGCCTAATAAGTTTATGGAATTTGCTATTATTGCTATCTTGCATGATCTTATTGTAAAAGGAAGTCCTCTCACAGGCTACTTCTTTGCAAAGTTGGGAATGGAGTCCATTTTTCACATCTGTTCATAAGTGGCAGATGAGATGGTCGAGACCGGGTTTATCTAGCTTCACCAATTGATGGTTCTTAACAGTTGGGGTGCCTACCATTTGCGACCATTAATCCGTTTTCCGAATTGGAGTCTGTAGACTGTCTAATAATATCTTATATTATCTTTGCTTTTTGCTGTCGACCTTTGTCAAACAAAATAAGGCGGGTTTCTTTCCTTCTGTCTGACAATGGTGGGAGTTTTAAGGTTTCCATTATATTTGTCATACTGCCTGGTTCGTAGCACTAGTTTGAGGTTATAAATCTAGCTGCACGTTTTTGCACATTTTCTAGTTTGTCCTGAACAGTTATCTGATGATGGTCCCAAACTGTACTTGCATATTTCAGAACTGGTCTAATCAGTCCCATGTATGCTTGACGTCTGATTTCTTGGGAACAGAATGAAAAAGTTTCAACTTGTCTACAAATGCATCACTACTATCTGACAACGGTGGAAATTTTAGGGAAAACGAAAAGAGAACAATGCCCTAAGACTGAAAGGAGATCTAAACTACACATGGATAATAAGAAACAACAAACTGACGAAAGTAAAAAAGAGAATGTACAGGCACCCATGGGACGGGGACACATAACAAACCTAAATCAGGTGCCCCCCCCCCCCCCCCCAATTATGTAAATAATTCCAACAAAAATGTAATGTATCTATATAACTGTATTCATGAATACTAACTTGAAATCACTCTTAAACGTGCATGAGCATAGTATCATATGACTCTGTGAGAACCTTCTCCACTAGTCAAAGACAAGATGCAGATATAGTGTAAATTAGATAAATCATACATGACTTAGTGGGGTCTTTCTCTACTAGTCAGATATAATATACAGAAATAGTGTAATTTAATTATATCATCTCTATGACTTGGTGGGAGACCTTCTCTACCAGTCAGCTCTTGACAATATAAAGCAATAGTACAAATCAATAATAGAATTATGACTTGGTGGGTCCTTCTCTACTGGTCAGCATATAAGTATATGACTTGGTGGGGATCTTCTATACTGCTCAAAGATAAGATACATTGCTATATAGTGTAAATAAATCATATCAGTATATGACTTGGAGGGGATCTTCTCTACTGGTCAAGGATAAGATACAGTAATAAATAGTGTTGGTGGGGATCGTCTCTAATGGTCAGAGATAATATTCAGTGATACATAGTGTAAATAAATCATATAAGTATATGACTTGGTGGGGATCTTCTCTACTCGTCAGAGAAAAGATACTGTAATAAATAGTGTAAATAAATCATATAAGTTTATGACTTGGTGAGGATCTTCTCTACTGGTCAGAGAAAAGATACAGTAATAGTGTAAATAAATTATAGAAAATCTAGATGACTTGGTGTGGATCATTTCTACATGTCAGAGTTAAAATCCAGAAATTATGTGAATAAAGTATATAACTATGACTGGGGGGTGGGGTGGGGGGGGAACCTTCTACACTGATCATAGACAAGATGTTGCTTATAACACTAGAAGTGGAAATATCTTCAGGCTTCGGAGTGATGTGGTTACACCTCAGAGAGGAGAGGCTAGAGGCCATAGCAAAATGCTGTTTATGCTTAGAGCTAGGTTGGAGATCCGAAAGAACTAATTTCCAGCTAGAGTGGTGAAAACATGGAGCAGCTTGTCATCGCACCTTGTTACCACCCCATCAGTGAATGGCCTTTAAGGCCAGGCTTGATAAATATTGAAGGAATCAGCCACTGATGTATAATTATACTGTGCCACTGGAGACCGGAAGTCACAGCAGTGTACATCAGTATGAAGATGAAAATCTGACCAGGCATAAGCCTGCAGTCAGAAAAAACATAAGGAAATATAAGTAAGATGCAGCATTTAGTTTAAATCAATTACAAAATTATATTACTATGGCTTAGTAGGGACCTTCTCTACTAGCCAGAGATACGACGCAGCAATAGTATAAATTTAAAAAAGTGGTTCACACTACATTTTGTACATAGCTGTACATAATTTTTCCCTCACGATGAGTAATGTTCTGACATATAAACTAGGGGAAAACAACAATAGAAAACCTATAATAGAACAATAACAATAGTTGCATAACAATGATAATAAATACATTATGTAAATTATGCTTGTGTACCAATGTATATACACGCTCTCTCTCTCTCTCTCTCTCTCTCTCTCTCTCTCTCTCTCTCTCGCTCTCAGAAACCTGATATAAACCGACAAAAGGCCTAAAGGTCGAATATGATGATGATTTAAATTCAAATTCAGGTATATTTATTTGGTAAACATATGATGATTATAACTGCTACATCAACGCGATGTCAACGAGAATGAAGATGTAAGCTGGTGGCTATGTGTGATGTGTGATCAGAAGTTTACAGAAGATAAGGGTGAAATGCTGGAGTGTGAATATTGTGATTCACACTTCTGCATGAAATGTTCCAACCTGTCAGCAAATGAGTATAAGTTTCTGAGTAAAAGATCTAATCTCCATTGGTACTGCCCTCCATGTGAACAGAAGGCATTCAAGAACCTGAAGTTAGAAAAGGAGATAGAAGAGCGTTGTAAGGCATATATGAGTAAAATTGAAGGCAGACTGTTGAAATTAGAGCAAGAAATGCAAAGCAAGACAGATACAGCACAGGTAAAACCTCTGATTGAGGAAAGTAAGGCCCAAAATGAAGCACAGGGATCAGCATCCGAGGTAATCAATAAAGCGGAAGTGGCAAGCCAGATAGCTGACTTAAGAGAAACTGAGGCCAGGAGATGTAATATCATTATTCCTAACTGCTGTGAATCAGAAAAAGAATTGCCGGATGATAGGAAATTGTAGGACAAGGAAATAGTAGCAAGCCTGTGTGCTGTGCTAGAAACAAATGACCAGACTATTGCAAATGTGACAAGAATACGGAAGAGCTTGAAAGAAGCCCACATGTTAAAGCCAATCCCGCTTAAAGTAAGATTTGAAGACGAGAAGTCTAAAGGGAAATTTGTGACAAACATCAGAAACCTAGCTAATGCAGATGAGAAGTTGGAAAGGGTGAACATAACACATGACATGACTCAAAAGGAGAGGATTGTAAATAAGGAAATAGAGAAAATGAAGAGATGTAATGTAGAAAAGGAGTCGGGAGGGGGGGGGAATTCAAATTCATTGTACGAGGACCCCGTTGGGAGCGAAAGGTTGTCAAGGTGCAGACCGAGAAAAAAGAGAACTAATGAAGAAGAGGAGCCAACATGTGTATAACGGTGTAAATAATTGTAAAAATGTTGACAAGTTAAACAGTGTGAACAGAAACAATACAGCAGATAATCTAGTGTGTCTATACACCAATACAGATTGTTTGCCAAACAAGTTAGAGGAGCTGAAGACCAGACTCAAGGATGATCTGATACAATTTTACATAGTAGGGGTAACAGAAGTGTTCCCCAAAAAGTGTAGATATCTGCCATCAAAGGCTAAATTAAGCATAGAGGGCTATGATCTGTTCACAAATGACTATGTAACTGGCAAAGGGAGAGGAGTCGCCCTATATATTAGTGGACAGTTAAAGAGAGAGCGGAATATAAAGTGGAAGGGGTGTTCCAGGAGGCAATATGGGTGAAGATCAGGATGACAGACCAGGAAAACATGCTAGTAGGGTGTCTATACAGGAGCCCAGGTAACAATGGAGAAAATGCAGACGAGTTGCAGAATATAATATGAAAAAGCAACATTAATGAAATAGTTCAAAATCTACTTATCATAGGAGATCTCAATTACCGCAATGTTAACTGGACAGATTGGTCCATGAAAGAACACTTGGTGAGTGAATCATTTGTGGAATGTATAAGATACTGCTTTTTATATCAACACGTCTAAGAACCCACTCGGGGTGATATGGTAATGAACTAAGTTTGCTGGATCTAATCTTCACTAAAGATGAAACAATAGATGAGATTGACCACCAAAGCCATTTAGGGGCCAGCGATCATAGTGTGCTAGTTTTTAACTACCAGATACATAGTGAAAGGACCAAAGATAAAACAGTTAGATGGAACTTTTTCAAAGGTGACTATGCAACTATGAGTGCCAAACTAGATCTGAACTGGGAGTCATTATTGATGTCTGAAGACCCTAACCAACTTGTGGATACCCTGATGTAGTATCCTAACACAGCGAAGGAAAAATGTATACCTAAAATTAAAAATGGAGATGCAAACCGAAGACATCATCAGACTCAAACTAGCGAGGAAACACAGGTGAAGATTAGGGAAAAACACAGGTGTTGGCAGAGATTTATGGAGACCAGAGACCAAAAACGGCATACAGAATATACACGATTAAGAAACCAAGTGAAACAACTAATCCAAAAGACAAAAAGAGATAGGGAACAGGAGATAGTCAAGAAAGCTAAATCAGATCCCAAGCAGTTTTAGAAATACGTAAATGCCAAAAGGAAGACAAAGACAGGGATAGCAGAGCTACAAGTCCAAACTGACAAAGGCACTAAAGTGGCCATCGAGGATATTGAGAAGGAAAATGTTCTTGCAGACTTCTTCACCAGTGTCTTCACCCGGGAGCCCGAAGGAGTATTGCCAAACTTTAAGGAAAGAGTAGTGGAACATAGATTCCAGGACAAACCGTACTCGGAAGTTGAAGTGTAGAAGCTTCTCAAGATGCTGGACAAGACAAAGTCCCCTGGTCCCTATGGACTACATCCAAAGGTCTTGGCCGAGTTAAAGGACACACTTGCTAAATCCCTGAGCATTATCTTCAATAAATCAAGACAACTCAGGATAGTACCAAATCAATGGAAATTAGCTCATATTATAGCAATATATAAGAAGGGAAAGAAATCTGAACCAGGAAATTATAGCCCAGTAAGTCTGACCAAGCATACTGTGCAAATTGATGAGACGGGCAGAAATAATATGCAAAGAAACACATTTTTTAGTAAGAGGCAGTTCGGTTTCATGAATGGGCGGTCGACAACAATCCAATTATTAAAGGTGTTGAATGATTGGACGGCCATATTAGACAATAGAGGAAGGATTGATGCCGTCTATATGGACTTTATGAAGGCATTTGACACACAGTACCTCATAGGTGCATGTTGCTAAAACTTAGATGATATGGCATAAGCAATCAGATGGTCATGTGGGTGGTAAACTCTCTGAAACAGGAGTCAGTGTGTCATTGTTAATGGACAGCCCTCGGAAAGTCAACCAGTAACTAGCGAGATATCCCAGGGTAACGTCCTGGGACCAATACTCTTTGTTATATATATATTAATGATCTTCCAGACTGTGTCGAGGCATCAACATACTTATTTGCAGATGACACCAAGATATATAAGCAAAGAGAGGATGATGTAATGATCTACCAGCGACCTAAACTCCCTACAGGGCTGGTCGGATAAGTGGTTGCTAAGGTTCCACCCAGACAAATGTAAGGTGCTGACAGTAAAAGGCAAACGGGGAAAACAAGAAGGGACATACAGCAGATCATATCACCTATATGGTGAAAATGGGTCCCAAAAAATCTTTGAAAGCATAGAGCAAGAGAAAGACATTGGAGTAATAGTAGACAATAGACTAACCTTCTACAGCCACATAAGATCACAAGTCAACAAAGCAAATAGTATCATGGCCCTGATCAGGAGATCCTTTACACATCTAGATGAGGATATGTTTAAGCAACTGTTCCAAGCATTGGTGAGGCCACACCTAGAATATGCAGTGAGTGTATGGAGCCCATACCTGAGGAAGGACAGCGAGGCTATCGAAAATGTACTACAACGTTCATCTAAGCAAGTACCCTCACTTAGCAACCTCAGCTATGAAGAGAGACTCTCGCGATTGAAGCTACCATCTATGTGTTACAGAAGGCTTAGAGGGGACATGGATCGAAGTGTACAAGATACTGCATGGCATCTATGATCCAAAGGTAACCAATGACATATTGGAAGTAGCAAGCAACAGACGCACCAGAGGCCATGACCTATGGTTGGTCAAGCACCATAGTAGGATTAATGTTCGGAAACATTCGTTTACAAATCATGTAAATGATATATAGAATACTCTCCCTGAGGATATTGAGCATGCCCGAATGGTCTTTGCTTTTGATGTAGCACTAGATAGATTCTGGGAAAACCAGGAATTTAAATACGATCCCTCTGCGCCCTACCATATACCAGGAAGTCAGATACACAGAATAGTCGTGAAGAAAGATGAGATTCAAGATTTAAGATTCAAGATTATTTATTCAATGATTTCAAATAAAGAATATTCATGAGTTATACCAGGTTGTCCGCCGAAGGCATTGCCTATTGTTATGGCGGACACGCACGCACGCACGCACGCACGCACGCACGCACGCACGCACGCACGCACGCACACACACACACTTACTTCAGTAACCACGCATGTATGCACGCACGCATTTCAGTAACCGTACTTCTGACCATGTCTGTAGGTTTGTTAAATCTGTTTGCAGTTTATCACAGTCCTCCTGATCCTTGAGTTGGCGTGATAACTTGGTGTCGTCTGTAAACATGTACACATCTGAATCGACAACATTTGGCAGATCATTTATATAGATAACAAATAGGGACCTAGCACACTACCTTGGGGAATACCGCTTGTAACATCTGACTGCATTGATGTTGCAATATTGACCCGGACCTGCTGTTTACGGTTTCTCAGGAAATCTTCAGTCCATCCTAGGACATGACCATTTATGCCGTGAGTTTCTACTTTCCCAATTAGTCTTCTCTATGGGACTTAATCTCTGTCCAGCTGTCCAAGACTTACAACTGGAGGCCAGTTGAGCGGCCACTAATGAGTCCATATTGCTTGGGGTTGAAGAGTAAGTTTATTTTCAAGTGTCTGTATATCTCGTCTCTTACAATGGATTCCATTACTTGAGGGGCTTTTTCTACTTCCTTTTTTAAATATTGCAGAGATGGTTGCATCTTTCCAGATTTCTGGCAGGGTGCAAGAGTCTAAGGAGCTCTTAAATATGATGGATAGTAGCTTAATAATGACCGGACCTGGTTCTTTCAGTACTATCGGGTGCAGATTGTCAGGTCCCGGAGATTTAGTTATGTCAAGGTTTCCTAATTTCTTCATCACCATTTCCTCTGATATCACAATATATGATAATGGCTCTTGTACCATTGTTGTGTGAATTCCCGGAATGTCACCCTCTGGCTCTACTGTGAAAACTGAAGAAAAATAATCTGCCAGAACATCTGCCTTTTCCTCGTCCGTTACTGTAAGAGCACCAGTTTCTGGGTCTATTAGATTTGCTATGCCAACCCTTGTTTTTGTCTTGCTGTTGACGTAGTTCCAGAACTGTTTGGGGTTGCTTTTGATTTGCTTAGCTATATCTTTTTCAATTGTCTCTGTTTTGCTCTGGTTAAATTTCTTGCTTTGTTTCTTGATCTGCAGTCATTTTGGTCACGTGCCCTCATATAGTGCTTCCATAGCCAGTGCTTTTATGAAATTTTACATTGTGATGCTGTGTCAATTGGGGTTCTGTTCTCCCCGCATGGTTTACTTAGAATGAGTTTACTTGGAATGCATTGACTGATTGCTGTATTTACTTTGTCCATGAAAAACCTCCCATTGAGTTGTCACATCTAGTTCTGACAGCTTTTCTTCCCAGTTGATGTTCAGTATCTGCTTCATTTTTTCATAATCACCTCTGTCGTAATATGTTTTTTATGTGACCCATGATGTCTACGGATGCATAGCATTTATAATCAAATTGATGCATGAATGGCTAAGCATACTATGCTCCTCCAAGATATTATCCTCATTTGTGAACACCAAGTCTAACAAGCTTGGCTTGCAAGCACCTCGTGCTCTTGTGTCATCCTTTATATGTTGGAGTAAGTGATTTCTTTTACAGCATTCAATAAGGTAGTTAGCATCACTTGATGGGTTGTCAGTGGCTGTGACACGCTTTTTCCAATCTATCTCGGGCCAATTGACGTCGCCAAGTAGTAAAAGATGACTAGTTTTGGTTTGATATTTTGTCAATGAGATCATTTAGCAGTTTGGTGTTTTCATTATCACTGTTTGGACTTCTATATACGCATCCAACTAAAGTTTATCCTTTTTTGCCAGTTTTATATCAATCCATATAGATTGAGAAGCTGGAGTCTGCTTCGACTTGCATTGCATCTAGATCGTTATGTACATATATTACAATTCCTCATTCCGCTTTTGAGGAGAGATTTACGGAAAACAGTTTGTAATTATTTATTTATAAAAGTGAAGCTTCAGTTGGGTATCTGGCGTTCTTTGGTGTAACTTCTGTAATGGCAATACTCATTGGCGGTGGTGAGCAGTTGCTTACTAGCTTATTTTAGCTCATTCATTTTGTTCCTGCGTGTGTCTGCGTTTGTGTAAAGTATTGGTATGTAATCCCGTTTGTGCTCCATTCTTTTTACTGTTGCCGCATTACCTGGTAATTGGGTAGCACCCAGAACTGCTGTATTAGTTATATTACCTGTATTATTTACATAATATTGTGTTACCTTGTGATAATTGTGTTTGTTTGTTTACAGTATAGGCTTCTGTCATGAGCTGTTGTGTGCCGCCTACGACAGGGCTGTTTTCTGGTAATGGTTGTGGGTGAGTGGTTGTGATTATGTTTGGCATACTATTTATTTCTGTGTCTTCATGAGATCTTGTTTCAGTCCCGCTACTTTTGCTTTTAGTCGTGAGCTGCTGTGTGCTGCCTACAACATCTAGTCTTGGATACACTGGCTGTGGTTGCTTTTTTGTACTGTTGCATTGTATACTTTCCAAATTCGTGTCCTGGAGTCTCGCTTCCTTATTTGTGTCTGCGCTTCCTGCTGTTTGCTGCCGACAAAATTGTAGTTGGTAGGTGTAATATCTGTGGCATGCGGATGTGTATCTAGACAAACTTTATTTACAGAACTAATTAAATTTTCTAAGGGTTGGCGTATTCGTTTTTTTAGGCAATGCCCCTTGGTCTGTCAGTTGCAGCAGGCCTGTTGATTATTCTGCCTCTCCTTATTACCACGTCCTCTCCATTTTCCTGTCTGCTTGTCATTTCCTGTCTCAGTGCATAGTCTGCTTCTCTTTCCATCTTGGTTAAATCAGGTGCAATAAACACATACTTAAATTCAGGTGATTTGCTGTGCCTGAGTTTTTCTGCATTTTGCAAGACTTTCCTGCAAATTTCTGGGTCATTCAGTATGATTCTGATTGGCCTGGCGTTGACCTCGTGTTTTTCATCTAGGCTTGTTATCTGGGCTACATTCTGCGCTACATCTACACTGTCTTTTTCCTCTATTACCTCTTGCAACAGAGATATAGCACTCTTCTTCTCACTCTCCTGTCTGTCATTTGAACTATCGCCTAGACATTCAGGCAGGCCCCTGCTTATGAGGTTGTTTTTCCTTAGCTCTTGCTGTTTGCTGTCAGTTATAAATTCGTTCACAATGTCCTTGATAGATCGGTCATCACTTCCAAGTTTTCTCTACATCGCTCTTGACAGTCTCTAGTTCCTTTTCTGTTTTTTCTTGCCGGATCTCCATCGCTGTTGTCTTTATCAATAGGTTTTTAACTACGGGCATGGCTTTTTTGCACCCTGGACAGAACCACATGAAACATTCTAGGATGGCTTTTTGTTGATTTATCGACTCGTACAGATCTTCTGGTATGTGTGCACATGTTAGACATAGCCACCGCTGACAAAAATCACAGTACATCGCTTTACTGGTATCATCTAGTTCTGTTTGCCCTGTAGGTGGGGTTTAGAATACACCTTCCATATCTTCTGCGTGTTGTAAGAGGCGACTAAAGGAGGTAAGGGTGAGGTAACCCTGACAGAAACCTCGAGTCCTGAAAACGGAGGTTCCAAGCCGCACGGCGCACTCTAATAAACCATGGATCCACGCACTTAACGCTTATGATCATGTCGATAGTCACTTACAGGACTGGCGGTATGATCAGCGAACGAAAAGAAGAAGATCTAGTTCTGTAGGGCATGTTGAACAGACTAGTGTTGTTGCTGATGTATTTTGTTGGTCATTAGCTGGTGTTTGAGGTGTGTCTAGTACACACTTTGGTGTCTTCCTGCCTTGCCTGTTTGGTCTCAATCCCTGAGGCGTTTTGGGAGGCATGCTGGCTGTATTCAAACACTACTGAATTTAGACCACAGAGTGAGCTGCTGTTTGCCGCCTACTCTGTGGTCTTATAAATAAACATCTAATTGTACAGTACAGATTATTTAGTAAATTGTGCAATTGTTAAGCCCTGTCGTGAGCTGCTGTGTGCCGCCTATGATAGGGGTAATAGTCCTACGTATTGCAAATGTGTAAAAAGCATTCACCACTCTAGTGCATTGTCCTCTTGAAATTCCAAGTTCCCTCTGATTCGGATTCTGTCTGTGAATTTTCAGTTGAGAAGGCAGTCTCCTTCTCAATCATAAATTTGAAGGAATTTGCTATCTTGTCAAATACTATTTTTCTTAGTTTCTTAGCAATATGGACGCCATCGTATAGTTGTGAACAATCGCTCCGTGTGTTATGTTTATTGTACCTTTTCCTCTTCAATCCCCTTCCATAGTTCTTAATGGTATTCTTTAGTTCTTCTTTGTGTAGATTGATACTAATGACTCCCTTTGATCTTGAGGAAGATAGGATATATTCATTTACTTCAGACATATCCTTCTCAAGATCTTATGTTGTTGCTGTAGGGTGTCTAAAGTGAATAGGCTATTCGTCAGTATCATTTTTTTCAAGTTAAACTGAAGAGCCCTCTGTAGACAGGATGGAATGACTGTCCCAATAATAAGCTTGATTTCCCTCTCCTTTGTGTAGCGATAAACTTCGTCTATAGATTGCTTGATTTTCTGGACTCTGTCTGGTCGACATTCTTAACATATTTGATATTCCTCATGATGATATAATTCGGTTTTAAAGCTGCAGATCGTGCCTATGAAAATAATGGTCGTCCTATGGAAAGGACTGTCATGTCTTGCTTGACTTGTTTCTTCTTTCAGTTTTTTTTGTATAGGTCATCAAATGTTGCCCCGCCGGTGCTAATTTCTCTGATAATTTTGTTGCTAGATATGTCGATGTAATTATTTCTAATGTCATCACTGATCGCTCTTCCTCTTGAGCTTGTAAAGATCAGCACGCGTTGAGGCATTTAGATAGTGAAATAGCTTTGAGCAGAGACATGTAGTGGTCTACAGAAGCTTGATTTATAAATACATATTACAAATAATGTGAGTCCACTAGCTAATTTGTCAACAGCGTGAGCTGCTGTATGCCGCGTACTCTGTTGACAATTTAATATTAATACTTATTTGTGTGAGCTGCTGTGTGCTGTCTACGCATACATTGATTTTAGATTAAACATTATTGTTTATATTAGCAACGGTTGTCCTGGAAGTGATCATTATATTTACCTTACCACGAAAATAGAAACATTAATTTTCATACAATATATGCATATTATATTATATTATGATACTTCTCTTATTCATGCTAGATATACATATTATGACAAATTCATCCTTTATTGCACATTAAACAGAGCAGATGTCTATGATAATTTCGGATTCATTATGTAAATTTTCTCTTGCAAAAAGGATTCAGTCTGACATAACTGGAAACCGGAAGTGATTTAATTATTTTCCATGTTTCATTTATGTCATTCTTGCATTGTTCAAATTTGTTATGGTAGCACGTTTTTTTTGCTGTTTTGATTATTTGGTCCAACATGCTTTGAATTCAATGAGGCGGACATAGAGGTTGTAATCCATGGTTTATTAGAGTGGAACCTCCGTTTTCAGGACCCGAGGTTTCTGTCAGGGTTACCTCACCCTTACCTCCTTTAGTCAACACTCTATTTTCCTAAATCCAACAGATACTCACGAAATCTACAAAATACTAATGCAAATTAACACAGCTAAAAGTGCTGGAATCGATAATTTCAAATGGAAAATTTTTAAACACTGTGTAACAGAAATACTAACACCATTGGACCACATCTGTAATCTCTCACTTACACAGGGAGTATTTCCATCAAGATTAAAGGTTGCACGTGTGACACCCATATACAAAGCTAAAGATGTATCTGACTTTACTAATTATCGGCCAGTCTCGGTACTTCAACTTTTCTCAAAACTCTTAGAAAAGCTGTATTTTAGTAGAATTACTAAATATCTAAACATAAACTCAATCATATATCCTTCTCAATATGGTTTCAGAGAAAAACACTCTACTATGCTTGCCATTGTGGATATGATAGAAAAATTATCAACCTCCCTTGAGAATAATGAACATACGCTAGGTGTATTCTTGGATCTTTCCAAAGCCTTCGATACAATTGATCATACAATTTTACTGCAAAAGCTTGCATACTATGGAATAAGAGGTACTGCATTGAACTGGATACAGAGTTACCTGTCAAACAGGGAACAGTGTGTACAATTCAATGGGGCTATCTCTGAATACAAAAATATAGTTTGTGGTGTTCCCCAAGGTTCAGTTCTTGGGCCCCTGCTGTTTCTCCTATATATGAATGACATACCCAAAGTCTGCAAACATCTCTCACTAATACTTTTTGCAGATGACACAAATGCTTTCTGCAGCCACAAGGATATAGAAATTCTATACAAAAATGTCAATAATGAAATGGCAAAATTAATAGACTGGTTTAAAGTAAACAAATTGTCCTTAAATGTATCAAAAACTAATTATATACTATTCACAAAATCTAAGAAACTAAAAGAAATAGCTCTCCCAAACCTCTATATCGACAACCAGATAATTCAAGAAGCACAATATGCTAAGTTTTTAGGAGTATATCTGGACAAAAATTTAACATGGGAGAAGCATATTGAAATTATTACTACCAGGGTAGCAAAAAGCATTGGCATCATTCGCAGACTGAAACCCTATCTAACACCTAATATTATTAAAACCCTGTACTGCACAATGATACTTCCTCACATCACCTACTGCAATGCTATCTGGACTAATACATCTCAAGCTAGACTAAAAAAACTAAAATCTCTGCAAAAGCAATCTATTAAACTATTTTCACAAACAGCAGGTGGCCAGGATATCTTTAAATCAGAAAAGGTCTTAAAACTTGAGGACATAGGAGGGCTCCAACTATACACAATCTTAAGGGACTTCCACAATGGCAACTTACCCTCATCCTTATCTAACATTTTTATGCTCAATACACAATTGCATCCTCACAACACAAGAACAAGAGATAACATCCATTCAACACACCACCAAACAAAAGCAGCACAACAAAAACCCTCATACAAAGCAATTCAGTTATGGAATAATACAGACACAAGCACACGCACAGACATCATAAAGCTACAGTACTTTAAGCAGAATATCAAAAAGAAGATTATAGAAACCTACTAGACTCTGGAAAACACTCACCATCATGGCATGCTATTCTCATACTTGCACCCAGTCACCAGAACAAATAATAATAATAATAATATTATAATAATATTAATAATAATAAGAATATCTGTCATAATGGTAACTACCAAACAACTAACTCTACCATCACAGCCTAAAAAAATACTTTGTCATTGATAATAAGAATATGTAATATAGAATTATTAACTTAAGCAAGATAAGCACACATCCCTCTGTCATGTCTTTCCCTGTAAAAATGTAAATTGTCATACGTCTATTAACTGTTGGACTGCTGGAAGCGGACAATAACTCCAATTGGCAATGACTCTGGATTGGCTGAGTATTTAAAAAAAAATTTGACTGAAAGTTGCTTGTGGCTTAGCCACCGACAACGTTCGGTCAAATTGTTTTAGAGGTACTCAGCATACCCTGAGTTAGGCTCCATGGAAAATGTAGACTGCAGAGGCTTGGCAGCGAGACAGTTAACTATATGTATATATAGGACTATAACATGTTAACCGTATGTATTCAGTATTCTCATGTCCTATATTGTTGTTGTTATATGTTATATGTAGGGGTCCACCGCCACATAGGCTCTGCCTTTGGTGGACTACCTGTTGTGAAACTGTAAATGTATATTCTATATCAAAATAAATAATCTTGAACTTGAACTTGAATCAAATCAAATCAAATCCACTTTATTTGCTGCTATTTTATGATTATATATACATTGATTATAGGAATCCATCAAAAGCAATGCCTATAAGGCGATGGAACCTTTACATATATAACGTACAGACATCACATTATCAATGACAATTTAGCAACACTCTTACACATAACATAGACAATAAAAAAGAAACGAGAGAAAAAAAAAGAGAGAATAATTTTAAGGGTGGTTATGTTGTAGCATCTACTTGCATTGTGTGGATTTTAATTTTCTTTTTAAGTGAGTTGACAGTTTATTTATGAACACGTGTATGTCCTTGGCGTATATGGGGGGTGGGGGTGGGGTGGGGGTGGGGTGGGGGGGGGAATCTTCATCTTATTATTATCATCTGTGTCCCTGTGTCTGGAGCCGCATCTCAAAGACTACTGATCAAATTGGTCTAAAATCCAAACACAAGGGGTTGTTTCGGTTTAGAACAGTAATAGAATTTTAGGATATGCATATTCTATTATTCCAGGTTAAACTGTTAATTCAATATTAGATTTGTTACTGTGATAACTAGGTACTATGCACATTCTGGAAGCCATGGTAGGCCCTTTAGATCATGTAGCCATCAGCACGCAGACAGTAGCGCGTTGAGAGCTGATCTAGTAATTTTGTATTATCATATTTTTAATTACTTTTTTTATGAGTTCTGATTTATGATTTGTATGCGAATGTCTGCAGGAGTACTGTTCCATAGTTTGATGGCTGGTGTGGAGGATTTGTTTCTTGATGTTTCTGTGCGGCAGTAGTTTGTATGGAGATTGTGACATGATCTGGTGTTATATGAGTGTATATCAGTGTTATGTCTAATACGTGTTGATAGTGGTGTTGGTAAGTTGTCAGTGTAGAAGTCTCTCAGGATAGAATATAATTGCAATTTTCCAATGTCTTTAAGTTTTAGTAGCTGTTCTGTTTTGAAGATATTCTGGCCCACTACTGTTGAATATAATAGATTAATAGCTTTCTTTTGTAGTGCTTCCAGATTTTAAAGTTTATATTGGTATGTATTAGTCCAGATTGTATTGCAGTAGGTGATATATGGAAGTACTAATGTGCTGTAGAGTGATTTTAATGTTATTTGGTAGATAGGACCTAAGACGACGCGTAACATGTATGCTTTTTGCTACCTTGCAAGTGATAATTGCAATGTGCTTCTCCCAAGTGAGCCCTTTATCCAGATACACGCCTAAAAACTTAACAGATTGTACTTCTTCTATATCTTGACCATCTATCTGAATTCTTGGGAGAGTGGGGTTGTTGTTTTTTCAATTTGTCTGCATTTGTGAATAACATATAGTTAGTTTTACTGACATTTAAAGATAATTTATTCACTTTGAACCACTGTATTACTTTTTCCATTTCATAATTTGCAGTTTTGTACAGGGCGTTTATGTCCTTGTGGCTGCAAAACGCATTGGTGTCATCTGCAAATAGTATTAGTGATAGGCAGTTGCAAATGATGGGTAAATCATTCATGTATAGTAGAAACAGAAGAGGGCCAAGAATTGATCCTTGAGGAACACCGCAAACTAGTAATCAGCCTGAGTCCACAGAAACATCCGAAGACATCCTAAGACATCATCACAACGTGTACATGGGAAAACCGTTAACGCATAGCTATTCAGAGAATGGGGAACGCGGGATAAGCGTGTGTGATTACAACAACAATGACAAATAGCCACCAAATACAAACAAATCAGTTATTTATTTATTTAGTTTATTTAATCATTCACACATTCAGCTGATAGCTGGATGGATGTTTGTTTCCATGCTTGGTAACGCGAGCAGAGTTATAATTAATTATAATTAATATTAATATTAATTAATACGTCTACCACTGGAACTATTAAATATCTTAAGTTGTACAATGATTTATAGTCTGAACACTTTTCCTATAAGTACGTAGGAAATATAGATTATTTTTCCTCACGGTCATCATACGACAATAGTTTTTCCTTACGGTCCTCTTACGACAGGAGTTATCAACGGAACAACAAGAAGAAGTTGATAAAAAATGCGTTTGGCAACCAAAATCGATATATTCGCTTTCGGCTCTAAGAGGAGAACATCTATTGCGTATTGTAACGTAACCTTTGCAAATCGAAGCTGTAATACTACTTATTTGATGCGCCTGAATATATTGAGACAAATGTCTGTGTCTACATCTGCTAAATTAGAAACGAGAAGTAGACGATATGAAGTAAGACACTCGCATATTTTTGTGTATTGTAATGTAACCAGTTTTCGCATAAATTAATTTTATATTCTTTTAGCTGATATTTCCATCAGAGAGGTGCCAATATTGCCAGGTTACATCATAGCTCATTGACACACTAGAGTTTGCAAGAATGAAGTACTTCAATGACCATGTGAATGGCCGCGATATCGAAACCAATTGGTAACTAATTAAGAATTTTTTAAATCAAACCTAAAATCCAGCAGCGAAATAAACTAACGAAAACTGAAGATAGCATAGGAATCGCCTACAAACAGCGGATAAATGGATTCGGCAACAAGTAACAATTTATCACGATGTCAACTCACCTTGTCTGACAAGGGTGCTTCCATCGGTCTCAGGTAATAAAGGCCACGACTGTCAAAAAAGGCTGCCGGTGTATATTTGCTTTAAAGTCCACCAGGGCCTGAATTACGCATAGCGTGTTATATTTGATGGACGTACTATCCGTTATTGTTTGTTTATTACAATTAAGCACACTGAATTATTAATGTTGTGTGCGTGCATGAAATAGTATATCATCGGCTAATGGGTTTTCGAGGATGTAAGCACATTTTCGCCGATTTAATATACGAGTAGGAATTTTACCCACAAATTTGTTAAATTTTGTAACTAGCAAGCATTCACTAAAATAAAACGTACATAAAAATAGAGACTCTAAAATAAAACGTACTGCTTATAAATATGCACAACCTGGTGTACAGATGCAATCTCAATATTGCGTGATGAATGTGTTTTCGAGGGTGATGTAATCGCGTAATTTCAACTCTAGTTAGGTGGTGAATTGATGTAGGGTTGCACGACTATTCGATTAATCGCGATTATATAATTCAAAATGATCGTGGACGATTATAAAATGAAATAATCGTATAATCGTTGAAATTTTTATCAAGACACTTACGCTTGTGAAGCTTGCATTACCAAGCATGGAAACAAACATCCGGCTATCAGCCGAATGTGTGAATGATTAAATAAACTAAATAAATAAATAACTGATTTGTTTGTATTTGGTCGCTATTTGTCATTGTTGTTGTAATCACACACGCTTATCCCGCGTTCCCCATTCTCTGAATAGCTATGCGTTAACGGTTTTCCCAAAAAAGTCCTAGAACTGATACCACGGATATCACTTGAAAATTCTCGCCGCCTACGCCTATGTTTAATGTCACATCACCGGGGAAGTGAAATTATTTGATTTGAGTGCCTAAATATTGCGTATCCTTTAATAAAGGTCATTTATTACATCAAAATTAATCCACAATTTGCTATAAAATGGCGTCACGAAAAAAATACAAATCACGTGATTCGCCTCCAATTGAAGAGTTTATTTTAGAGCAAGTACTCGGATATAAATATTCTGGAATCGGAACTCGGGAATTTCTATATATTATCATTGCGCGATAGGAACTGAGTATTACACTGATCTGAATAACGGGTAAACCGTTTGATAAACTCCCCTTAGTGTATAATATCTCGCGAGAACACGCCGCCTCCCATCTCAAAAGAGCCGTTGGCTCGCCAACTTAAGAAGCCGGATATATTGTCGTTCGTAATAATTCAATTTGGATCATTTAGTGTTGATCGGCGTACCTTATTTACAATGCCTATATCATCATAATCATATTAATTCTAATGTAATCCAAGAGCCCTTAAATCACTTCACCTAGTGCATTATAAGGAATTTCACTTATCCCTATGAAAGTTTGTTTTCTTGTCATTAGGGAATTTGTTTTCAAATTGGAACTTTCCCGCCATTTTTTAGAAGTTCGTTTTATGTTTCTAGACACTTTTTAACGATTCTCTAAGCTGTATGCTTCATTGTTACTATTTTTTCATTTTTAGGAGTCTGTTAAATCGTCCGATAAGGCGAAATGCATGTCTGCCAAATGTGATCATCTTCACTCTGCTGATTTTGGTGGTCATGTGTGTGCGAAATGCACTTCGTGCACCCCCAGCGATGTGCGGGATTTGCAAAGGGTGGTTGGCCTCGGTTTCTAAGGCCTTTTTTTAAGGAATTGCCCACTAAACAACCGCTGCCCTGTGGTCGTTCTTCCCCTACCTCCGTTGCTAGTAAGACAAAAGCTGTGTCTTGCAAAATTTAATGTATCTATTCCAGCAGCAACAGACTTCCGTTTTTGTAGGACATCCGGTTCCTAGTTCCGTTTCCGGTTTTAGCAGCGCTTCCGGTCATACCGGATATCCGGTCTGTGGACTCCTATTATTTTTCGGCTCCGCTAGAAGCGCTTCCGCTTCCGGTTTGGATTCCTGTCTGTACACTTCCGCTTCTGGTTCTAGAGGTGTACTTCTGGGTCGTTCAGATCCGGATAGTCTTCCGCTTCCGGTTGGGATGTAACTTCCGGGATAGCGAGAGATCATAGTCGCTTAGCCTCGTCTAAGATGGTTTTGAAATATCTCAACAGGTGTTTTCTCAGGATTCTGTAGTTTCCAATTATGATTCTTTTCTCCCTTCTCAGGTAGTTGATGTTGATTTAGCTTCCCCGTCCTCGTTTTCCCATTCATTACCTCAAAGCATAGATCCAGGAAGCTCTCTGAGGTTCAGATTTCTAATTCTTTGAAGAATAGTCTTGTTGCAGCACCTCCGTTTGTTCAAGATATTTTTGGATAGTCAGCTCCTAGTCTAATTCGTGCGGAATCTGAGCGCCTGAAGGCCTCTAGGGAGCTTCAGGCTCAGATTTCCTTTGCTAATCCTTCCTCAAAAAGAGATGTTTCTTTAGTGAAGAGTCCGAATTCTCCTAGAAGAAAGAGCCTCAAACCTGACCAATTTGGGGCTTATCCCTCTAGGATTATTAACAATTCCAATCTTTCTTCTTCCAATCTTCAAGATCAATCCACGGAGGAGGATCGCTTCGATTCCATATCCTCAAATCATTCCAGGTCTCAAGGGAGGCAGTCTCTCTCCTTGGGCGAGAGGGGGTCAGACCCCTTCTCGTCGTGCTAGTTCCAGGTCCAGAGGTCATTCTTCCTTTAGAGGGTATCAAGGAAAGAGAGTTTGAAGGTGTGGACTATTCCCGTGTAAGTACAAGCTTCTCTCTTCCCTTCCTCATCCCTCCCCCTCTTCTTGTGCCTTCGGATCAGTCGGTCCAGTGCCTGTTGCCCAACGTGCCAGTAGGAGGGTGCCTTTCTCTGTTTTGGGAGAATTGGCAGGCCCCCATTCAGGACTCCTGGCTAGTTTCTCAGATATGTTGGGGTTATGCACCTTCATGGATCCGTCATCCTCCTCTTCGTTCTTTTCTCCCAATTTCGACACCGATTCCCTCCAATCCGGAAAAATTGGTAGCCTTGGAAGAGGAGTTGGAATCCATGATTGTCTAGAGGGCAATAGAAGAAGTTGCCCACTGGAGAGTAAACCCGGGCTACTACTCGATCATCTTTTTAGTTTCCAAGAAAACAGGAGGTTGGCATCCTATCATAAATTTAAAAAAGCTAAATCTTATGATTCTCACCCCCAAGTTCATGATGGAGACAATCTCCCAGATCATTTCCAGTTTAGATCAGGGAATGTGGGCGTCTTCCATCGATCTAAAGGACGCCTACTTTCATGTTCTCATTCACCCTTCCTTCAGAAAGTTCCTGAGGTTTGCTTACAAGGATCGAGTTTGGCAGTTCCGCCCCATGGCCTTCGGCCTGACCACGGCTCCCTTCCTTTTTACCCGTCTAGTTTCAGCCATTGTAGGAATTTTACACCGTCGTTCTGTCCATCTTCACGTTTATATAGACGACTGGTTGGTAAAAGCAAGGTCATCCTTTGCCGTCTGGCATGCAACCTAGGGTGGATTTTAAATCTAAAGAAATCAAGCCTAGTTCCATCTCAAATCTTTATGCATCTGGGCATTTCTTTCGACCTGGCCCGGGGTCTGGTCTTCCCCTCAGATCCAAGGATAGAGGCGTTATCAGTGGCAATGGAAATCCTGTCTTCTTCTCCCATGGTAAGAGCAAGATCCCTGTTAAGAGTGATAGGTTTGATAGTCAGCGTAGAGAATGTAATTCCTTGGGCGGCGCTGATGAGAAGACCCTTCCAAATGTATTTAATGTCCCTTTGGAAGAAGTCAGTTCACTCTATTTACCATCAGATTCCCATCAGAGAACACTTGATCCCTCATCTAGATTTTTGGAAGGATCGTTCTCTGCTTCTGATGGGTGTTCCACTGGTAAAGTCCTCCCCTCAGACGATTATCTCCACAGACGCTTCCCAGGAGGGATGGGGAGCGGTCTGGGACTCCCTGTCAGTTTCCGGCCTTTGGTCCCTGGAGGAGTCGACAGCCCATATCAACATTCTGGAGTTGTGGGCTGTCAAGAAGGCTCTCCTTTCATGTTCAGATCTTGTGATAGGTCTCAGTCTCGATTCGGTTGGACAATTCGACAGTGGTGTCTTATATCAACAGGCAGGGAGGAGAAGGTCGTCTCTCCTTTGTCTAGAAGTGTGGAACCTCTTGTGGTGCCGCAAGAATCAGATATTTCTAGTGTCTTCCCATGTCCCAGGCAGTCTGAATTTTCTTGCGGACCAACTGTCACGTCCCAGCAAATTCGCCCACACAGAGTGGCAGTTAAAGAGGTCGGTTGTCAGAGAGATTTTCAGTCTTGTGGATCGTCCTCTAGTAGATCTGTTTGCGACCTCTGAATGCTCAGATCTCTTACATGTCTCCTTTTTCCGGACAGTCAAGCCCTGGCGGTGGATGCTGTGTCTCAGTCCTGGACAGGAATGTTCGCCTATGCCTTCCCTCCAACGATTTTGATTCCGTTGGTCTTGAAGAGGGTCAAAGATCAAATTTGCGAGATTCTTCTGATAGCTCCCTTTTGGCCAAAGAGGATTTGGTTTGTAGATCTTCTGGTAGACTTCCCTCATCTTCTTCCAGTATCCCAGGATCTTCTATCTCAAGTAAGAGGTCTGTGTTCATCCAAACCCAGAAATTTTCAATCTCTGTGTTTGGAGAATCTCGAGTCAAGTCCTCGAGAATAAGGTTTCTTCAAGATCTCAGGAAATTATTGATTCCGCCAGAAGAGTCGACCCGCTAAATCAATTATCTGCATTTAGCTATCAGAATAAGATTTTTATGCTTGCATACACACCTCCCCATGCCTATTCCTATTAATATGGACCCTCAACCAGGCTACTGGTTAAGTCCATCTCCAGTATACTGACTGATATAGACTGGCACCAGTCTATACTCACTCCATAGTGACGCCTGTCACTAAGCGCGTTTGCGCATGCGCACTGGAGCCCAAATAGGAAACAGATTCACTTTTCTAAATTTAAGTGCCAAATTAAAGGCCAATTCTCAAATCTTACCATGCGGGGTGGCTGAGACCGGATTGAACGGTAAGTATGTTTTTATTGTAGGGATTGAACAGTAAGTATGTTTTCATAGTGGTTAATAAAACAACAGACCAACCCGCAAGGGTGGGGGTGGGGGTCTGTGGTTTTTTTTCCACTACACTGACATCAAAATGCATAAAATAAACACTTGTTCTAGACGCATCTTTTTAAAATTTACACTTGTGGTGTAAAAATCCTGTATCTATTTAAAGACACATGATTTGTTGACATCGCCTAAGCAACGCGCGTGTGATACGTCAAAAGTACGTACTCTCGAAAATACACGGCCCTCGGAAACGATATACGTGAGTGTGAGGGGACATGTATCTGATTATTCAAATTTCCAGGGTTCGATCTTCAGTTATGTCTGCTAGTCCGAGACTACCTGATTCCCACATGGACTATTCATAGTCTATTGATCACATGTCCGGTAGACTAGTGCAAAGTTCTTGTCAGAATTATCAATTAGACTCACCAAAATGAAATATCCATGACATTGATAAACATAATGCTTAAAATTGTGGGACACATGCACCACTGTTTGCAACATAAGCCAATTATCCAATTTCCGTATACACATGTATCATATGACATAGATTTAAAATGGATAATCTAGAGTTATCTAAAGCCGTCGTTTTTTAGATACGTCACAATAGAAATTTCACACATCTTATGTATATTATATTACATCAGAATATTATTCGAAAAGAATGTTCGAGATAAGAAGTTTGTTTTTACGACACCTCACAGTATAAATTTGGAACATCTTATGTGGCGTGGTGGTCGGGCATCATATTATTCTAAAAGAATGTTCGAGATCAGAAGCAGGCCTGCGCTGTTATGGCGAACGGCTGAACTTATTTATTTTTATGCAACCTAAAATGGGTTCCCATAATTGCTGATTTTTGTTCCGATTTGCCTCAGATATTTTCCCGCAATTTCATTTTGGAAAGAAATAATTGACTAATAAATTCTTACAAGATGAACGAACATGACAAATGAATATCTAAATTAAAAATAGAGGCATGGCTTGTTGATCGAGTTCGTATCAAAGGCGATCCCGCAAGACGTGAATGATAAATGTTTCCCGAGTTTCATTATATGCATCCGCTCAACCGAGTCAGCCATTCTAGTTCTAAATTATAACAAGTCTCTTGGCCTATAAATGGACATTCAATAAGCACCTACTTGTTTTGGGGTTTTTTTCTGAGGGAGGGCGCCTGGACCCCACTCTTTTGCAGGACTAGCAGGGGTGGCTGATTTAAATCAACTTGATTTAAATCAGATTAAATGATGTTAATTTTTTTAGCCAGTTTTTAAGTTCAACACCATATTTAATACAATAAATGTATTTGGTAAACATTACACCATTGCAAAAGACCTTTTGTCTTATCAATAAACAAGTGTGACATGCTATTTCTCCTTCGATCAATACTCACCATTCTGTTACTTCTGATATACAGCTGGCCCTGACAGCGGCTCTAGGATTATAGACTTAGAAAGCTTTACCGACTCCTGGGAACCGGGTACTCGGCTCCCAACTGCCGAGTACCCGTTTACCATAGAGCTCATTCTTGTTTGCATAGCAACAAGAGCGATACATGCTTTTTGCATTAGGGATTTTAGTGTTTTAAATAGCCTAAGTCTTTAATCGGTGATAGTTTGTGTGTTCTGAAAGGATAACTAAGGACTATGGAGAATACCGCCCAAGACAACCAGGTTGTATTGTTCTTTATTATCCATAGTTAAAAGACTTAGGTCTCTAAATTTCGTTGTGTCGCATGTTCCAATTTCTGACCCCATAGAATCTGGGACGTGTGCTAACAGCGATATATGCCAGACGATCGCCTTCTTTAAACCCCAACAGGCGATCGGCAGATATGAATATAGGTGTTTGCTACGGTATTTCTAACACGAATATCGGCTGACGTCGTTCTCCGTAGAATCCGAGCGGGTGACGTCACACCCGGTCGCTCGGATGTTTATGTGAAGACAAATTTTTTCATTAATTCGCGCATCTTATTCTGGGTGCTGCGTACTAAAAATGGTACCGGAAACTTTAGAATGATCAAGTTTACGTGTGATCACGATCGGTTTGCAATGATCGGTGGTTTCAAAATTCTTGAGTAGATGTGTGGTCTGCGGTTTTACCGTGTGAGACAGCAGTTTTGTTATACATATTGTTGTTTTCTTCACATATCGTGCTGCTTTCGTTAGGAGTATAATTTATATTGATTAGTAAATATACCCTGAATGCTATGCGATATGATTCCTGGAGCCGTTACACATCCTGGAGGATCTATATGGGTGTGTTTGTGCCCGCCGCGTACTTGTCGTCATAATCAATGCGATCGTTGTTGTAACGTGGCGGGGTGGGGTGCGGGGAGGTTTTCGGTTAATTTATGAGTCAAAATATTTGAAAATTAATTGTCTGCCTTCCATCCGGGTTCTCGTTCCGCTTGTTTATTGTAGGTTTGTGCTTATTTTATAGGCCAAGCCAGCCCCGCCATCATGTGACGAATGCCATAAGTTTGTCCGTGTAATGTTCAAGGACCATGCCTGTTTTAGGTGTTCCCTGTGTAATATAGATCATAGGTGTAATGTTTGTGCAGTGTGGTCCGTCGAAATGATGGTTAAGTTCCTTGCCCAGAAGGACTTGGCTGGGTCTGACGCGGGGTCAGGCGGTCCGAGAGGAAATCGTGGAGCGCCCGGTTCGGCCGGTGGGGTTGCTCCACGTCCCCAGCTGGAGGTGGCGGAGATGGCACCGCTGGCGTGGTTTGGTCCGGCTATGCAGGGTTTTCTGCATAGCGTTCTGCCCACGCTGGTGTCGTCCCTGCTACCAAAGGTTGGTGGGCAGTTTCTCCCCATGCCTGGTACAGATCCTGTCCTCGGACAGGATTCTGGACTGGTTACCGAGGGGGCCGTCTCGTACGGCCCCCTGGCGGTCCCGTCTGGTTTCGGCCAGACGGGTTCTGTCTCTCTGCGGCCACCTCCGGGTGGTCCAGTAGCGGTGGCCGGTCCGTCAGGTGTGGGAGCCGTCCACCAGGACGGCTCCACGGTTGACTCGTCTAGTGACGGCTCTTCGGAGTCTGAAGACGAGGAGGCCGAGGAGGAGAGGTTGCTGCGGCCCGTGAAGCCGCAGGTGGAGAATATGGAGGTTGATTCCGTCCTGGACGGAACCGACCTCCATTTGTCTGGTTTGGCGCAAGCCAGGTCAGCGGCTCTGCCTGCAGCTGAGGCCAATCCGTTACCGTGCACCGGTTCCGCGCGGCTTGGTTTGTCACCAGCCGTCATGGTAACAGGTGTGCCGGGCCAGGCGTGGTACTCACCTATCTCGCCTGGTCCTGCAGCCGGACGTGGGGTGCCGTTGGCGCCCGTGTCCGGCTATGGTTCCGCGACTGTTACGGGTCCATACGGTTTTCCGTGCGGACCTACCCCATGGACCGGGGTGTTTCATGGGGTGGCGGCGGAACCATGTGGTAGCGGAGTGCCTGGCGTGTCAGCCGTGGCTCCTTGCCGGGAGGCCGTGGCTGGCAGACCCGTGAGCACGTCAACGGGTGACGTGTTTGCGGGGGTGTTTTCATCGGAGGTAGATTGGTCAGATGCTCTGGCGTGGCTAGCCAGGGTTGACCCGTCTGTGGTTTCGGCCACGGCCGATGAAGATGCGCCCCGTCCGTCGGTTGCGTCGATTAGGACGGGGATTTTGCCCACGGCCCGGATCCAGTCAGTGGGACTGGATCCACGGTTCATTGATTTGTTGGATGCTATTTATAGCAAACAACTAATGACCAAGGGTCAGCTCCCTGCGGCCTCCAGGGAGGTGCGGGCAAGATGTCGTATTCCGCGGGGGGATTACGACAGGTATGGTGTAGTCCCGTCGGTCACGGAGGATGATCGATGGGTGCTGGGAGTCCAGAGTGCCGGGTCGGGTGGCCCCGGTCCGGCACTAGTGGATAAGTCCCAGGTACACCAGGAAGAAGTCCTGTCCCTATGCGATGAGGGTGTGCGGGCAGCGATGAGCGCTGTCAATCACGCTTATCGTCTCCTTCAGTCGGTGTGGGCTGAAGCGGGGGCAGGCCACCCTGTGCCACCTGTGGCGCTATCGTGTGTTAATGACGGCTTGGTGCTGTCAATGGACGCATTGGCAAGGGTGCAAGCGCGAGTGACGAAGTCCAGGAGGCAAATGGTCATTGACCATATGCGTCCGGCTACGGCAGTCAGGGAGCGTCTTCTTGGGACGCCCCTGACAGGGCCTAGCATCTTTGGTGGCCAAGCGCGGGCCATCTTAGAGGACACCGCCAGTATCGCGCAGAATCGGTTAGCGGTAAATCTACAGCTAGAGCTAGTGCTGCAAGCGCACGCACTAGGGGCTGTGGGCAAACCGCTAACGGGACAGCCTTCAAAGAAACAGAAGAAGCATAAGAGCAAGGCGAAAGCCAGGCCTGTTGCGACTTCTGTTTCGGCTGGGTTCTCGGAGCCGCCGCCGGCGAAGAAACCCAGGAAGGTTGTAGAGGCGCCTACCCTCCCCAATGTTGCTCCTGACCGCCCTGGAGGCGGGAAGGGGAAGGGTAAGGGTAAGGCCTCAAAGGGTGGACAGAAGGGGCCGAAGCGTACCTGAGGGTACGCAAGCTCCCTTCATATCCGCCTGGACCGCGCCTGTGCGACAGGAACAGCGGTGCCAGTTATACCCGTCGTGCCTAGAACGAAATGGTTCTCACTCTCTCGTTAAGAAAGAGGTGGGGGGGGGGGGCGGACTGCGAGCCGGACAACCCCGTTAGACGTCGAGGCGTCTATGGTGGGTGGAAGGCTCATGCGTTTCGTCGAGGCCTGGCGAGGTGTGACGTCAGACAGTCTGGTCCTGGGATGGTTATCCAAGGGTTACATGCCGGAGTGGTGGGACTTTCCGCCACAAAATCTGTCTTTGGCACCTGTCTGGACACCCGTACCAAGGGAGCCAGACAAGTTAGAAGCCGTTCAAAAGGAAGTGTCGGGTTTGCTTCTGAAGGGAGCAATAAAACCAGCAAACCGGAACACTCCAGGCTTCTATTCAAACATGTTCCTTGTCCCCAAGAGCACAGGGGGATGGAGACCCATACTCAATCTCAGGCCATTAAATTGGTTTATCCATACGCCTCGGTTCCAGATGGAAACACCGAGGTCGGTAATGGCGGGATTGAGGAAAGGAATGTGGTGTGTATCGATCGATTTGAAAGATGCATATTTCCACATTCCGATGAATCGGAGTTGGCACAGGTTTCTGAGATTTGCGTTTCAGAATCAAGTATGGGAGTTTACAGTTCTCCCGTTTGGCCTGTCGACAGCTCCGAGGGTTTTCACAAGAGTGGTCCTTGCGGTGACAGCGTTTCTCAGAAAAGAGAACGTGGCGCTACACACCTACATAGACGACTGGCTGCTCAAGGCAGACTCGGCAGCCAGGTTGAACGTGGATACTGCTCTGACTCTGAAGTTACTTTCAGATCTAGGCTGGATAGTCAACGAGGAGAAATCCGAGTTGACGCCCACTCAACATTTCGTTTATTTGGGGATGCGATTCGACCTCGAGGAGGGCAGGGTTTACCCGTCAGAGCCCAGAGTGGTGTCTCTGTTAGCCATCCTCAGGAGTTTTCGAGTGGGAAACCACATTCAGGCAAGGCAGTTCCTTCAGATGCTGGGCATGATGGTCTCCATGGAGCAGGTTATCCCGTACGCTGCTCTAATGCGAAGACCTATCCAGTTGTATCTGATGTCTGTGGAAACAGAGAACAGAACCCCTGTCAAAACTGGTGCCAGTTTTGGAGCCGATAATATCGCATCTTCTATGGTGGAAACAGCGTCAGAATCTCCTAATAGGGGTTTCGCTGCACCTACCCCACCCCCAGCTGTCCGTTTACACGGATGCATCGCTGGAGGGGTGGGGTGCCTGCCTGGGAGAACACCAGGTCTCGGGCACATGGACTCTCCCGGAGAGTCAGCTGCATATCAATCTGTTGGAAATGATGGCAGTGGAACTGGCGTTGGAAGAGTTCCTTCCGATGATCAGGGGCAAGGTGATATTGATAGGTCGGACAATTCGACAGTAGTATCATATATAAATCGCCAAGGAGGGACCAGGTCGCCCACCCTGTGCATCAGGGTGTGGCACTTGATTCAATGGTGCAGGAATTACTCGGTTGTTTTGAAAGCAGCTCATATTCCTGGCCGATTGAACATTCTGGCGGATGCTTTGTCTCGCAGACAGAGAATCTTGCCAACAGAATGGTCCCTCAACCCTCCAGTTCTACGACGGATCTTCGAGCATTGAGGCAAACCCAACGTGGACTTGTTCGCCACAAAGGAAAATGCTCAAATCATGACATATGTCTCGCCGATTCCAGATCCAAATGCCGTCGATACAGACGCTCTGTCGATAAGCTGGAGAGGGATGCACGCGTACGCGTACCCACCCACCATTCTTCTACCGAAGGTATTGGTGAAGGTCAGGGAGGAGCCGTGTCTGGTCCTGCTAATAGCGCCGTATTGGCCGAGCAGGGCGTGGTTCACGGATCTTCTAGATCTGCTGGTGGAAAATCCTGTGCAGTTGCCCGAGATTCCGAACATAATCTCCCAGGCCAAGGGACGCTTCCTACACGAGCGTCCCGAAATGTTCAAATTGACTGCGTGGATGTTGTCAAACAACGTTCCACGTCGGAAGGCTTTTCTCGACAGGCTGCTGATTTCATCGCGGCTGCGAGAAGGAGGTCAACCTTCAAGTCATATAACAACAAGGTTAACAGATTTGCAGACTGGTGTGAAGAAAAGGGTATTGATACCTTTCAATCCACTATTCAGCAAATAGCAGACTTTCTCTGTGAGCTGTTCTTTGCAGGACTAGCTCCCGTCACAATTGCTGGATACAAGTCAGCTTTGGCATCAGTTATCCCTTGTCTAGCCAACAGGGATAGTCCAGAGGTGGCCCAGTTAAATGTGATGTTGAAGGGAATGAGCAATCTCCGCCCGAGACAACCGGTAGTCATTCCAGCCTGGAGTCTATCTTTAGTGCTTAATGTACTGGCCAATCACCCTTTCGAACCATTGCGTTCGGCTAGTCTAAAGCATTTGACTCTAAAGGCGGTCTTTCTATTGGCAGCTTCCTCAGCTAGAAGGCGCAGTGAGATCCATGCGCTTTCGGCAGAGAGGAACCGATTTATTGTTTCTGGAGAAGGTCTGCGTCTTCTGCCAAGAGCAGAATTTATGTCAAAGAACCAATCTTTGAGATATCCCGGCAAACCGATCATTATACCGAAGTTAACCAGGTTTGATCGTGATGCCAGTGTCTGGTGCCCGGTCCGTGCTTTGACTAAGTACAAGAAATGGACTGACTCGTTACGGTCGAACGATAGACATCTGTGGATCTGCCATAAAAAGCCTTATGGCGCCGCATCCATGGATACTATATCTCGTTGGGTGGTCGAATGCATTCAGACTACTCACGAGATGGCGACTGGGCACCAGGTGCAGGGCGTAAGGGCACACAATGTTAGAGGAATAGCCGCCTCGACCGCCCTTTACAATGGTGTTCCGTTAGAGGACATCATGGCCGTTGCACAATGGCACTGTGAGTCCTCATTTACGGATTACTATATGAGGGATGTGTCAGACTCACCCAATCCACTCGCTTTAGCTGTTTTGAAACGATAGTTAGTGACCACACTGCTTTTCCCCTTTTTTCACTTTTGTAAGAAAAGAACCTAAAGCAGGCATGGTCAAGCGAGAGGATGTCAACCAGATTGTGTCACTGATGGCCGAACCGGTGAATGGTTGGAGGCGGTACGTCTGAAGTCCTGTTATCATAAGGTAATTCAATAAGTGAGAGTTTTTTGTATTATGTATATGTATCATGTTCATTCATCTTATATATTCATGCTCATTCCCAGGCTAATACAAGCAATATGCAGGGAGTAGTTAACCCTCTTGGCATATTGGTGTTTTCAGGCGAGATACATGTTCGTTAGTTCTCTCCCTTTTCTTAGGAGGAAAAAAGGGGGGGGGGCTGTGACGCGAATGTGATTCGGTTCCGTGAACTTGACGGTCCTTTTAGGTCTCCGTTAGTCAAGTTTTGAAGTCTAAAATCTTTCTCCAAGGGGCAAAATTAGCATGTATGGCTTGCCCCTTCTCACCAGGTTACTGATCAAATCTGGTGTATATCAGAAGTAACAGAATGGTGAGTATTGATCGAAGGAGAATGCAGGAAATGTCAATTTCCCTTTCTCCGAGATCTAACAATACTCACCATTCTGTTACGGACCCAGCCTCCCAGCCCCACGGAGGCAAGCCATAGTTTTCTCTTGTTTGGTGGCTATGCAAACAATATGAGCTCTATGGTAAACGGGTACTCGGCAGTTGGGAGCCGAGTACCCGGTTCCCAGGAGTCGGTAAAGCTTTCTAAGTCTATAATCCTAGAGCCGCTGTCAGGGCCAGCTGTATATCAGAAGTAACAGAATGGTGAGTATTGTTAGATCTCGGAGAAAGGGAAATTGACATTTCCTGCAATCTGTGACATAGGTTGCTTTGTCTTATCAATAAACAAGTGTGACATGCTATATCTGTGACATAGGTTGCTTTGTCTTATCAATAAACAAGTGTGACATGCTATATCTGTGACATAGGTTGCTTTGTCTTATCAATAAACAAGTGTGACATGCTATATCTGTGACATAGGTTGCTTTGTCTTATCAATAAACAAGTGTGACATGCTATATCTGTGACATAGGTTGCTTTGTCTGTTTGTCAGTAACGTAAACACGTTTTACAGAGCGACTAACAGACAGTTGTGAGTCACAAGGAAAAAGCACAAAAGGTAAGCTTAAGTGCATCTGTGGTCTAATAGCCAAGGAGCCTGAATTCACGACACAAAAGTTGCAATCTATAATAATGGATTGACGCAAACATTTTGTGGTGATCTTACATCACCGAGACACCAACACACTACAGCAAATGTGCATTTGTCGATCCATTTCCTATTTTGCTGCAATTATTTTAAATACGTGGGTCCTGGTGTCCCAGATAGTTCATACCAGACAATGCAAGATATTCAAATCTAGTTTGCCATCATGCAAGCAAAAGCTGTAAAATTATCTTTAATTTTCTCACACACCGATAGATACATAACATTTATTTGCAAATCTGAACTAAGTATTTATTAGCTGCCACATTTCTTGAAATTTGTGGCCACCAATTCTTATACTTTGTAACGGTCAATCTTCTGGAATGAGCAGATTTATGCCAGTAGCTTATATTTTAATGGGTTAAAACCCATTGACTGATAAATTTCATGTATCTCAATCTCAGCGCAAACAATCAGGAAAGCTGTTGAATATTCTGAACTTAATATGACTGGAAGCCACTGCAGCAATGGCTTCTAGTCATATTAACTTCAGAATATTCAACAGAAATATGCTATACATTGTAGAGAGAATTTACTTTTTCAGGCATTTCAAGTCACAAGATGATGGGTGGTCCATAATACTAGGTAATAGAGAAGATTGATCACGACTGAAGACATGTTATTGCTTTAACATTTAGGGGCTTGCTTATTCAATGCCTTAACCAAGAAAACAAGTTTTCCAAGTTCTTTCTCATTTTGGCTACATTGGCTGCATTATCAGTAACAACACTTCCAACAGATCACTTAAAATCTGTCTCTGCTTTCTCAATGAAGGATTTGGCTAAGTTTGTGAGATATTCTGTATTGTGTGGATTTCCAGAGGTCAGTCCTTTCTTCTTCTTCTTCTTTTTGTTCGCTGATCATACTGCCAGTCCTGTATGTGACTATCGACATGATCATAAGCGTTAAGTGCGTGGATCCATGGTTTATTAGAGTGCGCCGTGCGGCCTGGAACCTCCATCTTCAGCGCTCGAGGTTTCTGTCAGGGTTACCTCACCCTTACTTCCTTTAGTCGCCTCTTACGACACGCAGAGGATACGGAAGGTGTATTCTAAGCGCCACCTACAGGGCAGAGAGGTCAGTACAAGACACACAGTTTTTCCAGTAAGTACATCTGCACAGTTCCTATACTCCTTTTCATACACCATTGGTAGGAATTTGTCAGCGATATCCTTTCTAGGAGGAGTGTAGCCAGGTCTTAACTTCTCAACCATTTGTACGAAGTGAGGATGGTCAACAAGATGAAATGCAGAGTTGGTAGCAAATACCATCGTAGCTACTTGTTCATCAAGTTCAGCCTTTTGAGAGGCTGTGGGCTTGACAAGAAAGCTGTCCAAACTGGGGCTTTTCTTTAAGTTGGGCTGAGGCAGTGCTGGTCTCTTTGCAGTGGATGTAGATGGCATGGGCAAGTCAGATGAACCTGGCTCAATTGGTGGACTGTCTGAAAAAGAAAACAAATTTCCTAAATTGATGTACTGGTATATCAGATAATTATATCATGCCAAAATTAAAAGGCAACAAGTTCCAGTTAAATTAGTTTTAAAATCTACAACATTTTTTTCTGTATTATATAGTTCTCTTGAAATTGAGACACTGGTATTTCAAGGTTTAAAGGGAGGGAGAAGGAAACTATCAAATGATGTTTCTCGCTAATTTCATACAATATTAAATTACTACTCTGGCAAAAAATGTAAATGAATCAGATTAATTTTGGAAAAAACATTTACTAGCTCTAGTAGTGCTTAACTTGCAAACGATTCGTGCCATTGCTGGTCCTAAGCGCTCCATCATCTGTCACCTGTGCAGGTACCGCATACCTGAATTAAGAATGAAAGTCGAAAGCAGTCCTGAATATAGTTTTGTAAGCTATACGAATAGTATTTTTAGAGGTGCCGATACATAGTGATTATCTCTCTAGATAATGTTAATTCACTGTTGATAATTTTGAAAACACACGTATTTGAGAGTCCATGTTTCTGGTGAAATCAAGGATTTTCGGTCAAATTGATTTCAAAATATGTTGCTCTTTCCAGTGTCGTAACATGATACCTTGCTGAATATAGTTTGAAATTTGTGTGACTGAAAGTCACTCGAAACAATGGTTTTCAGTCAATTGCTTTAAAATCAGACAGTATTTTATGTGTAGTATGTAGTGGTTAATCAGCTTAACGCGAATATAACTGAGATTATATGACTGGCTGTAGAGAATATTATTCATTCGTCGCCATACACCAGTCTATTTTCTGGCACTTCGACTACCACCATCTAATTATTTGAAAATTATTCAACAGTTATCCTATAATATATTTCTACAACGGACACCATATGGATAAACTATATAAACAGATATAAAGGCAGCAAGGTATTCCAGTCTAATTATTTTCAAAATATTCGACAGTTATCCTATATGCTAGTGTGAAAAGGAGCTGCTGGGAATTTATAGGAGAAAGTCCATACAGACAGGTGGTCATTTGATAAGGGGATTAATTCCAGGAAGCCAGCAGACAATCACCGGATTATCTATAGGCACGTACAATGGGGTTTGCTTTAAACAACCAGAAACGTCCTCAGCAAATCACGACGCACATGAACTCGCTTGACGTGCACTGAACGTAGTCTGTAAAAATCTTCCGATCAATACAGACCATCTTTCTGAATTCCAAATTTTTCAAATTGTTCAAAATTTCAATTTTAAACCAGAGAATTTCATTTTTTATACCCCGCCAATAACTCCGTTACCATTTGTCCGATCACATTGAAACTTCATAGGGTGGTTGGACTAGGTCTTGGGAAGAAAGCTATCGAAATCGACGAAGAACCAAAATCCAAGATGGCCGCCAGCTTCCGGATGATAACTTAGTTGCCGTTTATCGGATCGCTTTGAAACTTCATGGAGTGGTTGGACTAGGTCTGGGGAATAAACCTATAAAAATTGACGATCCAAAATCCAAGATGGCTGCCAGCGGCCATCTTGAAAATTGGTTTCCGAATGATAACTCTGTTACCGTTTATCGGATCTGTTCAATGAGAATTACCCCTTTCAAACCAAGTCGCAGGTATGACAGATTCTTAATAATTTAAGAAATAATCTGTTGAATATTTTGAAACTAATTTGGCTGGAAGCTGTTGCTGCCTTAGGCAGTAACAGTTTCCAGTCAAATAAGTTTCAAAATATTCAACATGTTATTGGTATGGTTGCTTTGAAATTAACATACTATTGTAGTGCTGAAAGAATTAATGTCTTAGACTAAGAGTAATACTATATATACACCTGTGCAAAAGTTAAGCACCAGCAAAAACAATAGAACGTAGAAACATGATGGTACAACTAGGCTGCCATACTTTTTGTCCCCGCGTTAGATGACATAATTCCAAGTACGAAATGCACATGCATGCATGACTTCACGCCGCTTGATGTCCGTGCGTGGCGGGAAACAGCACACGTGTTCAGTTATGTAAAAGTCCAGTTTGAGGTGTAGAACATTACATACAGATTTAGGCGACAAGATTAGGAATTTTGTGTTCATGACCGTGGTTTATTTGTACAGAGAGAATTAGCTCTTGATTGTGAACCGCTATGGCAAGACGAAGGTTAAGTGATCGTGTGAAATGGCAAATCATAGGCATGCATACCACTGGTATGTCATGCAGAGAGATTGGCAGACAGCTGAACATTAACCATACTGTAATCAGTTGTTTGATTGCAAAACATGGGCAAACTAACGAGGTGAAGGACAGGCCTAGATCTGGAAGACCGAAGAAGACTACTGCCCATGATGATCGAGCCCTAGTATGCCTTGTTAGGAGATCTCCATTCACCAACAGCAGAGTGCTCAGCCAGCAATGGGAAACACGCAATAGAGTGTCAATGTCTACCGTCAAAAGGAGACTGTATGCTGCTGGCATGAAAGCTAGGAGACCTGTCAGACATCCTCTCCTCACTGCACACCACAAAGAGGAGCGTCTGAGGTGGTGCAACGAAAGAAGACACTGGAACATGAGATCCTGGAGACGGGTACACTGGTCCGATGAAAGTCGGTTCCTGCTTCATGCCACAGATGGTCGAACTCGTGTATGGAGGTCCAGACGCACGGCGTACGACCAACGTAACATCATGGAAGAAGTTCCATTTGGTGGAGGTTCCATTATGATATGGGGGTGCATCTCATTTGATTGTAAGCTGGATCTGTTGACTGTACCTGGAACACTAAATGGACAAAGATATCAAGATTCCATACTGGATAGAGTTGTGGTCCCTCATTTTGTAAATCATGCACCTGGAACCCACCCTATATTCATGGATGACAACGCCCGACCACATCGTGCTAGAGCTGTGCATGAATACCTCCGCCAGAATGCCATCGAAACCCTACCATGGCCAGCAAGGAGCCCTGACATGAACCCTATTGAGCATATCTGGGACATTCTGGGAAACATGGTGAGAAGGAGGGATCCTCCTGTGCAGAACCTATAGGAATTAACAGACGCACTCCATCTTGAATGGCAACGAATACCACAATGGCGTATCAGTCGGTTGGTGACCAGCATGAGACGTCGTGTCCAGGCCGTCATCCAGGCACAAGGTGGATATACCCGGTATTAATGATGACAGTCTCAAACTCGTGCACAGATGTTAAACTTCGTTTTCAGACACCATTAATGACAATCTAGCCACATATGTCAACTGTAGGGCAATAGTTGTCAGTTGTGTCAACGTAACCATATTCAAGCCTCGTTTTCAAGTTCAAACAAAAACATACAGTGTTTCCCCACCATCATAATCAGCATTCCTCTAGTTGCATTATTACCTCTTGCACTAAGATGGATGGGTACATAAATGTTTATGCTATTGCTTTCTTCATAGCACATGAATATACCCTCGCATGTGCGTAAAAATAGGGTGGTGCTTAACTTTTGCACAGGTGTATAGTTGTAACAATTAAATTTAAATTCTTTTCCAAAACGTATTCGTTTTCTAGCTTGACCAGTTAAAATATATTAAAGTCAATTTATAAACCAAAATTGATTTCTGAAATCATGATCGATCGGTTGGTTGAACATACAAACCAATTAATCATTGATCAAATCGATTAATCGGAACAACACTAGCGTGCATGTGTACATGCATGTGTGTATGGTCATGTACTGCATGTGGTTGTGTGTGTGTGTAAGTGTGTGTGTGCATACGTCCGTGTATGTATGGGTGTGTGTTTCTTGGGGGATACCTTAGGATGATTTATGGTCGTAGATCCTACTGGACTATGTGACCGTATCTCTGCTCTGCTTCTAGCACTTGGTGACTATCTTGAATTTTCTTATAATTTTCCAGAACCCTGTAAAACACTGCTCCTTAATTAATGTCCTTCTTTCACCAAAACTTGGGTAGAACGATCCTTAGTGACTCTAGGAGTTAACATATCAAAGAGGAATTAGGATTGACCAATTTTTTGGGCCGGTCATTTTGGATTTTCCAAAGATTATCCGAAAATCCTTTAAGACATTTCTTCCCCCTAAACTGCTCAGCAGATTTTCACCAAATTTGGCTGTAAGGAGCTCTGGTAGGCTCCAGAAATTCAGAATTTTTATTGATTGATTTTTCCAGTGGCCAAAATTTGATGGAACGTGAATTTGCAGACTAAGAGATTATTTTTTAAAATTTACCCTTGGAATGACTGGCTTGGTTATCGGGCAAGTCATTTCAGTGGTATGTTTTCAAAAATAGCCTTAGACTGCAAATGGAGATTTCTAAACGCCTGCAGAAGGCGTTTTTGGCTAGCTTGAATGTTAAAGGGGTAATCAATTTAAAACATCTGCAGTGATCTTAAATAGTGTCCATTTCAAGATCAAGTTATGGTAACGCTCATATCAAAATGATTGGCTCTATAACCAAGCCAGTCATTCCAGTGGTAAATGTTCAAAAAACATCTTCTCTTGGTCTGCCAATGGACATTTTCTAAGACAAATTTGAGTGTTAAAGGTTTATCATTAGTCATTAAATTTCACATTTGGCTTAGTGGATACAAATTTATAGGCCAAGAAATATTTTTTTGAAAATTTGGCCCTGGAATGACTGATTTGGTAACTGAGCTAATCATTTCAGTGGAAAATTTTTAAAAGATAGTCCTATCTTGGCTCAAGTTGGCTGACAAGTACATGAACATTCGCTATGGAAAAATTTAGATTGCTTTATCAGTTGCTATCATTAACCATTTAACACCTTAACAATCACATTTGTTCAAGAAAAGTTCAATTTTCTCATAGAAAATGTCCATTTGTAGACCAAGGGAAGACTATTTTTGAAAAATTACCACTGGAATGACTGGCTCAGTTATCGAGTCAGTCATTCCAGTTGAAAATTTCTTAAAAGTAGTCTTCTCTTGGTCTGAAAATTGACATTACTCAAGACCACTGCTGAAGCTTTTTTTGGCTGATATGAGTGTCAAAGGTTTTACACTCAAGCTGAACAACAAATTACTTTTGCAGTTGTGGTCTTGAGAAATGTCCATTTGCAGACCAAGGGAAGACTTTTTTTTTTTAATTTACCACTGGAATGACTGGCTCGATAACCGAGCCTGTATTTGCAGTAGTACATCTTCCAAAATTATCTTCTGAGTCTGCAAATGGACGTCTATGAGAAAATTGGAATTTTTCTTGAAATGATTTGAGGGTTAACTGTTTAAAGGTGTAAGTAGTGAACCAGGTGACAGGTGTTGACATATATAGCTTGTGTTCGTGTGTGTGTGGTGGGTCACCATGGCTGTATGTTATGCATCCACAATCAATGAAATATATTATGAATTATTTGAATTATTTGGTTTGATAAATATCCCCACATTTTGAAAAAACAGGGTATTAAAATTGCTTTCATCTGTCCATCGCACATGCCCGCTCAAACTGTTGTGGGGAATTCAACCAAATTTGTTATGTGGGTTACCCATATAATTGTGGATTGCGTGGCGACCTTTACATTTGGCTCTTCCCCCATGGGGAGAGTCATGGGTGGGGGGAGGCGGTGTCCAAAGAGCAATATATCCTGAAACTGTCATCCATGCTATCTCCTACCGAACCGTTGTGTGGTTGCAAATCAAACAAATTTGGTATGCGAGTTACCCATATAATTGCAGATTGTGTGACACCCTCTGGGTGGGGAAGGGGTCAAGAGATCAAGAAGTTGATTGTAATGCAACTCCTCCGAAACAGTGGACAGAGTTCAAACAAATTTGGTAGTTGACTTACCCATATGGTTGTGGAGTGCAAGAGGACATTTACCTTTGGATCCAACCCCAGGTTTGGGGTTGGGGATCAAAGTGATGAACTTGGGGATTTGCAATTTCACATCAAGAGTATACTTACCTCTCTGATACTCTATGATATTTCCCAAATATCGGGAAATATCAACCTAGCTTCAATAAGACTCAGAATTAAAAAGAAACCGCCCCCACTGAGCAGGTTACTCAACTGACAGTCCAGCGGATGTGCGGCCCAAACTTGCGCATGCGCGGGGCTGTCTCGGATGGTATATCCGGGAGTCGCGCTAACTTATGGATACATCTATATTAGGCTAGCTCTTTTGGGGGGAGGCCTATATATTAGCTAACGCATGCTGTGCTTTGTATTTTCAGATACATTTAGCTGATTTCTGACATGTATCCTTCATTTGAACAATAATTTGTACTTGGTTTTCTGGGTCAAAGCAATTTATGAGTTTGTAGAGCGAATTATTACCATAAGAAATAATTTTTCCGCATTGCCCCGCCCCCTCCCCCCAAAACAGGGTTTGGATTCAGGATCAGGTATTCCTGCTGTTGTTCAGCAAGACTTTACTCATTCTTCAGGAGTTATCTTTTGAGTTTAAGTATGGAGAGAAAATTTTCAGTCAATTTATCTCTAAATAATTTTTTGGAAATGTTATAAATGAGTGTTGTGTTATTTATCTCTCTGGATGGTTTGCATAGGTTCATTGTGTTTATAAAGTTCAACTACTAAAGAATCTTTGTATTGCGTATGGAGTCTAGCATTCACCTCTCCAGTATTCAAGTTCAAATTCTAATTTTCTCCCTTGTCTTCTTGATAGAAGAATAAGAAGTTTTTAGGATTTGTTTACCTTTAGCCAGTTCCATAGTTTTTTCTATGGGCCTGGCTTATCGTTTTCATCTAGTGGTCTAAGTTTTCCATAAGGAATTTATTATCCTTCTGCAATTGTTTTTTTGGTTTGTCATAGCTAAAAACTAATTGTTTCCGTTTGTGTCTTTTCAGAGGGTTATTGAAAACAAATGCCCTTCCTGCCACTGTTTCGTGAAGGCCCGCTTTTTCCCTCATGACTGCACTGGGTGCAGTACATGCCAGTCCTTACTAAATTGCCATGTGTGTGAGTCATGACCGGTGATGGTATTTACTGATTTTATAAATCAGCAGGTAAAGGACTGGGCGGCAGATGAAAAAAGGTGACTCACTGGGTGCAGTACATGCCAGTCCTTACTAAATTGCCATGTGTGTGAGTCATGACCGGTGGAGGTATTTACTGATTTTATAAATCAGCAGGTAAAGGACTGGGCGGCAGATGAAAAAAGGTGACTTGACAAAGAGTTGTGGTAAGAAGAGGAGGGCATGCATGCCAGACATGGAGGTCTTCCATCTGGAAATGATGGGAGACATTCACAGATCTTGTCCCGGAGTTGCTTCCCAGCTTGTTTCCCGGTTCAAGTTCGTCATTGTCTTCCTCATTGTGTTGCCGTCTCTGGGTCTAGTTCTGTTAGGCAGCCAGTTTTCGTGGTAGACCTAGAGATGGCTGCCCCTGGTCTAGCGCTGAGGCTTGACTCGCCCGTGGGCCCGGGAGCGAAAGCCATGGCTAAGGCTAAGGGTATCAGCGCCTCACGCAATACCCCTCCTGCCCAGGCCGAGTTTGATCCCTTTTCCAGCTTGGTGTCTAATATTTCTGGGCGGGAAGAAGAGGACACTGTTATGGCCACGGAAATGGAAATCCATCTATGATGTCATGCATGTAGCCCCCCATGACGCCGTAGATCAATCTCCTGGAATAGCCACGGCGCAAGCCATGCCGACTTGTGGGTCTGTATGCCTTCCCTGGCTATCCAGGACCAGGAGTATGTCCAGCTCCAGCTGTTACCCCACCGGTGAATGTGGTTGAGGAATACGAAGGCCCTAGGCTCGTCGAGCATTCACAGGTGACCACCGAGGAGGACTGGCTGGATGCTTGCCAATGGCTGGTAACAATCAAGCCAGAACTCAAGGTGGATCCACCGGCTTCCCAGCGGGACCAGTGCTTGTGGTTGGGAGGGAAGCCAGTGATGAGCATGCCATCTCTCCCGTATGCGGAGAATATCGTGGATATGTTCGCTGTGGCAGAGACATCCATTCAGCCAAATGGACACCTTGAGAAGGCCCCTCGTGAGGTGTCACGGTGCTGCCGTATTAATTCTGATCTTTATCAGAAGTACGGGGTCGTCCCAAAGCCTTGCACGGATGATCGTGCAGCTTTGGACAAAGACACGCAGCCAGGGTTCCGGTCTGACACTTGTGCGCTAGCCCTGTGCGCAACGCAAATTCCACACTGTGGGACAGGGAGGAAAGTACAAGAGGAGCCATCTCGGCTCTCTCGCATGTTTGCCAGCTGCTACAGGGGTAGTAGCAGCATCTGTGGCCTGCCAAGCATCTCTTACAGTCCAGAGAACCATCCAGGACGGCATTAACCTGGCTCTGGATTGTATGATGAGATCCGTAACCAGTTTATGGGCGAGGCGCACATTTGCCCTTGACAATTTGTGCCTCTCGCAGGACCTGTACACTCGGTTTCTTCGGACGCCGATGTCAGGTCCAGGGTTGTTTGGAGGTGAAGGATGCCTGCACCGCCAACAAACCGTAAACCAGGTGAATAACCAGAGGGAGCTGCATGAGCAGTTTGAAGTGCTCCACACGGAGCGTGTTTGAGCAGCACTCCCTGCCTTCCACCCTCAGCAGGCTAGAGGTGGTGGTGGCCCAGTCAGAGGCCAACCACCTACGCAGCTTCGGCCACGGCAACGCCAGCGTAAGCCAGCTAGGGACGGAGCATGGGCTCCTCCAGCGCAAGCCGCCAGGCAGCCCGCATACCGAGGTGCATGTGACGCTGGCAGAGGAGCGCAGGGTTCTGGCCGTGGGAGCCGAGCCTGATGAGCACTCACAAGGGTCACACCAGTGCTGCTAGGACAGCCACCAGAGACAGGACAACTTTTGCACTTCTCGGGTCCACCTCAATCCTTAGGTGCACCCGTGGGAGGCCGCCTGGCCTTTCACATGCAAGAGTGGGAGCGGGTTACTCAGGACCGCTCAGTCTAGTGATGGCTTTCAGTCGGTTACCATCCCGACTGGATATCAAACCAGCCTGTCTCTGGTTCCGATCTCGACTCAAAATCCGCAAGATTCAGATCAGCGGTTGTGTATAGAGGAAGAAATTCAATCCCTCATACAAAAACATGCAATTCAACCCGCACAAAAATGTCCGGGTTACTATTTAACCATGTTCCTAGTGACAAAAAGCACTGGAGGGTGGAGACCAATTCTCAATGTCAAACCTCTCAACAGGTTTATACTCACACAAAGTTTCAAAATGGAAACTGTAAGAACGGTGTTAGCAGGATTGAGGAAGGGAATGTGGACAGCATCAATAGATCTAAAAGATGCTTATTTTCACATTCCCATTGCGAAGAGCTTTCATCGGTTCCTGAGATTGGCATTTCAGAGCCGCCAGTGGGAATTCAGGGCTCTCCCATTTGGTATATCGACAGCTCCTTGGGTCTTCACTCGAGTGGTCCAAGCTATTACATCATACCTCCACAGGTACATAGACGACTGGCTGTTAAAAGCACACAATCAGGAAAGTCTATCTAGAGATAGGGTATGTTTACCCTTCTCAGGAGAGAGTAGAAGTACTCATCTCAGTCATACAGTCAGTGTGCAACAGTCATCATGTCCTGGCACGGGTCTACTTGAGAATGCTGGGGTTGATGGTTTCTCTGGAACCAGTCATTCCACAGGCAGCCTTACGCCAACGGCCTATCCAGTTATTTCTCATGACACAGTGGACCCATGGTACAGGACTCCTGGACTCAAAGGTGTCAGTGTTGGAACCTCTTATTCACCACCTTCAATGGTGGATGGAAATAGAGAATCTCCTGGCAGGGGTGATGTTGTCACCTCCCTATCCTCAGTTAACGATGTACACAGATGCATCAATGGAGGGATGGGGAGCTTGCCTGGAAGAAGAAAAAGTATCAGGGCTTTGGAATCTGGATCAGTCAAAAGACCATATCAATCTGCTAGAAATGCGAGTGGTAGTCTTAGCCATGGAACACTTCCTAGAGAAGGTCAGGGGCAAGATTGTTCTGGTTCGATCAGACAATACAACAGTAGTGACTTACATAAACCGCCAGGGCGGAACGAAGTCACCCAGTCTCTGTATGATGACATGGAAACTGCTTTGCTGGTGCCTAGATCATGGGATTTCTCTGAAAGCAGTTCATATTCCAGGAAGGCTAAATCTATTAGCGGACTCATTGAGCCGAAGAATGAGCTTCTTCCCACGGAATGGCAACTAAATCAATGTGTGGCGGACCGTCTATTCAACCACTCGGGCAAGTCCAACATAGATTTATTCACAACGAACAAGAATGCGAAGATGATGACGTACGTCTCTCCGATTCCAGATCCGAGTGCTATCGCAATAGATGCGTTAGCTATCAGCTGGGAGGGAATGTATGCATACACATTCCCGCCAGCAATCCTGATTCCAAAAATTCTCCAGAAAATCAGGCAGCAGGAATGCCAAGAGCTTCTGATTACCCCAAATTGGCCAAGCCGATCATGGTATACGGATCTGCTGGACCTTCTGGTCGGCAATCCTGTTCCTCTGTCTCTGATGGACAACATAATCTTCCAGGGGAAGGTCTTGCACAACAACCCGTCAATGTTCCAATTGACTGCGTGGATGTTGTCAAGGAATCAGCAGTTAAGGAGGGCTTTTCTGGGCAAACAGACATGTTTATGGAAAAAGCCAGAAGGGGGTCAACCTCCAGAGCGTTTAATTATAAAATCAACAAATTTACTGAATGGTGCTCAAAAAGATGTATTAATCCATTGGATGCATCTATTCAGGTAGTAGCCGGTTTCCTCTGTCACCTTTTTGATGCCTATAGCCTCAAGCCTAACTCTATTGCTGGCTACAAGTCCGCTTTAATGTCAGTTATCCCTTGCTTGGCTAATAGGGGAAGTGATGAAGTATGTAATCTAAATACTTTAATCAAAGGCATGGGTAATCTAAGACCAAGGAATCCACCAGTGATTCCGTCTTGGAGTTTATCGTTAGTACTTCAAGTATTAGCGGATAAACCCTTTGAACCACTAAGCTCCCTGTCCATGAAAATGTTGACGCTTAAAACAGTTTTTCTGATTGCTGCATCTTCAGCTAGACGAAGAAGTGAAATACATGCTTTGTCAGCAGAGCCAGACCGTTTTGCGGTTATAGAGGAAGGCCTCAGGCTTCTACATGGAGGTAGCTTTATGGCGAAAAACCTGTCTAAAATATCCTGGTCAGCCTATTGTTTTACCCGCTTTGACTAGGTTTGATTGTTAATTCAAAGGCTTGGTGTCCTGCCCGTGCATTAACACGTTATAAACAACGTACATAGGAATGGCGGACGGAACCTAGTGCTTTATGGCTATCTTACATTGAACCCCATGGGAGAGCTTCTAAAGATACCATTTCTAAGTGGATTGTGGAATGCATCCAGCATTGCCACAAAGGCGCCACAGGAACACAAGTTGACATGGCCAAGGCTCATAGTTCCCGTGGCGTAGTGACATCTACGGCTCTGTTTAACGGAGTGCCGTTGAATGACATTATGTCAGTAGCACAATGGCACTGTGAGTCTAGTTTTACAGATCATTACCTTCGTGACACGTCAAATCCGCTTGCCTTATCGATTTTACATAAATGTCAAACTGTATAAATTTGTAAATATTGTACATACGGCTGTTGACTCACACACAGTGCAATTTACTGGTGGAATCCCCGCTTTTCCATACACTACCTATCATCGCCAGCGGTGATTAAAGGGAATCTCGTCAAAATAGGTTAGTCCTATATTTGGTGATGGTTATTTTTTTTCACGATTTTTATTACTTACTAAAATGGTGACGGTTTGTGTTCTTTGTGGTTCCATCTGAGAGTATACGAAATGGAGCTTTTGTCCGATGTCTTATAGTACTTTAGCATGAGTACATAGAGAGAGAGTATAGGAGATTGAGGTCATCGCTTCCTCTTTTTATAAAAGAGGGGGGGTGGTGGAAGCGCCTGTTAAACGGTCATTACTCTCAACATCGGTCGTGTTAGCCGATATCCAAGTCATTTCCTGATTGTGTTTACATACGCAATTTCAGATGTTTTTTGTGCTCCAAAAGCAAAAGAGCTTGCTCTTCCAGGGATGAGCCGGTCTTCTGACCTTCGCCTCCCTCCCGCCAAATTCTCTTACAAATTCTGGGTATATCATAGAATATCAAGGTGGTAAGTATACTCTTGATGTGAAATAAACAAAATCACAGATTTCTTTTTTCACGAGAGCGTTCACTTGATACTTACCACCATGATACGATCCCGGCCTCCGCCCCACAGTGGCTCTGTGTTTTATGTTGCAATTATGTCAGCCAATAATTTGGAATAGAAAGAGACAGCCCCGCACATGCACGAGTTTGGGCCGCACATCCGCTGGACTATCAGTTGAGTAACCTGCCCAGTGGGGGGGGGGGGGGGGTGGTGTGTGTGTGCGGTTTCTTTTTAATTCTGAGTTTTATTGAAGCTAGGTCGATATTTGGGAAATATCATAGAGTATCAGGGTGGTAAGTATCAACTCTCATGAAAAAAGAAATCTGTGATTTCGTTTATGATGTGTTATCGATCGAACAATCTAGTTTGATATTTGTTTTAAAGATTGAGTCAAATTATTTTCAACAAATTTTACCTTGAAATTCTGGTGCCTTAATTTCAGAACAAAGTATATGTACATGTATATATTGGAAAACTGTTGAATATTCTGAAACTAATTTGACTGAGGGTTAGCCGTTTAATACTCCAGCTGGCCAAAAACAGCTCCTGCACTGGTCTTGAGAAATGTTGATTTGCAGACTGGGAAAAGACAATTTTAGAAAATTTATCAGTGAAATGACTGGCTCGATAATCGAACCAGTCGTTCAAGTGGTAAATTTTCTAAAATTATCTTCGGTTGGTTGGCAAATAGACATTTTCTGTGAGAAAATCTAAATTTTCTTGAATGAATTTGAATATTAAATGGTTAAGTGCATAAACTGCAGCAAAAGCGGTACTTGGATCTTAGGTTAAAACAATACTATTTTTGAAAATTTACCACTGGAATGACTGGTTCTGTTATCTCGCAAGTCATTCCAGTGGTAATATTTCAAAAACAACCTTTTCCTCACCAGAAAATGGACATTTGTCAAGAACACTGCGGCTAAAACTTGTTTTGGCTTGGTTGACCATTAAGATTTAAAGAAATCTGGACTACTAAGATTTAAAGAAATCTTAACTACTGACCATTTGTCTTTTTTCGTAGTAATTTAAATAATGATAAGTGTCTTGAATGGAAAATGAAGAAGACCTTGGTCTATATCTCTAACCTAATATATAGACAGGTAACCCCTTAATGTTCAAATTTGGTCAAGAATCTCACAATATTTCCTTATTGAATGTCCATTTGCAAGCCACGAGAAACTACTCTTGAAAATTTACAACTAGAATGACTGGCTTGATAATCCAGTTCAGTTCAATAAATTTTCAGAAAGAGTCTCTCCTGCAAATGGACATTATTCAAGAGCATTGTAGAGGCTGGTTCGTAATGAAAGAGTTAAACCTGTGTATTGATAGCTAATGCTTTCATTTGGAGTGAAAAAATAGTCGTTCTAATTGTAAATCATGTAGGTGTAAGACCACCTGTTCTAATGTACCACTGATTTTGTCACATTGAGTGACCACAGGTCTGTGTTTATTGAAAATCGGTGATTTTTAAATGTTAACAAGTTTTACAGTAGTTTGCAGAAGATCTATAATCCCCATAAATTAATAGCTGTTAGTCCACCGTACCTTCTAATTTTAGCATGGATTAGGAAATCTGTAGCGTAACCCTGGACTTTCAGTTTTGGACGTCCATATTTCAAATTTGCCCCCCCCCCCCCGATTTCAGGGTGGGGGGTTCCTGAGACCACCAAAATTTAGATGCCATGGGAAAGACTATGAGCTCATATACTGCATATGAAATAATCACAAAGCAAGATTGTAACATGTGTTTCAATGGACTTTTCCACTTTTAGCTAAACCCTGCCCATCTCAATCTAAGCTCCACCCACACCACATCCGTGTTGGGATCGATCGATCTCTGAACTCTCTGACTATCAATTTCCAGAAAACTATACAAATAAGTTGAATATTTTGAAATTAATTTGACCGCGCAGTCAAATTAGTTTCAAACTTTTCAACAGAATGTTTATTAAATAGTAAAGACAGACAATTCGTACAACGTGTCGGACTATTAAGCGGTAAAGACAGGCTACATCGAATCAATCATGATGTCACGATTATGTCGTCAAGATACGCATAACGTAGTTGATTGTGACATCATATGATGGATGGATAAACTGGAATGGTAAGTTACTTCATTAACCCTAGCAGTCAAGATGGATCAAGAAACTGTAATTGTGTGCTGAACTGAACGTCTGTGGATTCAGGGAAGAAGACTAAAATTTTTATCAAGCGATGGATTTAAATTTTCAAGAACGATCTTGGCCTGCAAAATGGACATTTCCCAGAACTACTGGTTAAAGTAACCCTTTAATGGTCAAGCTGGGCAAAACCGGCCTCTGCAGTGGTATTGAGGAATGTCCATTTGCAGGTCCGAAGAGGACTATGTTTGGAAATTTATCACTGGAATGGCTGAATCGATAACCGAGCCAGTCATTTGAGTTATACAGTCATTCAAGTTTTGAAGTTCCTGAAATATGTTCTCTTGGCCTGCAAGGGGACATCGAATAAACAAATATTTTTCAATTTTGTTGACCAAATTTGAGCATGAAAGGGTTAAAGGCTTAAGCAGCTTTGATGCGTGTAACGAAGCTTATTTCCACCTATCTCAAAACACGGGGGATTAGCTGGGTGGCAATAGCTCTGCTACATTTCAGAAATTGCCAGGATGAGGTGGCAGGCGAAAAAGGGTGAAGACACTTCAATAGTATTCAACAAGAGGGTTCTTCAAATAATAAATGACTTCAACTTCAAATAATTTTTAATTGACTCTATACACAAACTGATGTTGATACAAAATTTCTATACAAACTAAGAACGCTATATCTATCTACTATTCTGGCTTAAATCTCTGTCTACTATCTATCTATCTATCTATCTCTCTATCTCTAGCTCTGACTCTCACTGTTTCTCTCACTCATTCTATCTGCCAAATATACAAATTCATTTACATTTTATAGCTAGCAGTCGTTAGAGTCAACAAAAAGGTAGTCAAGAGACATGTTCGAAATAAATTCAGAACATGTCTAAAATCATGAATAATTTGTTTAAAGAATCAAGTTTTTACTAATAGTACTTTTGTGAATACCAGATTTATGCAATTCAACGAAAAATATAATTAACAACTTTCATTCTGTATACGTGCTGACAGTATTTTACTGACAAATTCAGAAAATCCTGATGACTATTTTGAAAACAATCAAAGCAAAAGTTGTTTCTCCTTGAGGCAGCAACAACTTTCAGTCAAACTATTTCCAAAATAATATGCAGGCTTCTTATGCCAATGTCGTGAAATCATATTTATGGGAATTCAGAATGAAAATGGTTATCGGATTATAAACATGCATTTTCATAAGTATGTTATTATATATAAAAGTTCAGCATATACATGTCTTGGAATACTGTGGTTTATTATGTCCACACTGCAGGCTGAGTCGCTTTAATTGTCCTGGCTAGTAATTGGGCTATTGTCCTCTGTCCACTATACCCCTAGAATTGTCACGCTTGATTTCATATGATTCAGCTGGTCACAATTATGAACATTCTAGTTTATACTGGTTAAAATCAATACTATATAACTTCACACAGAATTTCCTATACCTGGCCTAATAGCACCATGACATGTGCATGCCCTGCATTGTACTATAAATTTCAAGTCGATCTAGACTAAAACAGACAATGTATGAGACTTATTTACTAATTTATAATGTCATTGAATCTGTAAACTAATAAATATAACAAATCTGGCCTAAATATAATCATGTTTCATGTTTTCAATGTAAATAGTAGAATGAGGACAGTGGGCCAAATTGTGTGTGGGTTTAGGGTAACAGACTCATTTGTTGTGCTATATTATGACATAGGATACCTCAAGTATACCTGTAATAAACTGTAAATTTAACCCTTTAATGGTCAAGCCGGCCAAAACTAGTCTATGCTTTAGTCTTGTGGAATGTCCATTCACAGGACAAGTGAACACAAGTTTTGAAAATTTACCACAGAAATGACTGGCTCAATGACCGAGCCAGTCATTCCAGTGGTAAATTAAAAAAAATTCTATTCTCTTGACCTGTAAATGGACATTCAATCAGCAGATATTTAAGTTTTGTTGACCACTAACCCTTTAACCCTATCAGCCAAACACAGCCTCTGTAGTAGTCTTGAGAAATGTGCATTTGCAGACTAAGAGAAGACTATTTTTGAAAATTCACCACTGGACTGACTGGCTCGATAACTGAACCAGTCATTCCAGTGATAAATTTTCAAAAATAATCTGTTGATCTGCATATGGACATTTTCTATGAGAAAATTAAATTTTCTTGAACAAATTTACGTGTTAAAGGGTTAAATGTTAAAACGTGTGTTTTAGGTCACCTGTTTAGCTCAGGTGTCTCTTAACCCTTTAACCCTCGAATTTGTTCAAGAAAATTTCCATTTTCTCATAAAATACCCATTTGCAGACCAAGAGAAGACTATTTTTGAAAATTTACCACCGTAATAACTGGCTCGGTTATTGAGCCAGTCATTCCAGTGGTAAATTTTCAAAAATAGTCTTCTCATGATCTGTAAATGGACATTTCTCAAGAGAACTACAGAAGCTGCTTTTTACCGATATGAGTATTAAAGGGTTAAGTGTGGTTCCATATAAATGCATATTTTATGGAGGGATCTGATCTGTCACTCAAATATCTGACATCATAAGTAATAACATGAATCAGAAATTGCAGACACTCACCTTCTTGTTTTTGTCATTTTAAAGCGTTTTCAAATTTCCCCCCCCCCCCCCCCCCCAGATTCTTCTGGATCACGCCCTAAGGTGTGAAATCCTAGTCTATGATCGCACCTTATCCTGTGCTAAATTTTTTTTATCCAAATCGGACCAGCAGCTACGTTGAAAGTCAGAAGTCAGACTCTGAATCCTGGTTTCAAAGTCTCAAATAGGTTCCACTACACATTAGGCTTGCGCGATTACGTGATTAAATCGAAAATCGCGATTATGTTTTAAATCATGAATTTACGTGATTAAAAATTAAATAATCAAATAATCGTGAATATTTTTTTATTGCATAAAATATTTCAAAACCTAACTTTCAATTACTTTTCAATGCGATCGGTCATGAAAAATGACATTTTGCTTAGTGAATGTATGTCCATTTGCAGGGCAAGAGAAGACCATTTTTGAAAATGTATTACTGGAATGCTCGAGCCAGACATTCCAGTGATACATTTTAAAAAATTGTCTTCTCTTGCCCTGCAAATGGACTTTTCTAATCACCATTGCAATTTTCGTCATAGACATTATTTTGATGTTATATCTTGGTAATTTGGATTCAAGCTGATTAATCGAGTAATCATGATTATTTTTTAATAATCGATCGCGACCACTCAACGCAATAATCGCACACGCCTACTACACATAAAAAAGTGGGCGGAGCTTAGGTAGAAATAGCGTGGCATAGCTAGAAATGGATCACTACATTGAGATAGCTCGTAATAACCATTTCACGGTCAAGACAGCTAAAAATTGTTTCCTCAGATGGCTTGAGAAATATACATTTGCAAATCAAGAAAATTTGAAAATTTACTATTAAAATGGCTGGTCAGTCATTCCAATAGAGAATTTTCAAAATATGGTTTTTTTCTCTGCCTGTAGATGGATACCGACTGGGCCAAATGTTTGATTTTCATGATTATTGTTAACCGTTAAAGGATAATTTTAGTGAAACGTTATGCTACATACAAATCACGCAACCCCACCCCCACACACACCTTCCATCGAGGCGCCACTCAAAATTTCAGAAAATGTATTTATAGTTTATTTAAGTTATTTTATGTATTTAGACATGTACCTGTATTTATAAATGTCATGGTGGAAAACTGTTCAGATCTATGATATTAGTAGAGGTTCACCAGAAACTGAAACACAGCACTGTAACCATCAAATTTTGTTCAAGTAAATTGAAACTTTCTCATCAAAAATGTACAAGAGAAGATCATTTCTTTAAATTTATCACTGGAATGACTGGCTTGGTTATCGACAGTTTCTTCATCATCGAGAGTTAACTAATGTTTCCTTATTGTTAATGAACCTTTCCAGCTTTAGCTGTGCCCCGCCCATCTCTAAGCTCCACCCACACTTCGCTCTGATCGATTCTGAATGCCCTAACTCAATTTCCTGAAAACTATACAGGTAATCTGTTGAATATTTACAGACCAAGAGAAGACTATTTTTGAAAATAAGACAAACAATTCGTACAACAACGTATAGTCCATCTTCAAATATGCGTTCCTGATGTACGTCATTCATTATGATGTCATTCTACACGTCGCGTAGTTGATTATGACGTAGAATAGAAAGATCTATTTCACAGTACATTTTATTTTGTTGTGGAAAGAATCAAGTTATTTCTGTGATGTATTGTACTAGAGCTGTAACAAACATTCGTTTGTTCGGAAATTCGCAAACCAAGGGAAGACGAACCATGGTTTGGTTCACTTGCATGGGATTCATGTGATTCGTGAACCATACATCAGCTAACCCTTTCACTGATGAATTCCCATATCTAATTTTAGGAAAACCATACTGCAAAACTTGAATATTCTGAAATTAATATGACTAGAAGCAACAGCTTCCTTCTAGTCAAATTAATTCCAAACTATTCAACAGAGTAAGTTTTATATCATAACGAATTTGCTTTTATAGGGATTTGTCGGTGAAAGGGTGAATAGACAAACAATCTCTGAATGTCTTCTAAATGTGATTTATGAATATGACTATGAATGGAACTTAGCTAGCTATGAATCTTATATTATTTTCTAACATTTGTTTTCAGAACTTGTCATTTGTGTTTTTCTACCGTTTAGCCAGTAAAGCCACCTGCCTTTAAATGTTATTTTCTGTTAGGAGTAATTTCTCGCATACAGTAGTATATTAAAAAGGTTCGTGAACCAGTTCATGGTTCGGACCTCTTTATCGTGAACCGGTTCGGTTCATGAAAACTCACAAATCTTGGCCGTATAATGTACATATATTCGTGGTGTCTATGGATAACAAAGTTTGATACTAATATAATGATTCTTAACTTTCATCTACAGGATGCAATCAGAGCCTTAAATGGCCTCCAGTCAAATTATAGGACACTCCAAAAGAGCATTCATGAGCGAGATGCACATGCCTCCTATAAGATTCCTGAAGCAATAAAGCTTGCTGCACGGGCGGGAGTCACGGTAAGCATTATTGTTTATGAACTCACCTGGCATGAAAAGCAAAACAAGCTTATGCCATGGCAACTGTCGGTCTATCGTCCGTCAACTTTTGTTTGGATTTTCTAAAGATCTGAAAATCAATAGACCTTTCCCACATTAGTGGCTTTTGGGAAAATACCTTCCTGGAATGCATTGTGCATACCACTTCGGGCTGGTAACTGCGATAGCCGACACGCAAACAGCATTACTTTACTATGGGAATCAGATAGTTTTGTAAAATTTAATACAGTTGATTGCAATTTTAAAATAACCCCTATTGTCCACTTGATTTAATGAATCTAAGTCGAATGGTGTATTTTACATACGCAAATAACTCAGTGAAAACGTTACAAAATTATAAAAAATAATGCATTAATGTTTTGGCAATTGAATGTGCTTTCCAATGATATATGATTTAAATAATATAATGATTTTAATTTATCATAGGAAGGGTTTAGATTGGGGTGTATTTTAGTGCAAAAGTAACTGAATGCGGGTCAGCGGCTTTTTGGCGGCTATACCAGCCAGCAGTTTTGCTTCGAGCATTGATTTAGTGGAATCCCGACGTGATGACGTCGATGTAGGAAAGGTGTGTTAAAAGACTGTTCTTCATTGACCACAGGGCTGATTTAAACGTTGGAATGGACCTCCAGTTTTACCTATGCCCTGCCCATCTTTCACTAATCTCCACAGACACTTCGCTGTGTTGGGATCGTTTGATCCCTGAACTGTCTGACTGTCAATTTCCAGAAAACTATACACTCAAGTAATTTGTTGAATATTTTAAAACTAATTTAAACTAATTTTTAAATTAATTAGTTTTAAAATATTCAACAGAGTGTTTTAAATAGTAAGGACACAGAATTCTTACAACAACGTTGTCGTCAATTAAGCATTTGTGATGGACTTATCAACATCATTCATGACGTAATTGATTATGACATCATCCTAGACGTCACATAGTTAATTATGATGTCATATGATTGATGGCAGTAAACATTCAAACTTGTCTACAGAAAATCAGTTAAACAACTACTCATTAACCGGAAGATTTTAAATTTTCTTAACATCATACAGTATTTACGTTAGTTGTTAAAAAGTTAACTAAAAAATTATGGTCCCGATTTGTCCTAAAAATTTAAATCTTTGTTGTCCTCTGGAGGGGAGGGGATTGGGGTGGGGTGGGGGTGGGAGCCAGTCATTTCAGTGATAAATCTTCAAAAATACTCTTCTTCGCCTACAAATCAACATTTCTTAAGACCACTGCAAATGTCAAGCTTTGTCTAGCTTGACCATTAACATGTTAACCCTTCTTTAATGGTCAAAATTTTTCAAGAAAATTAAAAATTTTGCCGTTTGAATGTTTCCATTTGCAGGCCAAGATAAGAAAATCTTTGAAAATTTACCACTGGAATGACTGGCTCGATAATCGAGCCAGTCACTCCAGTGGTAAATTTTCAAAAATTGCCTTATCTTGACCTGCAAATGGACCTTCCTCAAGACCCCTGCAGAGGTTGGTTGTGGTCGGCGTGGGCATTAATGGGTTAAAGAAAGGTGGTTAATAAAACTGACCATCGCTTATCACACCATCGCTTATCACACCATCGCTTATCACACCATCGCTTATCACACCATCGCTTATCACTATAACAAGCTTGATAGAATCTCTGTACCTGCAGGTATCACTAACCTTGATACTTAACCTTTTGACCCCAACATTTGTCCACATCTTCATGAACACATGGGCAACCTTCCACCCCTGTTCAACCTTCCATCAGAGGTCAAACTTCCACCCCAGTTCTACCTTCCACCCCAGTTCAACCTTCCACCCCAGGTCCGTCAAGATCTCTCAAGTAGAACTGACGCTATTGACAAATGTGTCTTCCAGCCACATGGTTTTCAAAATAATCATTTTAATCTGGTCGCCAACTCACTATGGCCTTGCCCTTTGGCAATTTCACCCCAAATTTATCACCCGTCTTCAAAACTGCACACGCATCCTTTCCCCCAAGTTTAATTATTGTATGCAAAAAAACTGTTGAAATTACAGCCCGGAATAAGGTTTTGTGACTGACTGGCTACCGTAAACTAACTCAACCCGCATCTAAAAATGATCTTCATAGTAGAGATGTACGATATTTTAATATTTGAATATATTGCGATTCGATCAACACAATTTCTGTACAATGATGTTGAAAAAGGTTGAATAGTTTGAAAATACTTTGATTAGAATCTGTGCAACAACTTCCAGTCAATGTAATTTCAAAATATTTAACAGTTTAACACCCAGGTTCTGAATGGCACTATTACCAATGTATATATGTGGCCTGCCCGATACCACCCACCAACGAAGACTTCTTCCAATATTGTGACACGGTATATCAATATATCACAATGTACCTTTGCATTTTTAGCTCACCTGGCCTGAAAGGCCAAGTGAGCTTATGTCGCGGCGACTCCGAGTGTCCGTCCGTCCATCTGTCCGTCAACTTTTCCCTTAAAATGACTTCTCAAGAACCGCTGAGACGATTTAAAATATATTTGGCAGGAAGCATCCTTAGGGCATAGGGATCCAAGTTTGTTCAAACGAAGCTGATTGGCCAATTTTTAAAAACACCTCCGAAATCGCTTGAGGGATTGAAGGAAACCTCGTGAAATATGATCCAGGGCATGAGCTCAACCAAGGTTGTTCAAGGGAACTTGATTGGTCAAATGGTTCGGCGGCCATCTTGGTTGACCTAATTTTAGCAAAAATGTCTTCTCCAGAACCGCTGGAGGGATCAGACCGAAATTTGGCAGATATGATTAGGGACTAAGGGCCAGTAAAGTTTGTTCAAGAGAAGTTTATCCGTAAAAAAACATGGCCGCCGTGGCCCAATCAAAATATAGCATGTTTGGTGGCCATAATGGATTTTTTTTATTTGATGGACTTTGAGGCTGAAATTGTTTTTATATAGGTTTTTGGGTATTCTGATTTGAAATTTGCAATTTTCGAAACTCGGATAAATGGTTTGGTGGCCATCTTGGATCATTTTCCAGCCAAAAGCTCCTATACTAAAGCAATGGGAAATTTTAAATGTCTTTTTGAGAACTGCTGAGCCGAATTCAATTATATTTGGCAGGAAGCATCCTTAAGGCATAGAGATTCAGTTCAAAAGAACCCGATCGGCCAATTTGGTCGACGGACATCTTGGATTTCTACCGATTTTTAGAAATGTCTTTGAAAATCTTCTTCTCCAAAACCGTTTGAGGGATCGATTCAGAACTCATGAAATATGATCTGTGGTAAAAGCTGACCCAAGTTTGTTCAAGGGAACTTGATTGACTAAATTGTTCAGCGGCCATTTTGGATGATCTCATTTTCGCAAAAACGACTCCTTCCCCAGAACCGCTGAAGTGATCAGGCCAAAATTTTTGATATATGATTAAGGACTAAGGGCCGTTAAAGTTTGTTCAAGAGAAGTTGATCCGTAACAAAATTGGCCGCTTTAAAGGTCTTTAAAAATCTTCTCCAAAACCGCTTGGGTGATCAATTCAAAGCGCTTGAAATATCATCTAGGGCAAGAGCCGCACCAAGTTTGTTTCAATAGAACTTGATTGGCCAAATGGTTTGGTGGCCATCTTGGATAACCTAATTTTTGCCAAAATGACTCCAGAACCACTCAGCAGATTGGGCCAAAATTTGAGAGATATGCTTAGGCATTGAGTGCCATTAAAGTTTTTTCAAGGGAAGGCGCTATGTCAGAAACATGGCGGAATGTAGCGTGTTTGGCGGCCATATTGGACTTGCAAAAATGTCCAGAAACTCATTTAGAAGACTACTCCTAAACCACCCACTAACAATTGTGACAAAAATGTATAATGCTCCAGGTGAGCGACACAGGCCCCTTGGGCCTCTTGTTAGCTAAGCCCTGCCAATCTCTAGCTAAGATCCACCCACACCTCGCTCGTGCTGTGATCGATCGATCTCTGAACTCCCTGACTATCAATTTCCAGAAAACTATACAGGTAAGCTGTTAAATATGGCAGCAACAGCACCCTGTCGAATTAGTTTCAAAATATGCAACAGCATGTTTAGTAGAGACATAGAATTTGTACAATGTGTCAGACTATTAAGACGTAAAGACAGGCCTAATAGAATCATTTATGATGTAATGATTATGACATATCCTACACGCCACTTAGCTGAGTAAGACATCAAACAATCGATGGATACTCTGGAAAGGTGAATTATTAAGCACTATTTATTGAGATTTTGTCTAGTGTGATATTGTGCACTTTATAAGTATGTTATATTGTATTGTGTAAATTTCAGTTGAATGATATTGACAAGCTGTCAATCATCCATGTCAGTGGTACCAAAGGTAAAGGATCGACGTGTGCTATGTGTGAAAGCATCCTCAGACACCATGGATTCAAAACTGGATTTTATAGGTAAGGGTAGATCTAAAAAATGTGTATGCATGTATGTGCGTGTGTGTGTGTGTGCGTGCGTGCGTGCGTGTGTGTGTGTGTTAGGGCTGTGCGCTTTTGGTAAAAACTCAGCCGGTGACGGTGTTGGCCATGAAACCGGGTTTAGCCGGATATCCGGTTTATTGGCTGGAAATATGTTCATTTTGCGTGGGGAAAAAAAATTTGCGATACCACGAAAATGGAATGTTTTTAGCGGTAGACTTCAATCTGTGGCTGTAGTATATGGTTGGGCGATATTGCTCAAGGCATGACGATATCGGTATCTCATTAAAATACGGCGGTATCACGATATATCGTCATTTGTGTGGGGTGTGGAGTTAGGGTGTAAACATAGAAAAACATGTATTTCAAATTGGTTGTGTCTACAAGTTATTTTCATTAAATTTGTTGCATTGAAACCGTAAATTGAGATCGCCATGATTGCCATTTCCGCATATTTAATACACGAAATTCCACACTTTGACACCCTTCAATATACAGTTTAAAGCAACGAATGTAATGCAACTAACCGTATTCATCACAAATAAGAAAAATAAAGGATTTTCTTCTGTTCTTGTGTTGTATTTTGTGTTATCTTTACCTCACGACAACTGTCAAAAGATTGAGCAAGGAATACGCATTAACTTCATTGTGCAGAAAGGAATTCCGCAGAGCGAAATCTGATTGGCCGCCGTATCATACTTAAGCCAATCAGAATTCACACTGCAAATTCCGACAGGTGTTATCACACCCGCCGCTGGCATAGCCGATGCAAATTAATAAAATAACAATGCATGATTTTGAACGAGAACTAGCGTGAAGACTGGAAACAATTATATCAGATTTTATTTGGTCTGTAATATTAAATACTAATTTGCCCCATTGTAGACCTATTCAAATTCGCTCACTACTTAACGGTCTTATCCATTGATCTCACGACGTAGCCTGGACGTGTGACATTAACCCAGTTAACACTGCAGCCAAAACTGTCACAACAGATAGAAGACTGGAAATAATTAGGCCTAAATGATTTATTTTAAGGCTGTTTCTCACTTAGAATAAATCTGTAATGTTATATGTGGAATGAATTTTGATCTGCTTCATTTAAAAATGCTAAATATATTGTATAAAGTTACATAAAAACGTATAGTGGTAAAGCAAGAGATTAACTCCCCCCCTCACCCACCGTTCCAAGCTGTGGTATTGATAAGGGATTAAGTGTGTGTGGGTTCCTATCGACCTAAAAAGTTTTATAGTTTAAATCTTTCACGGTCAGAAGAATGTTTAACCATGCAGCTCAATGACTAATGGATAAATAGCTTGACCTGTAGTAATGACGTCATCAGAATGGAATGTGGGTGGTGCAAATGGTATTTCCCACTGACTAACACTCAGAATGAGGCAAGAAAAAATATGGCCGCGTCTATTTATGTAATTATGAAAAGTGAACAACAAAGGATTATTTTGTACTTTAAATCATTTTATTAGCGCAAACGAACCATGAATTAAATGAACACAGATTATTTTGGAGTTTATTAAGTTTTTATTACCTTAGACAAAGACTGGATTATTACTTAAAGACTATTACTGGACCGAATAGAGGTAAGAGTATGACATTTCTAAGTTAGTTATTTATATTATGCTCACAGTTAAAAGTGCAATATCGTCCTGTCGGTATTGACGATATTTACGATTTTTCGAAATTATGACGATTTCGGTATCGGTATTCGGTATATCGCGATATTGACGATAATATCGAAAAAATCGCCCAACCCTACTGTAGTATCCAATGAAATTTTAGAGGTTATAGTGATATCATTACTTAAATTGCTTTATAACATTAGATTTTGAGCTCTTAACTCATTGCGATACCATTTCGTGTTCTTGCGCAATCTCAGTCATATATTCGATTCCTAGACAATTAGCAATTCATATACCCTCCTCTAGGATAATGCATAGACAGATACATTTATTTGACAAATTTACTGTGGCTTTCAGTGGCCATTTCAAGCAGTTCGCGGGATGGAAATTATGTTATTGGATGACTAGAGTATAGTTAGAAAATTTGTAGAGCATTCGCTAAATATACTACTTGATAGTAAGTCATTTCACGTCTTAGAAATGACGAGCCAGTGATAAATTCTGAAAGATGGCGGACCTAATTAGACTGTTACATAGACACGATTTCAGATGCCAGTCAGATGAGAAGCGTTATGCAAATGTATATAATATATCGACTAGTTCCCAAATCCTAATAGCCTACGTTTAAGTTGAATTTAGTTACAGATGTCGTAATACTGTCACGTGGTACAAAACTGCCTATCGTATACACGTCCACATGCGTAGTAAATCGAATTTATTGATCCAATTAATCAGATACGTATAATCAAACTCGGCCATATTAGACTATTTACTAGCATACATTTTTTGTGAAAAAGGAAATCTGACATTTTAATATAGATCATAAGCTGTAAAAGTTGTTTTCCGGCACTAACAATGTATATCGACCCGCGTCGAGTGTTAATTATATCGTCCAACATACATTGAGCCAGCTCCTGAACATTCATGAGAAATTAGTATTGATCGGCCGATCAATTAGACAAATTTGATCTCAACTTACGTTGGCAGGTTAGATCACTTCCCAGTTTAGAGTCCCAGATGCGTGTTCAGAATTCATAATACACATATATATCAGAAATGAGAAGAACCTAATTTCAAGGAATCACCTCACTTCGGTAAGAAAAGAACCTAAAGCAGGCATGGTCAGGCGAGAGGATGTCAACCAGATTGTGTCACTGATGGCCGAACCGGTGAATGGTTGGAGGCGGTACGTCTGAAGTCCAATTATCATAAGGTAATTCAATAGTGAGAGTTTTTTGTATTATGGATATGTATCATGTTCATTCATCTTATATATTCATGCTCATTCCCAGGCTAATACATGGAGTATGCAGGGAGCAGTTAACCCTCTTGGCATATTTGTGTTTTCAGGCGAGATACATGTTCGTTAGTTCTCTCCCTTTTCTTAGGAGGAAAAAGGGGGGAGGACTGTGACGCGAATGTGATTCGGTTCCGTGAACTTGACGGTCCTTTTAGGTCTCCGTTAGTCAAGTTTGAAGTCTAAAATCTTTCTCCAAGGGGCAAAATTAGCATTTATGGCTTGCCCCTTCCCACCAGGTTACTGATCAAATCTGGTGTATATCAGAAGTAACAGAATGGTGAGTATTGATCGAAGGAGAATGCAGGAAATGTCAATTTCCCTTTCTCCGAGATCTAACAATACTCACCATTCTGTTACGGACCCAGCCTCCCAGCCCCACGGAGGCAAGCCATAGTTTTCTCTTGTTTGGTGGCTATGCAAACAATATGAGCTCTATGGTAAACGGGTACTCGGCAGTTGGGAGCCGAGTACCCGGTTCCCAGGAGTCGGTAAAGCTTTCTAAGTCTATAATCCTAGAGCCGCTGTCAGGGCCAGCTGTATATCAGAAGTAACAGAATGGTGAGTATTGTTAGATCTCGGAGAAAGGGAAATTGACATTTCCTGCAGTCTGCATGAATAATACCAATGGTATCCAGCGTATGTAGTTGATGTATCCAGTACTGTTCCTGTTCTTTTCTGATATGTGTTTTATCAGGATCCTCAGGGTCGTGAGGTAGAACTTTTATGATCTTGTAACGTACATTTTGTCCACTATGATTTGGCAGATTAAAATGTTGTGCTACTGGTGTGTCTTTGTGTTTTCTAATATCCGTTAAAATATTACTGGTTACACTCAACTGATAAAACAAAACAATCAAAAACTTTGGCGGTTACATGAAACTAACGTTTTAAGGTTACACAAAATCAACAATCATCTTTTTACCGGTTGCAAATCACAAATTAACGCTTACAAAAACCAACATTCGGTTACAAAATCAAAAATTTGGTTACAAACTGTTCCCTGTAACCAGATTTTTCAGACCGGTTACACAAGTAGGGCAAGTGTAACCGGCCAGGAGGGTAAAAAAGGAAGTTCCAAACCATGTACCGGCATTCGGATTTCGATCCAACCTGATTACACATCAGAAAAAGAAAGCAGCCAAGACCGGTCTTAAATTATAGATATCGGAAACACTAGACCACTTATGATACACTTTCAAGCATGTAGCATAAAATATAATAAAACGAGAGTAGATTACAATTTCTGAACGTATGTAGCAATACGATCTAGCAACATTCTCGCAATATACAAATAAAAGTCCTTCCCCAGTTTATTTAGCAGCTTATATATAATAATTACCATTAAATTCTGTAGATATTGCGCACTTTTTTGCTCAAATTACAGGTTATAAAACGCTACTGCGCACTATATGATAAAAGGATAAATATTTGTCACATTCTTTTCCTCAGAATTTTTCATCAGAATCGCAAAATTCATAGCTGAAAATGTCATTTTATCGATTGGAAATAACGATCGCATTCTATCATGTCTATAATTGTACTACCTCAACTGGATCGTTGAAATGTCTTACTACTGTCTAAATATTGTGTTATACCTTTATTAAATACCATATTGTGTTGTAAAGTGATCAAATAAAACATCATTCAACTTTTTTACAACGCCATTGTTTCCTGTAATTTATTCTAATTTATTCAGAGTTGGACATAGAGATGTTTAAAATCCATAGATCCAGACACGGCTATAAATGAGGTGAAATAAGTGCGATATAGCCGATGTTTTCCAAGGCAATCTAGCATTTATTATATCTATATAAAGGGACGTTGCTCTTGTCTTCCGAAGTTGGACATAGAGATGTTTAAAATCCATAGATTGCTATCCAGATACGGACATAAATTTGTTAAAAAAAGAATGGTAGAGCCAATGTTTTTCAAGGCGATCTAGCATTTATATAGATATAGAAGGGAATATTTTCTACGTGCTAAACGGGACAATGTTTTGACCAATCGGCGGGCAGGATGATGATTATGATTGACAAGTTAAGGTTAAAGGTCACAGCTGTCAAAGAATCAGATTCTAACCTGTTCTGATGGAAATTATATTTGTATTTTTGTATCGTTCAATAAAGTTTAATACAAAATATTTGCTAAAAAGGTAGGCAAATGATATTCCCGTGATTAAACAACAGATTAACGCATGCCACAAACTGGATCTTATAAGGAAAGAATATTCGACACGCAATAAGTCAGCGATTTTTGTTACCAGTTTTCGTTCATATGTCTCAATCTTACTGCTATACACGAAAACAAGGTTTTTTCATGCCAATTTTGGTCAAGTTTCGGGGTGCGCACTATGCACGATAGCGCAGAATATACGGAATTTTACGGTAGCCATATGGATTCAATTTTATGCAATACAAACATAGTATTTAAAAAGATATAGGCTATTGCCAAAACCGTTTTTTCATACATATGTGGTTTTATGGTTATGAAATAATGACACCCGTTCTTTAACCATCACGTCTATAAAACCGGTGATGGTTCCAATACCGGTATACTGCACAGCCTGTGTGTGTGTGTGTGTGTGTGCGTGTGCGTGTGCGTGTGTGTGCGCGTGTGCGTGAAAGCGTGTTTGGCTTAGTAAAGCCCAAAGCCCAATTGGCTTCACCCATAGCTGACCATTAACCCCGCTTGTATCAACAGCGCCTCAAAACACTATAAATTCTACTGTTATCAATGGTTCTGCATTTTAGCAAAAAATATAAATTTTTGCTCAGTAAATGTCCAATAGACGACTACTGAATTATATACACAAATCATTTTCTGTTGTCCTGCGAATGAATATTTCCTGTAACCACGGCAGGATTAATGGTCAAGAAAATCCAAATTTCTTCTATAGTCAGTGTCCATTTGCATGGTTAAGAACAGACAACTTTTTGAAAATTTATGACTGGAATGACTGTCTCTCGTTATCGAGACAGTCATTCCAGTGGTCAATTTTCAAAGATAGTCTTCTCTTGGCCTGCAAATGGTCATTCCTCAATATCACTGTTAAGGCTGTATTTTTGTCTGGCATGATCGCTCAGCGATTAAGTTGACATGAGAGAGGCTAACCTAACTAACCTCATCACATGCTATCTATACAGATTATCTATTGGGGAACTCATAAACTATGCATGGAATTTTAAGCTTTTTATCATCCAGTCAAAGAAAGATATTCAGGCTTTAGTAGCTAAATGTTGGTACATTTCTACAGCATATGATAGCTGTTATGATTTGCTTTTCAACCAAGCAGAAAAAAAATAGCATGTCTGCCTCGGTATACACGCTCAGTCATATAGGTGTTATCTATAGCTTGACAATGTGGTATAAAAGCAACCATACAGGTAAACTGTTGAATATTTTGAAACTAATTTGACCGGAAGTTGTTGCTGCCTTAGGCAGCAACAACTTCCAGTAAAATTAGTTTGAAAATATTCAACAAGATGATTATTACATGATAAAGAATGTAATGCATTGATACTTACATGACATCACACACTATCGCTAGAGGAGACACAATGGTGGAGATCATTGTTCAACATTTACGCGATATTACAAAGCAGGTAATTGTGATACAGATAAAGGAATATGACAGAATATGAATGATATGGAATCTATAACCCTCAGTGATTTATCGGCACAATACAACATTTAAGATGAGATTAGCATCCCTTTAAAGGATTTGAAACATGATGCTGACATGGTCATCAGCAAAGAAGACGTCTTTGAGCTACAGATGAACTGAGCGGTTTGAAGGACCCTAATATTGAATATCACACATCTAATTTATGAGGATTGAACAATTTACTTAATTATTTTATTGTTATCTAATTCTTCAAGTTCACCACATCTTGTGGAAGTCAGGGAGCGAATACGTATTAATGGCCGCCCGATCGCCAAAGATGTTTTTACTACATATTTTTGGGACGTATATGGCAGACTCAGTGCAACAAAGGTGGGTGTGTACATACATGTATATTATACCGTACAGCTCAAGAAAAAGCTTAACATATTTCTTACTGTTCACAAAATTTAGACCATACTGTTGAATATTTTCTACTTAATTTAATTGGAAGCTATTGCTGCCTAAGCCAGCAATGGCTTCCAATCAAATTAAGCCCAAAATATTCTATTTTAATTATATACAATTATCTACTAAAATTATGTAATATTTGTACTATTAAATGCGACAATATGATTGATAGAAAACAACTACTTTAAAATTAATTTCAACACAGTCTGTAGATTTCAGGTTTAAATAGCAATTACAATTTTTTAATTTCTATGACTTTAAGATGAAAATTATACAGTCACGAGTTATCACTTGGAGATAATGACATCACACTGAGAGTGAACCACTAGCATTAATTATTTAAGCATTTAACCCTGAAATTTATTCAAGCCAATTAAAATTTTGTAGAAAATGTCCATTTGCAGACCAAGAAGACTATTTTTTGAAAATTTACCACTGGAGTGACTGGGTTCTGTTATCGAGCCAGTCATTCTAGTGGTGAATTTTCAAAGATATTCTCTGCAAATGTACATTTATCAAGACCACTGTAGAAGACATTTTTGGCTGGCTTTAGTGCTAAGGCAGGGCATAATTTATCTTGTATCGCATCTCACTTTGCTACACATATTTAGGCAGTTGTTACACATTCTCCAACATGTATAGCAGCTGTATTTGCTATGCAAAATTTGTATGTGATCGCAATCTATCATCGATTTTCTTAAGTTTTGTCATTAACCCTTTCAACGACAAATCACCGAAAAAGTAAACTCTTTACAATGTATAGCATATTCTGTTGAATATTTTGAAATTAATATGACTGCAGTCATATTAATTTTAAAATATTCAACAGCTTTCCTGTTTGTTTGCTCTGAGATTGAGATACAGGGAAGATTATTCGTGAAAGAGTTGATTGCTATACATCTTGCCGACAACTACAGTTTATAATCTGCATAGCAATACACGCTATGCAAATATAAAATTCTAAATTATGCCCTGAAAGATTTAAGCACGTACACAGCAGTGTGAAAAGCCCACATAAGTAAGTTTACATCACATGTTGTGAGAGTAGTCAAAGCCGGTGTACACGGTAGTCTTTTATTATTGGGTAGGTAATCGTGTCTACCGTTCTAAACAGATAGGTGATTTACTCTCAAATAGCCAGTCATACCTCATCCAAATTGTACTGGTATTTCAGTGGATGCTCAGCTTTGACACTGTTAATACAGTTTAACCTATTTCATTCTATACTGTAATACGTCTAGAGCATATTTATTAATCTCTGACTGTGCTTTCTTAAGCATAATAAAGAACCATGATGTTAAATGTTTAAACTGGCCACGTGTCTGAGTATTTCCCAATATTTCCCGGTATTTTCCGCTGCCCTAGTGTTTCCTGGGAAATTGCCAACCCTGAGTAAAGACCTACAATTCGTACAACAATGCTTAGTCCGTCATCAATTAAGCATTCATGACAAACTTATCTACGTCATTCATGACATCATTGACTATGGCATCATCCTACACGTCACATAGTTGATTATGACGACATATGATTGATGGATAAACCGGAAAGGTCCGTTGAGGGAACATGCATAGAAATTTTATGGCGTTTGGCTCTGCGGATTTGATCTGTGTTGTCAATACACAGTTGCATTTGTCTTTTGTAAATTTTGTTGTTTATTAACTCTTACCACTCTGATGTCAATATTCTATCTTTTACTGCGTCAATAGCAAATAATCTGTTGTACATTTTTCAACAATTTTGGTGGATAATGTTGCTGTCTTCGACAGCACCATCTTCCAACAAATTTGTTGAAAAATGTACACAGTTCATCTTTTGATTTAATTTGAAAATTAAAAAATCTGACATCAGTATGCTAAGGGTTAAAGTTGATAATCACTGCAAACAGGAGCAAGGATATGTCAGTGAAAGCAAGGGATATAACGCCATCATTCAGCTCATTCCATCCAGCACTAATAAATTTAAAAGAATAGAATGTTGTAATTCTGAAAATTAGGAAAGATTCGACTTAGAATTAGAGTTTTAACTCAATAGTTATTTTTCTTATATCATTTGAATCCATCTTGTGTCAGTGTATATATTAATGTATTATGCACGATTTTTAGAGCCTTGTATTACGTTTTATTTTTAGGCTGAAAATGATGGCCTTATGCCTGCATATTTCCGGTTTCTTACAATTCTGGCATTCCATGTGTTCTTACAAGAAAAAGTTGATGTCGCGATCATCGAGGTTGGAATTGGTGGGCAATACGATGACACGAATATGCTTCAAAATCCAGTCGTCTGTGGAGTAACGTCTCTTGGTTTAGATCATACGTCGTTATTAGGAAACACAATCGAGCGGATTGCCTGGCATAAATCAGGCATATTCAAGGTAACATACCCTTTTCATTCTAATGCCTAGGGGGGACTAAATGTTTGAGCACGATATCTACTGTATCATTCAGAAATAACTGACCAGGTTTGGAATAAAAACATGTCAATCAGTCGCATTAAAATTCTGAACCTCTAAGGGAAAATGTTTGAATATGGTGGCAAAACAAACACCAAAAATAAATAACAGAAATCTGGTCAACAGCTTCGGCAGTGTTCTTGAGAAATGTCCATTTGCAGACGAATGTAACTCTTTCTGAAAATTTACCACTGGAATGACTGGCTAGACTACTGGTAAATGAATCACAACTGGAAATTTACTCCGAATGTAATAAGCATTTTAATTCATTCTGTCTCGACCAAATAGAATCTCTCATATTCATTGTCGTATTTGTTAAAGATGCTTATTCACATCAGAACGCCTGAAAATAAAGTTGTTAAAATTGTAGACTTTTATTAGTCTTAAATTGTGCGCCTAGATGTAAAGAAACAAAATAAATCTTAGCATATGAGGATTTCATCATGTACAAATTAATGTAAGTTGTGAATCTGAATTAGAGATACGAGTCCCTATTTCAAATTCACGACTAAAAGAATAATAATAATTTAAACGGAATGAAATCATCGTATGTTAAGATTTATTTCGTTTCATTATATTTAGGCACATTATTTAAGTCTCTAATTTATAACAAATTTATTTTCAGTCATTTTCGTGTAAATATGCATATTTAACCTCTTAACAAATATATCAGCCAAAAACGGCTTCTGCAGTGGTCTTGAGAAATGTAAATTTGCAGACCAAGAGAAGACTATATTTGAAGATTTTACCACTGGAATGACTGGCTCAATAACCGAGCCAGACATACCAGTGCTAAACTTTCAAAAATAGTCTCCTCTTGGTCTGCAAATTTACATTTTCTAATTTGAATAAATTGAAATTTTCTTCAACAAATTGTTAATAAAGATTGTCTAGTGACATCAACAACATTTTCAGAATTTTTCAATCTAAGAATGCGTTGAGTCGTCACATGATCACTGATATCTGTCCATTAAAATCACCTTCTACTCTCCGACAAATTCATTTTGACTAAGCAAAGATTTCTATTTTCTTGTTGAATCTTGGTCATGTAGTGGTTAACCCTTATCACTCTGATGTCAATATTTTTAATTTTCAAATTAAAGAAGATGAACTGGTGTTTATTTTTCAAGAAAAATTTGGTGGAAGAGGGTGCTGTCGTAGACGGCAACATTTTCCACCAAAATTGTTGAAAAATGTACATCAGTTTCTTTCCCATTGACACAGTAAAAGATAGAATATTGACATCAGTGTGCTAAAGGTTAAGTGATTCCTCAGCTTCTCACATTTTAGGCTGGCTTTAGGGATGATTATCCCAGAAGCCACTAGGGAAAATATGATGAAAACTAGAATTCTTAAAATCTTTTCGTATATGATTATATAATGAGGCAATGAAACTTGGCTGCCTATGTGATAAAAATCATATTATTAATCCTTTAGCACTTATATCAGCCAAAAATGGCTTCTGCAGTGGCCTTCAGAAATGTCCATTTGCAGACCAAGAGAAGACTATTTTTTGACAATTTATCACTGGAATGACTGGCTCGATAACCGAGCCAGTCATTCCAGTGGTAAATTTTCAAAAATAGTCTTCTCTTGGTTTGCAAATGGACATTTTCGATGGGAAAATTTAAATTTTCTTGAATATATTCAAGGGTTAAAGGGTTAAATACATAATTTCTAAGAATCATTAAAATTAACTTTGAAGAACTTCTTAAGATAAATATTTATGTAAGTGACAATGTAACTAGTACTTATATTATGTTTTTATTGTGACTAAACAAACCCTGAGATCATAATATATCAGATTAAAAGCACCCATATCGGCCAGCTGTTGAATATTTTGCCTTAGGCAAATTAGTTTCAAAATATTCGATATAGTCTTGTATCTGTTATATAGCCTTCAGTTGGCTAAAATATTTCAGATTTGGCTAAGAAAAAGGGTAGTATCTAATAATTTGTGAAAGACAGGTCTGTCCCTGATATTGCTTAGCCATCAAGTGCTCATGCCAACACCTACTGGCTGACTCTGATCCCTATGTACTAAACTAATCTTTTTATAAGGTGGCTATTGTTTAAAGTATCATAGCTACCGAATATGGAAATTTACTTAAAACATTATGTTAATGGTATAGGTTAACATCAATTGGCTATTTTAGCATGTCATGTCGGCTTTAAGCTGCTAGTTAATTCAGTGTAGTGCATGGTGCTTTGTTACAGGCTGGTGTACCGGCTATCACGGTGCCACAGGCACCAAGTGCTATGCAGATTATACTACAGAGATCCAAGGAAAAAGAGGTACACATGCATACACACAATCACCAATCCACCACACATTCGTACATGCGCATGTACATATGTGAACATTTGTACACAAAACCATCTAAGCCACCAAGAACTTTCAGCCAAATTGTGTTAAGATTCCAAAAGTAGTTGTATGTTGTTCTGCAAACGGACATTTATCAAAACAACTGCAGAAGTTGTTTTGACCAATTTCACCATTAATAGCCTCCAGTCAAATTAGTTTCAAAATATTCAACATGTTAATTGTATAATTACGTTGAAGTTGGGATTCTCGGAATTCAGAATTCAAAGTATATAAACCGATTCCAACATGTATAGAAATTTGGGCGGAGCTTAGCTGAGAAATAGGTCTATCTGTTGGTGTTAGTTCTGAAATTAGTAATGCTAAAAGCTGGGCTTGTGCGATTATTTGCTTTAAGTGATCACGATCGAATATTAGCTCAACTGGCCTGAAAGGCCAAGTGAGCTTATGCCATGGTGACCATCCATCCGTCCATCCGTCGTCTGTCAACTTTTCCTTTAAACGACGTATCAAGAACCACTGGGCCGCTTTCAATTATATTTGGCAGGAAGCATCCTTAGAGCATAGGGATCCATCCAACTTTGTTCAAAGGAAGCCGATCGGCCAATTTGGCCGGCAGCCGTCTTGAATTTTGGCTGGGTTTAGGAAACGTCTTTAAAAAATCTTCTCCGAAACCACTTGTGGAATCGATTCAAAACTCATGTAACATCATTTGGGGAAAGAGGACTTGATCGACCAAATGGTTCGGTGGCCATCTTGGATGACCTAGTTTTCCTGAAAACGACTTCTCCAGAACCGCTGTAGAGATTAGGCCGAAATTCGGGAGATATGATTAGGGACTAAGGGCCATTAAAGTTTGTTCAAGACCGCCGTGGGCCAATCAAAATGTAGCGTGTTTGGCGGCCATATTAGATTTTTTTATTTGATGGATTTTGAGGCCGAAATTGGTTTTCTCTATGTTTTTGGGTATTCTGAGCTCAAATTTGTCATTTCAAAACTGTCGGATAAATGGTTTGGTGGCCATCTTGGATTATTTTCCCGCCAAATGCGCCCATACTAAAGATATGGGAAATTTAAAATGTCTTCTTCTCCAGAACTACTTGGCCGATTTCAATTATATTTGGCAGGAAACATTCTTAGGGCATGGAGATTTAACTTTGTTCAAACGAAGCTGATCGGGCAATTTGGCTGGCAGCCATCATGGATTTTGGTTGATTTTTAAAGATGTCTTTAAAAATCTTCGCCGAAACTGTTTGAGTGATTGATTCAAAGCTCCTAAAATATCATTTAGGGCACAAGCTGAACCAAGTTTGTTCAAAGGAACTTGATTTGCCAAATGGTTGGGTGGCCATCTTGGATGGCCTGGTTTTCATGAAAGCAACTTCGTCTCCAGAGCCACTGAATTAACACGGGAATCGTCAAGCGGTCGAGAAACAAGTCTCTGCAATGGTCTTTGGCCAAGAGAAGAGTATTTTTGAAAATTTAGCACTGGAATTACTGGCTCAATAATCGAGCCATTCATTCTAGTAGTAAATTTTCAAAAATACAAAAATTTTTATTTTCTTGTCCACTCTTGACCATTGGACAAAATTTTGTATGTAAATAAGTAAATATTTGTTTATTCTGCAGTGTCCACTGTATCTAGCTTCGGAAATGGAGCGGTATAAGGGGAGACAACTTGAGATTGGCATTCAGGGTCAGATGCAGCAGACGAATGCAAACTTAGCGTTACAGCTATCTAGAGTATGGATGCACAATCATAACAAAGGTAATATCAAGTGAAACCTGTAATTTAAGACCCCCTCTATATGGAAGCCACTTTGTTGAAACAATTGATGAATCTGATCTGTCACTCAAGTATATAACATCATAATTAATTACGTCATATGTAGGCTTACTTCACAATCAAAATACTTAATGAATGACATATATCTAAGTCTGTCATGAAGGCTTAATAGTTTGTCAGTTGTAGGAATTGTATGTCTACTATTTAATAAACATGCTGTTGAATATTTTGAAACTAATTTGACTGGGAACTGTTGCTGCCATAGACAACAACAGCACCCAGCAAAATTAGTTTCAAAATATTCAACAGTTTACCTGAGTGCATAGTTACCTTGATATTGGGATTCAGAGAATTGAGTGTTGAATCGATTCCAACACTAGCAAAGTGTGTGGGTGGAGCTTAGCTAGAAATGGGTGGGGCATAGTTAACAGTGGGCTCATCCATACCTATGATCCTCTGTAGAATGAGCAATTGACAATGAATAGCGCTTTATTTATTTAATTTTTTTTACTTTTTATTTTTTTATTAATTATTTATTTATTTATTTTTTTTTAAAAACATAAAAACCAAAAACAAATGACGATGAATAGCGCTTTCATCTGGTCTCTTAGCCATTTACTACTTGAGCTGGCCAAAAACTAGTGATCTGATTTAGATCTCAAATTTTAACACAAACACGGATCTTCTAGAAGATTTCTAGACATTAGGCGTGATCTTGTTAAATAAAAATCTGGATCCAGCTCAAATTCTGGATGTACGGATGTCTCGGAGACTACTGGTTCGATTTGCCGCTAGTTTTAATGCAAGAAAGGGTGTGGCCATACAGTAGGAAAGATCATGAACTTTGGTCACAATGCGGAAAATAAGAAGCATATTAAAAATCTATAAAATCCAAAAACTGGAAAGGTTGGGGTGGGGGAGCTATGTGTGTGGGTGTGTGTGGTAGGGGGCGGTGTTGGGATGGGTGTGTGTGTGTATGTGCGTGTGTGGGTGCGTTGTGTGTGTTATGTCTGATTGCTGTTGTTGTTTATATAAATTGATGCAGAACTGGTGTTCATCTGCTGGCTTCACATGCCTGTATTATAGCGATTCTGTTGTAGCGCCACTGCAGCGACTGTGGACCACGCCTCATACAGCTGTCTCAACCACTGAAGAAATACCAGCCATGAATAACTATGAGATTCCATTGAAAACACTTGATGGTATGTAGTAATAATAATAACGATGATGAGATTGTTATTTTTAATTACTTAATTAATTAACTGTTTAATGGCCACTGCTGTGGCCTTGAGAAATGTCCATTTGCAGGCCATGGGTAGACAATTTCTGAAAATTTGCCATTGGAATGACAGGCTCAATTACCCTAAGACAGTCATTGCACTGAAAATGGACATTCAAATCTTGTGATTTTCTTGAGCAATCCTAATGATTAACCCTTTAATGGTCATTCCGGCCAAAACCGGCCTTTGCTATGGTCTTGTGGAATGTCCATTTACAGGTCAAGAGAATAAATTTTTTGAAAATTTACCACTGGAATGACTGGCTCGGTTATCGAGCCAGTCATTCCAGTGGTAAATTTTCAAAAAATTTATTCTCTTGGCTTGAAATTGGACATTCAATAAGAAAACATAAAAATTTTCTTGACCAAATCTGACCATTAAAGGGTTAAAAGATTACAATACATCACACATTACATCCAATTTCATAAAATCGATATCAACCGCCATGTCCCTTAGTCAGTTGCAAAAGCTTATTCTGGCTGTAGTTTCAAGATTTTCATATGCAGTTATCAAACTTGGAGGAAAGGTCATCAGTGGTGTCCTGAACATGTTTGATAAATTTGTGGTTAGAAGATCAAAGGTCAAGGCCACAGTGACCGGATTAAATTTGTTATTTTGAAAATTGTGTCCAAAAGGCACATTTGTCAATGTCTCTGGTTCTAGTGGAGAGATCTTGACCAGACTTGGGTAGGAAGTTGTGCGTGTGTGGTCCCGAATTTGTTTGATAAACTTGGGGTCAAAAGGAAAATGGGCAAGGCCATGCTGACCTGGTTAATATGATTATTTTAAAAAACTATGTGCTTGAAAGACTCTTTTGTCAATAATTGTTGTTTTAATGGAGAGATCTTAGCCAAACTGTGTTGGTAGCTTGCCTGTGGGGTTCCAAAAAGGAGGGCCAGTCTTCGTGTCAAAAGGTAGAAAGAATATCACGGTCACATTAACACCCGCAGCTACTGACAATTCTATTGACCTTGTTTGTGTAATAGGTTTGAAGAAATGTTCCTGGCCCGGCCGTAGCCAGACAGTTAAGCGGGAATGTGTCACATACTATATTGACGGTGCCCATACATATGAGAGCATACAGGTATGAATATTAGAGACAAGGTATGTGTGTATGTCTTTGTTAAACATTTACTCACTCTCGCAGCTTGGGGTGGGGTGGGTGGTTGTCAAGGATGTGGAGGAATCTGATCTGTCACTCAAGTACCTGACATCATAATCAATTGCGCCACTGGTTAGCTGTCACAATCAAAATGATGTATCTTCATCATGAAACTCAGAGTTTGTCGGGAAAGTGTATGAATTTTATGTCTGATGAATTTACAAGTTAATAAACATTCTGTTGACTATTTTGAAACTAATTTGACTGAGAGATGTTGCATGGGCATGCATCAGGTACCATCCAGAGAAAATCTGTCCAGGGGCAGCAAATTTCCAGTTAAATTAATTGCTAACTACTGAGCATAATACTTATTATAGATACTTGTGAGGGCTGTTGTAAATATTGTCTGTCTGTATCTGTCATGCTGTCTGTCTGCCATGCTGTCTGTCTGTCTGTCTGCCATGCTGTCTGTCTGTCTGTCACACTGTCTGTCTGTCTGTGTGGTTGGCTGGCTGACTGCCTGTCCAATGCATATTTCCAAAATGTGAGGTAGAATAACCAAATATAGCACATCCATCCATACTGTGGCTGACTAGAAAGAAATTATTTGAGTTTCTGGTCAGAGGGTCAAATATCCAGTTCACAGAGTCACTAAGTGAATGTACCGGAAAAGACTGGCCAGACTGAGATTTCAATTGTCTCATAAAAAAATGTTGATTTATAAAGAGAAGAAAATTTTAAAAATTTTGCCGCTGGAATAACTGGATCGATATCAGAACCAGTCATTCCAGCAAGCAAATTTGAAAACCTGCCTTCTCTTGGTCGATGAATGGACATTTTTCATAAGCAAATTTGACAACTAGTGTTAAAACCCTATTACGCCTTTCACAGACAAATACTGGGGAAAATATATTCTTTAGGACGTAAAACTTATTCTGTTGAATATTTTGAAATTTTTTTGACTGGAAGCCATTACTGCCATACACAACAACAGTTTCCAGTCAAATTAATTTCAAAATATTCAACAGTTTTCTTGTATGGTTGCCTTGAATATGAGATATGTGGAATTCATCGGTCAGTGGGTTAATAACTCTGATCAGTCATGTGTTTATATGTTTGCAGCAGTGTACAGAATGGTTCAATATGGCGTCCAGTGAAGAGGCAGTATCTCATCAGTATGTAACATTGTCTTTCAGGTCAAGAAAAGACATTTTGAAAATTTATCGCTAATGTTTGGCTCGTTAACCGTGCCAGTCATTCCAGTGGATACATTAAAAAAAATATTCTTCTTGGCCTGCAAATGGACATTCACTGAGCAAATCTGTTTATGTTTGACAAATTTTGTTAATTAAAGGCTTAATTAATGATTAACCGGTATTCTATTACGTCAAGGATATTCAATAGAGGAATCCAGTTTAATGATCAATCATATGATGTCATAATAAATTACGTCATGAATGACACAATTTAGTCTGTCATAAGCGCTTAATACTCGGTCAAGTTGTACGAATTGTATGTCTACTATTTAATAAACATTCTGTTGAATATTTTGAAACTAATTTGACCATAAGCAGCAACAGCACCCAGTCAAATTAGTTTCAAAATATTCAACAGCTTACCTGTATAGTTTTATGGAAATTGAGATTCAGAGAGGGAAAGGATCGATCGAGCCCAATACAGGTGAAACGTGGGTGGGGCGTAGCTAAAACTCAATTCCTCCAGAGATGTCATTTGATGTATAAACTTGTGTTATACTGTTAGGAAGCTGCATGATAAAAATGTGGTCACATGGTCAAATGTCAAGGTCACTGACCTTGATATAAAACTGGGGTTTTTCAATGTTAAGTTTTTGCGTTTAGCAAATCTTCTCGGATTATCTTTCAGGATTGGTTAATCTTATTGGAACTAAACTTGGATGCTTTGTTACCTATAATGTTAGGAAGCAGCATGCTGACACTGAAGTCACAACGTCGAAGGTCAAGGTCATTTGTAACTGCTATTTTTCAATGTTAATGTTTTAGGCTTATCAAATCTTATCATACTATATGTCGGGATTGCTTAACCCTAATGGAACACAACTTGGGTACATGGTTGCTTATGCCAAGAGATTACAGGATTGTGACATGGAGGTCACCAGATCAAAGGTCAAGGCCATTCTAATATTGCTATTTGACTTCAACCGTAAGTTTTTCCATTCAGCACATCATTTATATTTCAGAATTGGTTAATCCTATTGGAAGAAAACTTGAATACATGGTTACCTATGGTCAAAGGTCAATCTTGAATACATGGTTACCTATGGTCAAAGGTCAATGCCACTGATGACCAGGAGACAGGCGAGACATTTAATTCTGCGGAATTCTTGTTGCGTCAATGCCACTGATAAACAGGAGACAGGCGAGACATTTACTTCTGCGGAATTCTTGTTGCTATATATATATATATATATATATATATATATATATATATATATATATATATATATATATATATATATATATATGTATATATATACACCTGTGCAAAAGTTAAGCACCACCCAATTTTTACGCACATGCGAGGGTATATTCATGTGCTATGAAGAAAGCAATAGCATAAACATTTATGTACCCATCCATCTTAGTGCAAGAGGTAATAATGCAACTAGAGGAATGCTGATTATGATGGTGGGGAAACACTGTATGTTTTTGTTTGAACTTGAAAACGAGGCCTGAATATGGTTACGTTGACACAACTGACAACTATTGCCCTACAGTTGACACACGTGGCTAGATTGTCATTAATGGTGTCTGAAAACGAAGTTTAACATCTGTGCATGAGTTTGAGACTGTCATTATTAATACCGGGTATATCCACCTTGTGCCTGGATGACGGCCTGGACACGACGTCTCATGCTGGTCACCAACCGACTGATACGCCATTGTGGTATTCGTTGCCATTCAAGATGGAGTGCGTCTGTTAATTCCTGTAGGTTCTGCACAGGAGGATCCCTCCTTCTCACCATGTTTCCCAGAATGTCCCAGATATGCTCAATAGGGTTCATGTCAGGGCTCCTTGCTGGCCATGGTAGGGTTTCGATGGCATTCTGGCGGAGGTATTCATGCACAGCTCTAGCACGATGTGGTCGGGCGTTGTCATCCATGAATATAGGGTGGGTTCCAGGTGCATGATTTACAAAATGAGGGACCACAACTCTATCCAGTATGGAATCTTGATATCTTTGTCCATTTAGTGTTCCAGGTACAGTCAACAGATCCAGCTTACAATCAAATGAGATGCGCCCCCATATCATAACGGAACCTCCACCAAATGGAACTTCTTCCATGATGTTACGTTGGTCGTACGACGTGCGTCTGGACCTCCATACACGAGTTCGACCATCTGTGGCATGAAGCAGGAACCGACTTTCATCGGACCAGTGTACCCGTCTCCAGGATCTCATGTTCCAGTGTCTTCTTTCGTTGCACCACCTCAGACGCTCCTCTGTGGTGTGCAGTGAGGAGAGGATGTCTGACAGGTCTCCTAGCTTTCATGCCAGCAGCATACAGTCTCCTTTTGACGGTAGACATTGACACTCTATTGCGCGTTTCCCATTGCTGGCTGAGCACTCTGCTGTTGGTGAATGGAGATCTCCTAACAAGGCGTACTAGGGCTCGATCATCACGGGCAGTAGTCTTCTTCGGTCTTCCAGATCTAGGCCTGTCGTTCACCTCATTAGTTTGCCCATGTTTTGCAATCAAACGACTGATTACAGTATGGTTAATGTTCAGCTGTCTGCCAATCTCTCTGCATGACATACCAGTGGTATGCATGCCTATGATTTGCCATTTCACACGATCACTTAACCTTCGTCTTGCCATAGCGGTTCACAATCAAGAGCTAATTCTCTCTGTACAAATAAACCACGGTCATGAACACAAAATTCCTAATCTTGTCGCCTAAATCTGTATGTAATGTTCTACACCTCAAACTGGACTTTTACATAACTGAACACGTGTGCTGTTTCCCGCCACGCACGGACATCAAGCGGCGTGAAGTCATGCATGCATGTGCATTTCGTACTTGGAATTATGTCAGCTAACGCGGGGACAAAAAGTATGGCAGCCTAGTTGTACCATCATGTTTCTACATTCTATTGTTTTTGCTGGTGCTTAACTTTTGCACAGGTGTATATATAAACATAATTTTCAATTACCGTAATTCCATACCCTAAGTAATAATAGAGTGATCCATTTTAGCTATGTCCCACCCATTTCTAGTTAAGATTAGAGTACAGCTCATAAATAAGTTGACATGTTCAACATGTTAGTTGCTATAATTTTGAAAACAGTGCAAAAAAATGGTCTGTTGAATATTGTGAACATAATTGGACTGGAAGATATTGCTGCATTAGGCAGGAATGTCTTCCAATCCAATTATATTCAAAATATTCAATAGTATGTTTTATTTTAATTTGGAAGCATGTTAAGTTAGGCTTGTACGATTATTGCGTTGAGTGATCGCGATCAATTATTAAAAAATAATCATGATTATTCAATTAATCGGCTTGGATACAAATTACCAAGACATAGCAACAAAAGAATGTCAATGACGAAAAATACAACAGCACCCAGTCAAATTAGTTACAAAATATTCAACAGCTTACATGTGTAGTTTTCAGGAAATTTTTAGTTAGGGCATTCAGGGATCAATTGATCCCAACACGACGAAGTGTAGGTGGAGCGTAGATAGAGATGGGTGGGGCATGGCTAAAACTGGAAAGTTCCATTACCTTTTCACACATTCGTTCTGTGACGTCCTTACATCCTATTTATATCATAATTAAAATGATTTGGAAAATTCTTTCATTATTTTTAATGAATTTGTCTTCTTATTCTGAGATATTCTGAAGATGATTTGTTCTATGCCTAAAACCAATCTCAAACCAATCTCCATCATAATGAAACTTATTTTTTAGATTACTTCAGTCTATATTTTTGTACTGGTTTTGAATATTTTAATATGATACCCATTAATCTTTTGTTTATATTTTCAGTGGTAAGGTGGCAAAGGTCCTCATCTTCAACATGACAGGTGACAGAGATGTGCACGCTCTTCTTATTCAGTTAAAGGTAGTCTGTTAGGAATCTTTTTATTTGGTGTATGCCACCGATGTATGAGTATAGCTCAATACTGAATGTGGAGTTTAGAACAAACTCCAATCTCATCTCTCCCATCCTCTCGCCCACTCTCTATCCCCTCCCTCTCTCTCCCCTTCCTCTCCTCTCTCACCTCCCTCCCTCCCTCCTCCTCTCTCCCCCTCTCTCCCTGTCTCTCGTGTCTGTGTGTATTAGAGCATATGTGCTGGAGCTTACCCTGTTTCTGTGACATTAAGTGGATGTGAATGTATATCATATCAGTCCATCGCAGGGAACAGCCACAGTTCTTGTTGATCTCTATGTGAATCGGCGGATGACCTGACTTGGAACTTTCCAGTTTTAGCTTTGCCCCACCTATCTCTAGCTAAGCTCCACCCACACCTCGCCCATGTTAGGATCGATCGATCCCTGACTATGACTTTCCAGAAAACTACAGGTATGCTGATGAATATTTTGTTACTAATTTACAACAGTGCCCAGTCAAGTTAGGTTCAAAATATTCAACAGCATGTTTATTAAATGGTAAAGACATGCAATTCGTACAATGTGTCGGACTAAGCGTTTAAGACGGATTAAATCTAGTCATTCATGTTGTAATTGACTATGACATCTTCCTACATATCATGTACTTGATTATGACATCATATGATGGATCGACAAAATGAAACGGTACGATGTTCCGATCTGAGAATTAAGCGGAATTTAAAATGCCCTGAATGCATGCCCAAGCCACTGGTACCCATTTATCCTCTGGTGTGGAGATGTAGTGAGGAGTGAAGGAGATTAATCAGGGCTCGTGTTCCCAAAAAAAATCGCCAAGTGGGAATTTTGTAATGAAAGCAAGCTACTAATTATGATGTGTTAAGGAGACTGCAGGGAATAATAAAACACATGTTGGCCATCTGGAGAATTTGCTCTGATCATGTAGTGCTGCGCGATGCAATTTGAGGTATCTCCACGATTCCCTTTCGGCTGCCGCATACCTCACACGCCGTATAGATCATCTTAATAATTTAATGCAAAAAATGCCTAGCTAAATATTTCCCCAGATTTTAATGGTAGTTTAACCAAATGTATGCTTTTATTGTATATTATTTTATCCGTGTGTAAAGGACGCTCATCATTATAATCGTCTCTACACATAAGTGTAGGTGTGTGGGATTATTTAAGAATAATCATGATTACTTCGATTAATGAGCCTGGGTACAAATTACCAAGGCATAGCAACAACGGTATATGTGAATGAAAAAAGCTGCAATGGTATTTAGAAATGTCCATTTGCAGGCCAAGAGAAGACGATTTTTGAAAATGTATCACTGGAATGTCTGGCTCGATACGTGAGCCAGTCATTCCAGGGATGCATTTTCAAGAATAGTCTTCTCTTGGCCTGCAAATGGACATACATTCACTGAGCAAATACTCGATGTTCGGGAGCGATCTCATTAAAGAGAAATTAAATTGTAGGTTTTGAAATATTTTATGGAGTAGAAATTATTCACGATTATTCAATTATTTTATTTTTAATCAACATATAAATTAAGGATTTAAAAAATAATCACTGTTTTCGATGTAATCACGCAAGCCTACATAAGTGTTCACCAATAGAGGGATCTGATCTGTCAATCCTGTATCTGACATCATAATCAAATGTCACATATGTTATCTGATTTCGCTAGCGAAATAATGTAGACCCATCACAAAAATCAAAAATTTAATAAACATTCTGTTAAATAGTTTGAAACTAATTTGACTAGTCTAATATTCAACCACTTACCTAATTATATGGTTACCATGAAATTTTGATTTTTGGGAATTCCAGTTTCAAATTATGCCAACATGCGTAAAAGGTGTACAGAGCATAGCTAGAAATGTATACCTCTGCCTTTATTGCTATCCTTTGGTCCGCAAAAACTCAAGCTAGTTTGACTAATAACTGCAGTGAGTTAGCCCACGTGTATACATGTATATGCTTCTGGTTGAATCCATTGGCCTGAACAGAGTTTTCATTTAGTAAAACAACGAGGGCAAATTTCCAGTTTACACAGACATACAATTCCCCATACATTAAAAGGGATGGACTTTTCAATTTTTGTGACGGAGGTACATATCATTATAATTATAATGTCAGCTAACTAGTGATGTATTTGATTATGACGGCAGATACTTGAGTAACAGATCAGCTCCCTCATTTCTCTCAATTCTTTAAGCCGACCGGGGAACCACAAGTTCCTGGGGTTATCTTATATTACGAGACCACCTGCCATTGGTTATCATTTTCGGTGCTTCATAGCGGGGTCTCTGAAGACCGGTTGAACTATACTATGCCTGTTTAAGTTAACTTCAGTCTGTAAACTGTGCATGCGTTTTATCTAATCTTCATGTTTTTCCTTATGTTACAGGCGATCGCTTCGGTAAATAATAATAATAATAATAATAATAATAATACATCATGTTTAACCCTTTAACACTCTTATCGGCCAAAATGGCTTCTGTAGTGGTCTTGAGAAATGTCCATTTACAGACCAAGAGAAGATTATTTATGATAATTTACCACTGGAATAACTGGCTCGATTACCGAGCCAGTCATTCCAGTGGTAAATTTTCAAAAATAGTCTCTTGGTCTGCAAATGGACATTTTCTATGAGAAAATTTAATTTTCTTAAAGAAATTTAAGGGTTAAAGCACGATTGATCAATTATTGGCAGTAGTATCACACATAACATCAGAAAGTAAAATTAATGACCAGATTAGATACCTGTGTGGCTGTGGGCTCTTTCTTGTCCTCACTAAAACTACTATTCTGTCATTATTCTGCATAGACATTCTAGGACCCATCGGCCGTGACTTCCACATGTATGAAGGCAGCAGCTCAAGGTCAAAGGCTAACAGCAGATGTTGTTAGGTATGACACAAACTTCTCACCTCACATCATTTGATAAACAGAGACATACGTACTTATGACAAATTACTCCCCAGCGGGCACAGACGTCGTTTCAATGTTGAATCAAGATTGAAATTATGTCATGACATAATTTCAACATTGATTCAACATCAAAACAACGCCATGTGCCCGCTGGGTCAGCTTTTTTCAGAGACCATAGATGCTATGGTGATGAGAGCTATCCAGAGATAAGAGGATGTATTGGTGAGGGCACTACCTATGATCGTGAAATGAGATTATCACCATACCATAGAGAGCATTACTAGGAGAAAGTCCATGCGGGACTTTGCAGCCAAGCAGCAATTTCAATGGCGAATGACTTTTAAAAGATACAAGCAGATGATCATCTCGCTCTAATTGTGGCAAATTCCAGCAAATTTGCACTCCTTGACCATGTTCGTGTGAGAGTTTAGTTATCAACATGTTTTCTAAGTCTGGGGAATGTCATGGAATGATGAGCCTTGCACAGTGAAGTTCCACGTGGTTATGGGAATCCTGGAAGATTATGAAATCTGAGAATTTTGAATCAAGACCAGGAAGTCAATCAAAATAAGTATTTCTACTCCTCTGCTCCATTAACAGCATACCAATATACGCATGTGCTAAATGATATGAGCTGATATATTGTCTTGTAATAGTAAACACTTACCTTTTTTCTCCAATTGGTAATTTCTTTGTTGAACCATGTGACATCAATTTCTAAGTATTAAATATTGAATTGACCAATATCAGTGTCTTTCCTGACCGCATTGATTGTTATATTTGTGTTTTTTGTGCATATTAACCCTTTAAGCCTTAATTTGTTCAAGAAAATTTCAATTTTTTAAAAAGAAAATGTAACTTTGCAGACCAAGAGAAGACTATTTTTGAAAGTTTTCGCACTGGATTGACTGACTCTGTCATCGAGCCAGTCATTCCAATGGTAAATTTTCAAAAATAGTCTTCTTGGTCTGCAAATTGCCACGTCTTAAGACCACTTCAGAAGCCGATTTTGTCTGATATGAGTGTTAAAGGGTTAATATAATTAATGCATTTAATCACATATTTTTGCATAATTTGTAAAAAAAAAACCTTGACACCATCTCTCAATGTCGAAGAACCATTACAAAGAGTACATCATACGTGATGCCTGTAATTTCATTATAATCCCATAAACAATTCATCTAGCAAGTTTAATTCAAATCCATCAATAATATTTTGTTTGATGTACTAGGATTTAGTGATTTCTTCTGATATAAATCGGGAAAACCGCGATAAAGTGAATATTGATATCGGCATGTTTTAAAATCATTGTACATGTTGAGCTGACAGTATTTCTCTTGTAACCCCGACTTAGAAATGTCATATCCTTGCCTCTATTCTCGCCTGTAATAATAATAATTGTTTAACCCTTTAAACCTTAAATTTGTTCAAGAAAAATTTCAATTTTCTCAAAGAAAAGGTAAATTTGCAGACCAAGAGAGGACTATTTTTGAAAATTTACCACTAGAATGACTGGCTCGGATATCGAGCCAGTCATTCCAGTGTTAAATTTTCAAAAATAGTCTTCTCTTGGTCTGCAAATTGACATCTCTCAAGACCACTGTGGAAGGAGTTTTTAGCTGATATGAGTGTTAAAGATTGAAGCATTTGATTGACATCTATTGTTATTCATTAAATATGTGGGATTTAAGATGTAATTTTTGTCGCATAAAAGAAATGGTGTAAAAGCAATTGACACTGTCTACACTTTAACCACCACCCCACCCTGGCCATTGGCGATATTGCAATATTTTAATGATATATAATTATCTATATCGTTGTGACAGCAAATATTTATCAGCCAACCCTAGGATATTTTGTAGACATAGATGTACAGGAAATAACTCAATTAGCTTAGAAATATTTATAATTTAGATACGATATGTAATTTAGGTCTTACCGTAACTCTTTAAAAAAACCCCGACTTCTGCATTCGTCTTGAGAAATGTACAAGAGAATACTATTTTAGAAAATTCACCACTGGACATTCCAGTGGTAAATTTTCAAAAATAGTCTTCTTTGTCTGCAAATGGACATTTTCTACAAGAAAATTGACATTTTCTTGACCAAATTTGAGGGTTAAAGGGTTAGTGTAGATCCTTGTGTTCACCCAGGGAGGTGGGGGGTCCAGAGGGGGTGGGTGTGTGTGTGGCTGTTTCAAGATAAACGTTTACAAACTGACACCAGAACAAATCCCCAAACTGCCAACATGTTTTTACTGTTACTCGACATATAATAAAGACGTCTGTGCGGGTGGCTTGCTTTCATCACAAAACTCCCATAGGACTTCACACGATCACTGTCTATTTTCCAATGATTGACAGATCCAATTTGTCACTCAAGTATCTGACATCATCAAAGTACGTCACTTGTTAGTGGCCATCAAAATCAAATGATGTAGGCCCGACAAGAAAGTGTCAAGCCTCCGACAGTAAGCATTTGAATGGTTTATCATTCGTGAATTTGCAATGGAGGAATCCAGTTCTAGCTATCCTCCACCGTTTTTAGCTAAATTCCAACCACTCTTCGCCCGTGTTAGGATCGATCGATGCCTGAACTCCAACTATCAATTTCCAGAAAACTATATAGGGAAACTGAAACTAATTTGGCTGGGTGCTTTTGCTGCCTATGGAAACAACAGCATCCAGTTAAATGACGTAATTGATTATAACATCAGCATACACGTCACCTAGTTGATTATGACATCATAATGTATAATTGATGGATAAATCGGATTCCTCCATTTAAGAAATATTCTGTTGAATATTTAACTAGGAGCTGTTGCTGCTAACAGCTAATCTCTATGGTTACCTTGAGATTGATGTTCAGTGTTAAGATTGATTCAAATGGGTGGAAGTTAGCTAGAATTAGAAATGGGCGGGGCATAGCTGTCATAATTGTTGACACTGAGATACAATCTATGTTTGCGGTGTTGTAATAACATGTATCCTAGCAGTGTAATTATTGCTTAGTAAGCATCAAATTTATCACTGGAATGACTGGCTATGAAAATGTACATATCTCAAGACCACTCTTTCACATCAAGAGTATACTTACCTCCCTAATACTTTTGATATTGCTAAATATCGGCTTTCACTCAATAAAACACTCAGATTAAAAACAGTTAGGTGCCCCTACTGGGCAGGGAGTCAGAGGTAGTCCGGCGGATGCTCGCCCCACCACCGCGCATGCGCCGACTACTACTTCCTCTTTGCTCATTTATTGGCTAAGGGTTACATGCGGTTTTGTGCTACTCTACATTTTCTGCGCGTTTACCTTGTTTTTCACTTATTTGACGGTTGTTGTACGTTCGTGTCATGTCGGAAAGAGAGGACTCACCTTTGGAAGGAGCTGGATCTCTTTATCAGGTGATTTCTATGATATTCTAGCGTGTTTTGTCCCGGTATAATGTGTTTCCGGGACTCGCGCTTACCGTGATTAGCGCCTATTTGAGTTGGTTTTTTACAACATGGTGCTTCATAAGTCTCATTTCTCTTTGTGTTTTTGTCCACAGGTATCACGTAGAAGCTTTGATGGACTTCTCGGCACAAGAGGATATGTTTCTCTCCACCACGGTTCCATTTCCTACTAATACTGTTAGGTTATCTAACCAAAAAATCTATGTTCAGTGAGTTGGAGGCTTGTTATAAAGGTCTTCTCGCTTTGCCCTCTTGATCCAATTCCTTCCCCTTCGGTGGAGAGAGTGTAGAGGCGTACTATGGTGGAGTTCTCCGGTACATCACGTTGGATGGTTTGTCTGTACAAGGTGTCAGGTATCTAATTATTGATAAACAAAAGGGGAGATAATTTCCTTTTTTGCCAATGCTAGAATTGGAAGGAGTTATCTCTGTATATCTGATTGTTGTGTACTCGAAATGCCAATTCAACTGGAATGTTCCGGTTACTTATACAATTCGTTCTTGCACTTGGTGCTTGTTGCGGATCGATTATTTTTGTCACGGGATTGATGACGTCATAATCGGCCTTGGCCTTTATTAACATTTAACGTTTTGTCCAACGCTGGTTCTTCTTGACTTGCGATCTTTAGGATCCTGTCCCTCTCTTTTTAGTTGGTTTTGAGTTCGCTAACCTTAACTATCTTGCTCATTGTCCTTGTCCTTTGTCCTGTTTCAGAGACCTGGTTGCCCGTCCTGCGGGAGGTTTCTGAAGAATAGATTCGTACCGCACTTGTGCTTCAGCTGCAGTCCCTGTGGACCGTTGCTGAAGTGCGATGTATGTAAGCAGTGGGGGGGAGATCTAATGTCTGATTTTCTCTCATTGCAGGCGAGGGAGAAGGTGATGGAGGAAGAGAGGAAGAAGAAGAAGGAGGGTAGTAAGAAGGGTAAGAGGAAGGCCTCATCCGCGGTGGATATGGAGGCCTTCAGGTCCGAAATGTTGGGAGAGATGCAGAGGACAATAAAGGATTTGGTCCCAGAGTTGCTTCGCAGCATGCTTCCTGGGCCAGCTCCTTTGTTGTCCTCGGCATCTGCTTCCGAGCAGGTGATCCCCGCCTCTGAATCCGGTCTCTTTAGGTCCGGTCCGTTTGTGGATTCAGAGGTGGCCCCTTTGTTGGGGGCAGTCCAAGACCCTGGCAGCAGGCATGGCGCCGCGCCGAGGGGCCGTGGACAACGGTTGTTGCTGGGACCCGCGGTCTGCTCATCAGACCCCGGGTATCCGCGCGCCGAAGGTGTCAAGGCCTCCTATGGCACCTTTCCTGGCCAGTCCGGGTTAGCTCTCTTTGCTGACCCGGAGTCTAATCTTTCTGGCCAGGAGGAAGAGGATCTCCTGCTAGGGTCGCCTTCTGAGGACGTGGACATGGAATACGACGTCTGTGCACCCCTCGCGGGGAATACAGGCGACGTGTTCCGTGGTTCTACTCTCGCAGGAGTAGATTTCACGGTCCAGAAGGTGTCCCTGGGCGGTGCTGTTGACCACGGATACCGCATACCTCGGCTTGCCGATGGTGTCGCTGGTGCTGGCCAGGGCCGCGGTAGGGCGGTGTTTACCCCACGCTCTGCCACGGCGCCTGCTCCTGGTCAAGCCGCGGAGTTCAGCATGCCTGCTCTCTCGGGCCCGCATGCTTTTCCGGGCTTGCCAGGGGTATCAGCTTATCCGCCGTCGACGTCAACTGCGGGTGCTCTGGAGGAAGACGAAGGCCCTCGTCTAGTAGAGCGCTCGCAGTTAGCCACGGAGGAGGATTGGTCGGACGCTTGCCAGTGGCTGGTAAGTGTTCGGCCCGATCTACCCGTGGAGCTGCCGGCTAGCCAGCGTGACCATAGGCCGTGGTTAGCTGGTAGGCCGGCGGCTACCGCTATGCCATCTCTGCCGCTGGCTGAGCATGTCGTGGACATGTTCGAAGCGGCGGAGGCGTCCATTAAGGTTAATGGACGTCTCGCGAAGGCCCCTCGCGAGGTGGCGAAGCGTTGCCGCATCGTGCCCCTGGACTACCAGCGGTACGGTGTGGTGCCAAAGCCAAGCGTGGATGATCGCGCGGCTTTAGGCGAAGATGCGCGGCCGGGCTCCCGTTCTGACACGGGAGTCTTGTGCTCGAACGCGTTGCGTTCGGCGAATGCCGCGCTGCGTGATGCGGAGGAGAGTGGGAGGGCGTCGATTGCCGCTCTGTCCCACGTCTCCCAGCTGCTACAGGGGGTGGTAGCGGCCTCCGCATCACGCCAGCCAAGCCCGGTAACAGTCCAGAGAGCCATCCAGGATGGTATCAACCTGGCTTTGGACTGTTTGACGCGGGCGGTGACCAGAAGTGTCCGGGCGAGGCGCACGTTTGCCCTTGACAATCTGTGCCCGTCCCAGGACCTGTATAATAGGCTGCTGCGGACGCCTATGACAGGTCCTGGTCTCTTTGGAGGTGAGGGATGCAGGCACCTCCAGGAGACGGTCACTCTGGTTAACAACCAGAGGGCGCTGCGTGAACAATTTGAGGTGCTCCGGCGGGAGCGTGTTCGCGCGGCACCCCCTGCGTATCGTCCTCTGCAGGCTCGAGGTGGTGCTGGCCAGGTCAGAGGCCAGCCACCGTCGCAACGTAGGCCTAGGCCACGTGCGATTCGGCCAGCAGCGAGGGGGGCGCAGGCTCCCCAGCCGCACCCAGCCAGACAGCCGCCCGCGCACCGTGGTGCGCGCGGCGCTGGGCGGGGCGCGCGGGGATCTGGTCGCGGCAATCGGGCCTGATGGGCTGGTTACCGCGGTGGGAACCACTCCGGTGTTTCACGCCGAGAGGACAGTGCCACTCTTGCACTCCTTATGTCCGCCTCTATCCCTAGGTGGACCGGTGGGCGGCCGTTTGGCCGGCCACTTGCCAGAGTGGAAGCGGTTGACTCAGGACCGTTTAGTCTTGCGATGGCTTTCAGTCGGGTATCGTCCCGACTGGATGACAGGCCCGCCATCGCGACTGTCTCTCGCGCCGATCTGGACTCCGATTCCACGGGATCCGGATCAGAGGTTGTGTATAGAGGAGGAAATAAGTTCCCTCATACTAAAAGAAGCCATTCAGCCGGCACAGAGGTGCCCGGGCTTCTATTCAACCCTCTTCTTAGTGAAGAAAAACACCGGAGGGTGGAGGCCGATTCTCAACCTCAAGCCTTTGAACAAGTTCATAGAGACGCCCAGTTTCAAGATGGAGACTGTGCGCTCGGTATTGGCGGGGTTGGAGCGAGGAATGTGGACCGCTTCCATAGATTTGAAGGATGCGTATTTCCACATTCCCATAGAGAGGAGTTTCCGTCACTTCCTGAGATTCGCATTTCAGGGCAGGCAGTGGGAATTCAGGGTGTTACCCTTCGGGATTTCCACGGCTCCTCGGGTCTTCACCCGTGTGGTTCTCGCGATCACTGCATACCTCCGCAGGAGAAGCATAGCAGTCCACACGTACATAGACGACTGGCTGTTGAAAGCACACACCCGGGAATCGTTGTCAGCCAATCTGGAGATTGTTTTGAAAACTCTCTCGGACTTGGGCTGGATGATCAATTTCCCGAAATCAGAGCTAACTCCATCCCAGAAGTTTGTTTACCTGGGCATGTTCTTCGATCTGGAGACGGGGTATGTGTACCCCACTCAGGAGAGGGTTCAAATACTCATCTCGGTAATACAGTCGGTGTGCGACAGTCGTCATGTCCTGGCACGGGTTTACTTGAGAATGCTGGGCTTGATGGTTTCTTTGGAACCAGTCATTCCGCAGGCCGCCTTGCGCAGGCGCCCGATCCAGTTGTTTCTCATGACACAGTGGACCCAGAGTTCGGGTTCGCTGGACTCGAGTGTGTCAGTGTTGGCGCCTCTGGTTCACCACTTGCAATGGTGGTTAGATACAGAGAATCTCTTGCCGGGGGTTTTGCTGACCCCTCCCCACCCTCAGGTGACTCTGTATACAGATGCATCGATGGAGGGGTGGGGAGCTTGTCTGGAAGAGTCCACAGTATCAGGGCTTTGGGATCTGGATCAGTCCAAGGAACATATCAATCTACTAGAGCTAAGAGCAGTAGTCCTGGGCCTGGAACATTTCTTAAAGAATGTTCAGGGCAAGATTGTTCTGATTCGTTCAGACAACTCGACAGTAGTGACTTACATAAACCGCCAGGGCGGAACGAAGTCGCCCAGTCTCTGTATGATGACATGGAAACTGCTTTGTTGGTGCCTGGATCATGGGATCACCTTGAAAGCAGTTCATATTCCGGGGAGGTTAAATCTGCTAGCAGACTCATTGAGCCGAAGGATGAGTGTTTTACCCACGGAATGGCAACTAAATCAATGTGTGGCGGATCGTCTGTTCGACCATTGGGGGAAACCCAACATAGATTTGTTCGCAACGAAGAAGAATGCGAAGATGACGACGTACGTCTCTCCGATTCCAGACCCAAGCGCTTTCGCAACAGATGCGTTAGCTATCAGCTGGGAGGGAATGTATGCATACGCATTCCCCCCAGCAATCCTGATTCCAAAGGTGCTTCAGAAAATCAGGCAGCAGGAGTGCCAAGTGCTTCTGATCGCCCCGGATTGGCCAAGCCGATCGTGGTATACGGATCTGCTGGACCTTCTGGTCTGCAATCCGGTTCCGCTGCCTCTGATGGACGACCTTATCTTCCAGGGCAAGGCCCTTCACGACAATCCGTCAATGTTCCGATTGACTGCGTGGATGTTGTCAAGGAATCTAGAATTAAGGAGGGCTTTTCTGAGCAAGCGGCCATGTTTATGGCCAAAGCCAGGAGGGGGTCAACCTCCAGAGCATATAATTATAAAATCAACAGATTTGCAGAGTGGTGCTCAAAAAGATGTATTGATCCAATGGAATCATCTATTCAGGTAGTGGCTGATTTCCTCTGTCACCTATATGATGCCTATAGCCTCAAGCCTAACTCTATTGCTGGTTATAAATCAGCTTTAATGACTGTTATCCCTTGCTTGGCTAATAGGGGGAGTGATGAAGTAAGTACATTAAATGTATTAATTAAGGGCATGGGCAATCTAAGACCAAGGAATCCTCCACTGATTCCGTCTTGGAGTTTATCACTGGTGCTCCAGGTACTAGGTGATAAGCCTTTTGAACCACTTAGTTCCATTTCTATGAAAATGTTAACTCTTAAAACTGTATTTTTAATTGCTGCGGCCTCGGCGAGGCGTAGGAGTGAGATTCACGCCTTATCAGCCGAGGTTGACCGTTTTGTGGTTACAGGGGAAGGCCTTAAGCTTCTACCTAGGATTAATTTCTTGTCTAAAAATCAGTCATTGAAATATCCAGGTCAGCCTATTTTTTTGCCATCTTTAACTAGATATGATCCTGGTTCTAAAGTATGGTGTCCCGTCCGGGCGCTGCTCCGGTACAGACAGCGTACTTCGGAGTGGCGTACCGACCTATCAGCTTTATGGTTGTCATATATTGAACCCCATGGTAGGGCGTCTAAGGACACCATTTCTAGGTGGATTGTGGAATGTATTCAATTTTGTCACAAATCCGCCACCGGGCGACAGGTTGACGTGGCCAAGGCTCACAGTGTCCGCGGTGTCGTGGCATCCACTGCCCTGTTTAGTGGGGTCCCTGTGGATGATATTATGTCAGTGGCTCAGTGGCACTGTGAGTCAAGTTTTACAGACCATTACCTCCGTGACACCTCTAACCCTCTCGCCTTGTCGATTTTGAAACAATAACCGCTTTATGTTTGTGAAGAGTGCTTCCGCATTGCTTATATACTTCGCCATTCAGCGACGGTGACAACCACTTGTCGGGACTGTATCATGCTTCTCTACTGGAATCGTGATGACAGCTTCCTAGTACAACAAGGTCAGTCTTGTTCATGTGTTGTTCATTGTTTTGTATTGTCACGTTACCCAGTGTTATTAATATGGTGATGGTTTATGTGGGTTGTGGTTCTTTAGAGAGAGTATACGAAAATGGAGCCTTTTCGTCTCTGTCCTATAGTACTTGGCACTAGTACGAAGAGAGCGTGTAGGACATTGAGGTCATTTAATCTTCCTCCCAAGGGTGGGGGGGGAGCGCATATGACAAATCGGTCATCTCTCAGGCATCGGTTGTGTTATCCGATGGTTTATCAAATCCTGACTGTGTTTTCACACAGTTTCAGACGTCATAAGTGCCTTAAACGCTTGAAAGCGTATAGGGAAGAGCTGGTCTTTTGACCTCGCCTCCCTCCCGCCAGATTCACTTTCGAATTCTGGCAATATCAAAAGTATTAGGGAGGTAAGTATACTCTTGATGTGAAATAAACGAAATCTAGGATTTCTTTTTTCACGAGAGAGTTGATACTTACCTCCCTAGATACGGACCCGGCCTCTCCGCCCCACAGAGGCTCGGTCTTCAGGCTCTTGGTAGTTGCATGTGTTAGCCAATAAATGAGCCAGAGGAAGTAGTAGTCGGCGCATGCGCGGTGGTGGGGCGAGCATCCGCCGGACTACCTCTGACTCCCTGCCCAGTAGGGGCACCTAACTGTTTTTAATCTGAGTGTTTTATTGAGTGAAAGCCGATATTTAGCAATATCAAAAGTATTAGGGAGGTAAGTATCAACTCTCTCGTGAAAAAAGAAATCCTAGATTTCGTTTAATATCTTTGATGAATCTATAAATCAGACAAGCTATCCGCTTCTTGTTTGGAGAGGGTTGCTTCACTTTCAAACCTACCTTTCTTTCAGGAGTGTGATTTTGATTGCGTCATCTTCTGTCCTAATCTGGTGTACCAAGACTCCAACCCACCAGGTAAGCTATTTGTTTTTGTGCTCTAAATACATTTTGTGTACTAATGTTAGGCACAGATCAACGCTATATATTATATGGACCCTTCCAGTTTTAGATATGCCCCGCCCATCTCTAGTTAAGCACCACCCACACCTCTATCATGTTGAATCGATCAATCCCTGAACGCCCTGACTATCAATTTCCAGAACACTATACACATTAGCTGTTAAATATTTTGAGACTAATTTGACTTGTTGCTGCCTACGGCAACAGCATCCAGTCAAATTATTTTCAAAATATTCAACAGAATGTTTATTAAATGTTAAGGCATACAATTCATACAACATGTCGGACCATTAAGTGTTAAAGACAGACTTTATCGAGTGATTCATGATTATGACGTCAGCCTATGCGTCATGTAGTTGATTATGACGACATATGATTGAGTGAGAAAATGGATTCATGCATTGAGATACTGGGATTTCCTTGATGAAATGGTTGTGTTATTTGTCTTGTAGATCTCATTACGATGAAAGTCACGCAGGACAATCAGATGAATCGCTGTGCCATGATGAAGGAACTCTGGGAAGACATCGTTACCGAGCGACATATTAGTGACAGTTCCGGCGACGCTAATCTAACATCACCAAAGCGATTCAAACATGATGACATCATCTCCAGCGCTCATCGTCTGGACCCGGTGCAAGACTTTATACACCTCAGTCAAGACGCGGCTTCAGAATATTATATTTCTTCGCCGTCGTCGTTACTTAATAGTCGGACTTTGCTCATTGGTTCCAAGAAACAGACCATTACGATTCTTCCGTGCGTATCTGAGGCAGTTGCCTGGGCAACACAAGGTCGTGATAAGAATCTAAATATCTCTGTAGAAACTGAACGTGATATTCCAGAGCACTTGAAGGATTGTGACCATATTCAGGTGTTAGTTACCGGGAGTATTCACCTCGTAGGTAATGTCGTTACTGTTGTTGATCCTACTATTATTGATCCACTATAGTGGCAACTGGCAAGCGACATGTACAGAGGTTCCAATGAAATGATTCAGGGTAGAATATATATACAGTAGAGCTCATTCGCTCTTCAGCCAACATTCCACAATGCATTGCGCTTACTATTGTTTAACTATATCTGGAACCTGTACCAGGAACACTGTTCTGGTGAATGTTAAGCTGTAGTAAGCGCAATGAATTGTGGGATGTCGGATGAAGAGCGAATAAATAATTTAACCTGTTTCCAAATAAAAACAAACATGTTGGTATAATGGACCTTTCCAGAGTAATGACGTCATATGACGTCACTCAGCTAAGTGGCGTAAGTGGCGTGTAGGATGACATCATAATCATTGCGTCATAAATGATTTCTATTAGGCCCGTCTTTAACTCTTAATAGTCCGACATGTAAGAATTGTATGTTTCTACTATTTAATGAACACGCTGTTGAATATTTTGAAACTAATTTGACTGGACGCTGTTGCTGCCATAGGTAGCAACAGCACTAAGTCAAATTAGTTTCAAAATATTCAACATCTTACCTATATAGTTCTCTGGAAATTGGTAGTCCGGGAGTTCAGAGATCGATCGATCCCAACACGAGTGAGGTGTAGGTGGCGCTTAGCTAGAGATGGGCGGGGCATAGCTAAAAAAATCTGTCAGCAATCGCTTCCAATCAAATTAAGTCCGAAATATTCAACAGTACGTTTTATTTTGTTTTGGAAACATTTAAAGTTAATTCTGAGCTGTACACTATATCTATTCAAATAACCCTTACCACTCTGATGTCAAAGTTTAAAATTTTTAATTATAAATTTCTATATTAAAAGTGAAAGATAAACTGGTGTTTATTTTTCAACAAATTTGGCAGAAGATCACATCTTCCACCAAAATGGTTGAAAAATTTACACTAGTTTCTGTGCTATTGACACCGTAAAAGTTAGAATAGTGGCATCAGTGTGCTGCGGGTTAAGAATCATTAACTTTTGTCTCACCTGTGAAAGCGAAGTGAGACACATGTATCACTTTTCCGATGAAGGCGAATGCGAATTGCTTTGGGTTATATTTCTGCAAAACGCTTATTAGCTCACCTGGCCAGAATGAGCTTATGCCATTACAACCATTCGTCGTCTGTCTGTCCGTCAACTTTTTCTTCTTTAAGCGGCTTCTCAAGAACCACAGGGACAATTTCAATTATATTTGTCAGGATGCATCCTTAGGGCATGGAGATCCACATTTTTCCAAACGAAGCTGATTGACCACTTGGGTCAGCGGCCATCTTGGATTTTGGCCAATTTTTACAAATGTCTTTAAAAAATCTTCTCCGAAACCACTTGGGGGATCAATTCAAGACTCAGGAAATATCATCTAGGTCAAGAGCTGAACCAAGTTAGTTCAAAGGAACTTGATTAGCCAAATAGTTCAGCGAATATTTTGGTTGGCCTCTTCGCGAAAATAACTTCTCCAGAACTGCTGAACAGATCGGGACAAAATTTGGGTGATATGATTAGGGACTAAGCAAGTTTGTTCAAGGGAAGTTGAAACGTTAAAAAACGCAGTGAAACAATCAAAATGTAGTGTGTTAGGCGGCCATATTGAATTGTTTATTTGATGAATTTTGAAGATGTAATTGGTTTTATATGGGTTTTGGGGTGTTATGATTTCTAATTTGGAATCTGTCAGATAAACCATTTGGTGGCCATCTTGGATCTTTCCTGCCAAAAGCTCCCGTACTAAAGGAATTCAAAATGTCTTCTTATCGAGAACTGCTGGGCTGATTTCAATAATAATTGGTATGAAGCATCTCTATGGCATAGGGGAATCTAAGTTTGTTCAAAGGAAGCCAATCATCCAATTTGGTTAGTGGCCATCTTGGATTGTGACAGATTTATAGAAATGTCCTTAAAACAAATCTCTGAAGCCGCTTGGGGGATCGATTCAAGTGTTCAAGGGAATGATGATCCCGTTTTCGCGACCTCCAGAACTGCTGATTTGATCGGGTTGAAGTTCGGGCGATATCATTAGGGACTAAGGGCCATTAAAGTTTGTTCAAGTGAAGGTGAGACGCACAAAATCTAGACCGACGGCCAATCAAAATGTAAGTTTTTTGGTAGCCATATTGGATTCTTTTTAATTTGATAGATTTTTAAGCCAAAATTAGTTTTATTTGGGTTTTTTGGTTTTCTGATTTCAAATTTGCCATGTTGGAACGTGTCGGATAAACAGTTTGGCAGCCATCTTGGATCTTTTTCCCGCCAAAAGCTCCCATACTAAAGCAATGGGAAATTCAAAATCTCTTATCGAGACCTGCTGGACCGATTTCAGTCATAATTAGCAAGAAACATCCGTAGGACATAGTGATCTAAATTTGTACAAAGGAAGCCGATCGGCAAATTTGGCCGGTAGCCATCTTTTGACCGATTTATAGAAATGTCTTTAAAATTCTTCTCCGAATCCACTTAGAGAATCGATTAAAAACTCATAAAACATCATGTATGGCAAGGGCTGAATGAAGTTTGCTCAAGGGACAATGAAGGAACATCAGGACTGATTGGCCAAATGTTTTGGTGTCCATATTGTTTATGTTTTGTGTTATGATTTCAAATTTTCCACTTTGGAAACTCTTGGATAAACGGACTGGAGGACCTTTTGCCACCAACAACTCCCATAGTAAAGCCGTTGGAAATTAAAAATGTCTGGTAGGACGCATCCTTATTGCAATTCTAGCCAGAACCTTATTGTTTTGACTTCTACTTATAGCTAATGGCCTTTCTAGTTAAAATACCTATGATCCAGGTGAGCGATACAGGCCCCTTGGGCCTCTTGTTCCACTACGTAACATAGCAGGAGATCAACGGACCGCAAGTACCACCACGTACAGTGGAGCTATGTGAGTGGGTGTATGTTAGTACGATGCTGGTGTCTGGGAATTCACTGTTCAAAATGTTACAATCGGATCAGAAGTGCACAAATTCAGCGGAACTTGGCTAGAAATCAGTGGGGCATAGCTAGAAATGGGTCCGGCATATATACCTAGAAATGGATCCCTGTATTGCTATTAACGACTACCTTTAATTAACGCTTAGTGTACTGGAGGAGCTTTAGGTTCTTGACCTTTCACCAGTGAATTCCTCAAATCTCATTTACAAGAAAACTTTAATATTTTGAAATTAATTTGACTGTAAGCTGTAAGGCTTCCAGTCAAATTAATTTCAAAATATTCAACTGAATAAGTTTTATATCATAAAGAATATACTTTTTCATGGATTTGCCGGTGAAAGGGTTAAATGTGATTCATATTTATGACTCATGTTTGTTTTGGAAATAATGTAGCTGTCTATAAGATTGTTACCAAAATGTCTCATCTACGATCTGTAATAATTAGTTTTAATTCAGCAATTTATTTAGGAAATTTTTAATTTTCTCTAATTTTGCACTATTGTGAGTGACTCATATTAATCCCCTATTGGTCAAGATTTGTCAAGAAAAAGTTATGCCTGGTCAATGTCCATTTACAGATCAAGAGATATCTAGTTTAGAGAATGGTGAAATCCAGTTTTCGCTATGCCCCGCCAATTTTTAGCTAAGCTCCACCCTCTCTGCACATGTTGGGATCGATTGATCCCTGCACACTATGAATCTCAATTTCCAGAAAACTATGCATGTAAGGTGTTGAATATTTTGAAACTAATTTGACTCGCCGCTGTTGCTGCCATAGCTGTGGCAGCAACAGCACCCAGTCAAATCAGTTTCAAAATATTCAACAGCATGCTTTTTAAATAGTAACAACATACAATTCGTACAACCTGACAGACTATTAAGCATTTAAGACAGACTAAATCGAGTCAATCATGATGTAATTGATTATAGCATCGGCCTACATGTGACGTTGTTGATTATGACATATGATTGATCGAAAAACTGGATTCCTTCATTTAGCACTGGAATGGCTTGTTCGACTATTGAGCCAGATATTCCCGTGGTAAATTGTCTAAAATAGATATCTCTTAACCTGTAAATGGACTGTGGTCAAGACACACTGTAGAGGCCAGTTTGGCCGGCTTGTCCATTAAGACGATTAATAATTCATGTCTTTAGTGATCGTTCCTTGGTGCTCTAGAAGATGGTTGATTAGGACAGAATTTTTGTTCGATCCCTACGCAAAGCGGAGGATGGTTCGACAGATCGATCCAAATGGCATCCGGCATGCAACAGGAAATGTTAATGTTTTACATTGGGCATTTAATTTATCAAGGAACTATCTGATCTTAATAAAACTTTGCAGAGAAAATTTGGTCTTTAACATCATTGCATCCAGTCAGCATCATAATAAAAATAAGTTTCAAATTTTTCCTATGTATTTCCATGGTTTGGATTTTGTATATATCAGAGTGCACCATTAATTAGAAAAATATTTAAGTTTCTCAATTGCCATTTAACCCTTACCACTCTGATAAATTTTAAATTTTCAAATTAAATTAAAAGATGAACTGGTGTTCATTTTTCATCAAATTTAGTGGAAGATGTTGCAACATCGTCCAACAAAATTGTTGAAAAATGCACACCAGTTTCTTTGCTATTGACACAGTAAAATATAGAATATCGACATCAGAGTGGTAAGGGTTAACCCTTTAATGGTCATTCCGGCCAAAACCGGCCTCTGTTATAGTCTTTTGGAATGTCCATTTTCAGGACAAGAGAATACAATTTTTGAAAATTTAGCACTGGAATGATTGGCTTGATAACCGAGCCAGTCATTCCAGTGATAAACTTTCAAAAAATGTATTCTCTTGGACTGTAAAATGGACATTCCATTTGCAGATATTAAAATTTTTGCCCAAATTTGACCAAATAAAGGGTTAAATTATCAAGGTCTTATCTGATCTCACTAAGATGCCAGACTATATGTGATACCGCGCCATACCATACCTTGACCCATACCACAGCAATCCTTACTTAGCATTCACCGCCATATATGATGTGTCATATACATAGAACAAAAGGGCTTTACACGTGGGATGCAGTCCTAGATACTGTATATATCTATATCGATAAACTTCAATGATTTTGAAATGAGGAAAATTGCATGAATTTGATAATGTGATAATGTTTGCGTGAATATTCTTAACTACTATCTGTCTTCTCTACCACTTTGTGATAAATATTCAAATTTTTATTCAGTTTGTGTAATAAAATTAGTTCAAATTGGTCTTGAGAAATGTCCATTTGCAAACCAAGAGGACTATTTTTGAAAATTTACCAGTAATGACTGGCTCGATAACCGAACATTTTCTATGAGAAGTGAAATTTTCTTGATTAATTCGAGGGTTAAATGGTTAATTTTATAATTTTGTGATAAATAGGCAAATTTTATACATTTTCTAAAATAAAATAAATTCAAATTAAGAATGTTATTGTGTGTTAATAGGCGGTGTGTCAATCATATTTGTAAATACTATAATGTTCATTATATTCTATTATATGCAACTCATTACTCATTTAACCCTCGAATTTATTTTTAAAAATTCAATTTTTTTCATAGAAAATATCCATTTACAGACCATGAGAAGACTATTTTTGAAAATTTACCACTGGAATGCAAATGGAGATTTCTCAAGGCTGATATTAGGAATAAAGAGTTAATCATTTAAGGGATAAGCTGGCTAAAACTAGTCTATCAAGGAGGCCTGAGGAATGACAATTTACAGGCCAAGAGGAGACTATTTTTGAAAATTTACCACTGACTCCCGGGTAAACATTAACATTTTTTTCAAAAATAGTGTTCGCTTGTCCTGCAAATAGACACTCGATAAGCAGATATTTTGATTCCCTTGACCATATTTTACATAATTAACGGGCTAAGGCATTATGAATCATGTTAACTAGTCTACAATCATGGGTGTCATTGGCTGTATTTGACTGGGACTTTTCCGTTGTGTAAATTTGCCAAAAAGCTAGCAGTATGGAAGGTGTAGAAATTTACCAAATCGCCTAAATTTTACTATCGTGAAATTAAAATCCACCTTTCAGTGCTGTTTTCAGACATACTGAATGCTGATTAATCGTAGAATTCAGCTCCTATGTCTTATTAAGTCCCGTATTTTCATATTTCACATCACGTGACATACTTCATGAAACATGCCACACATTTTCGCTCTGGCTTGTTTTGTGCTCTGTTTTTCCCCGGGAAATATCAGTTGAATAAAAATTATACTCTTTGGAGCCAATATACTCTAACTCTTCGCCCAATTGAATTCAGCCATTAGCAATACATTACTATGCATGTCATTGCCTAGCAACAATGATGTAACAAACGTGCTGTGTGTAATGTAACTAACGTTATTTTCATACGGTTAAGATGTTTTGATAAGAAACATGGCGATAAATTTTCATGAAGAGCTAAAGGAAATTTTAAAAGATCAATTAAACATATTTAAATAATTTAACCCCTACCACTCTGATGTCAATATTCTATATTTAACTGTGTCAATTGCAAAGAAATTGTTGTATATCTTTCAACAATTTTGGTGGATGATGTTGCTGTCTACGACAGTACCAAGACAGCAACATCATCCACCAAATTTGTTGGAAAAATGAACACCAGTTCATGTTTTAATTTAATTTGAAAATTTAAAATTTTGACAGAGTGCTAAGGGTTGACATCTTTGATATTAAGAAGCTGTTTGTTTTGAGGTTTTTTTAATGCATTTGACCAGAACTCTCAGTTATGAAGCACTTTAGTGATAAAAAGATTAAAAATTTTAATTTAAATTGCTAAGTAAAACGAGCAGAATCAATGTGAAAATTAGAATTCTTATGTCATAAAAAGAATCTCAAACTTGTAAATTTCTCACATTTGTTAGTAGTGGTACGGTAAGATCTCATTTGGCGCTAGCTAAGTTCATTCCTCCTGAGATCCTACTACGCATGTGTGATAAATTTGATACAAAATGACAAATGGAGCATTCCAGTTTCTCCGTCAGTCATATGACATCATAATCAACTACGTGATGTATAGTCTGACGTCATAATCAATTACATCATGAATGGCGTTATTAAGGTTGACACAAATGCATAATTGGTGATGGACCAAGCATTGTTGTACGAATTGTATGTCTTTACTATTTAATAAACATTATGTTGAATAATTTGAAACTAATAAACTATGGCAGCAACAGCACCCAGTCAAATTACTTTCAAAATATTCAACAGCCCACCTGTATATTTGTCTGAAAATTGATATTCAGGAAGTTCAGGGATCGATCGATCCCAACATGGTCAAAGCATGGGCGGGGCATAGCTAGAGCTGGGCGGGGCATAGCTAGAGCTGGGCAGGGCTTAGCTAGAGATGGGCGGGGCATAGCTAGAGATGGGTGGGGCTTAGCTAGAGATGGGCGGAGCTTAGCTAGAGATGGGTGGGGCATAGCTAGAGATGGGCAGAGCTTAGCTAGAGATGGGCAGGGCTTAGCTAGAGATGTGTGGGGCTTAGCTACAGATGGGCGGAGCTTAAATACAGATGGGCGGGGCTTGGCTAGATATGGGTGGGGCATAGCTAGAGATGGGTGGGGCTTAGCTACAGATGGGCAGGGCTTAGCTAGAGATGGGCGGGGCTTGGCTAGAGATGGGTGGGCATAGCTAGAGATGGGTGGGGCTTAGCTAGAGATGGGTGGGGCTTAGCTGAAACTGGATTCCTCCATTTGCTTGAGATGCTTGATGATATTAATTAACACTCAGTGGTCTTGAGAAATGTCCATTTGCAGACCAAGGGAAGACTATTTTTGAAAATTTACTACTGGAATGACGGCTAACTCGAACCACTCATTCCAGTGATAAATTTTCAAAAATTATCTATTTGTTTTGTAAATTGACATTTTCTATGAGAAAATTGAAATTTTATTGAATAAATTTGAGAGTAAGTGTTAATTATATATAATATAGTTTAACTTAAATACAATCTTGTTAATTATGCCAAAATTTATATTTTAAATAAACTCGAAATATATCTCATTAGTCATTGATGATTTCAACCTGTAATTTGTCACCATCAGATCGACTGAGCATGCGCATGTATTTATGTTTGTGTGCATGCATGCTGACTGTATCCAGCTCCAATCCTTTCTTGTGTACCGACATTGTTTAAGAAGAATTGATCAATTATTATTAGCTCACCTGGCCTGAAAGGCCAAGTGAGCTTATGTCGTGGCGACCATCCGTCATCCATCCATCCGTTCGTCAACTTTTCCTTTAAACGACTTCTTCTCAAGAACCGCTGGGCCAATTTCAATTATATTTGGCAGGAAGCATCCTTATGGCATAGGGATCCAAGTTTGTTCAAATGAAGCTGATCGGCCAATTAGGCCGGTGGCCATCTTGGATTTTGGGCGATTTTTAGAAACATCTTTAAAAATCTTCTCCGAAACCGCTTGAGGGATTGAAGGAAACCTCATGAAATATGATCTAGGGCAAGAGCTCAACCAAATTTGTTCAAGAGAACTTAATTGGTCAAATATTTTGGCGGCCATCTTGAATGACCTAGTTTTCACAAAAACAACTTCTTCCCCAGAACCGCTGAAGCTATCAGACCCAAATTTGTGATATATAATTAGCTACTAAGGGTGATTAATGTTTGTTCAAGCGAAGTTGATTCGTCAAAAAACATGGCCGTGGTGGACTAATCAAAATATAGTGTTTGGCAGCCATATTGGATTTTTTTATTTGATGGATTTTGAGGCCGAAATTCATTTTATATAGGTTTTTGGGTGTTCTGATCTCAAATTTGCAATTTTCGAAACTGTCGGATAAACGGTTTGGCAGACATCTTGGATCATTTTCCCGCCAAAAGCTCCCATACTAAAGCAATGGGAAATGTAAAATGTCTTCTTGAGAACTCCTGGGCCGATTTGAATTATATTTGGCAGGGCGCATCCTTATGGCATAGCGATTTCATTTTGTTCAAACGAAGCCGATCAGCCAAGTTGGCCGGTGGCCATCTTGGATTTCGGCCGATTTTTTGAAATGTGTTTAAAAATCTTGTTCGCCGAAACGGCTTGGGGAATCGATTAAAAACTTATGAAACCTCATCTAGGCAAAGAGCTAAGCCAAGTTTGTTCAAGACGACTTGATTGACCAAATGGTTCGGCAGCCATCTTGGATGACCTAGTTTTCCTGAAAATTACTTCTCCAGAACCGCTGAATGGATCAGGCCAAAATTTGGGAGATATGATTAGGGACTAAGTTTGGGCCATTAAAGTTTGTTCAAGGGAAGTTGTTCCGTAAAAAAACATGGCCGTCATGGGCCAATCAAAATGAAGTGTGTTTGGCGGACATATTGGATTTTTTTATTTGATTGATTTTGAGGCCAAAATGTTTTTGGGTATTCTGAGTTCAAATTTGCAATTTTCGAAACTGTCGGATGAACGGTTTGGCGGCCATCTTGGATAATTTTCCCGTCAAAATGCTCCCATGCTAAAGCAATGGGAAATCTAAAATGTCTTCTCGAGAACTGGCAGGCCGATTTCAATTATATTTGGCAGGAAGCATCCTTAGGGCATAAGGATCCAAATTTGTTCAAATGAACCCGATCGGCCAATTTGGATTTCGGCTAATTTCAGGAAATGTCTTAAAATCTCCGAAACCACTTGGGGAATCTTCATCTAGGCCAAGAGGTAAGCCAAGTTTGTTCAAGAGGACTTGATTGACCAAATGGCTCGGCGACCATCTTGGATGACCTGGTTTTCATGAAAATGACTCCTCCAGAACCGCTGAAGGGATCAGGCCAAATTTTGGGCCATTAAAATTTGTTCAAGGGAAGTTGATCCATCCAAAAAACATGGACGCCGTGGGGCAATCAAAATGTAGTGTGTTTGGCGGCCATATTGCACTTGCAAAAATGTCCACAAACTCATTTAAAACACTGCTAAACCACCCACCAACAATTTTGACAACACCCCACAGGACCGCCATTCAGCAACAACGACATCGGAACAACCTTCTACAGGTTTGACGTCATACTCAACTATGCCGCCACTGGGCCAACAGACCGATCAACCCGTGGTAACTATAAGTGACACAAAAAAACAATGTAACGGACACCACACAGCCAACCTAGGCATGTGGTGAATTCATAACATCGGGCCAACACAAGGCGAATTAACCTCTACACCTTATATGACGCCGCTTACCACACACGACGGGCCATCATGGGTCAACAACCCCACACTAGATATTACAACGCAAATAAAGGGACGTATAAATCCGAAACAACGGGCGAAACATCAAAATCGAAAAGGACAATGACATATCTGGCCAACATGAGTCACCCACCCATATAGAACCACATGGACACCACCAATTTGCGGACCTCGGCACAGGGCCAACACAAATGTGCACACCACAGTACTATGACATCATTAACCACACAAAACTGGCCAACCCGGGTCAACATCCCGAGGCACAAGCAACAACACCCCAGACACACAGGGTCAACAGGCACACGGAATATTCATAATAATGGGCCAACATATCACGTGGATACCCTGACCAACAAGGGTCAACACGCCTACTGTTACAAAGACTACCTAACCGGCGGTATACTACACCTTCCCGAGGGCCAACACTGAGCCAACATCAGAAACAAATGGTCAACCACGGGTCAACACCTTACCTACCCGATACGACATCACCATGCCAACTGATATGCCACAGCCTTAAGAACCAACACAGGGCCAACACTAAAACCAATCGGGTCAACATCCCAACCGCCACCTACCGAATATATCACTGGGCCAATAATTACGTCACTACATCGAGGGCCAATATCAAAACCAAACAGCTCTATCTGCCAAATATGACATCACCAGGCCAACATTTACATCACCTCGAGGGCCAACAAAAGAACTAAACAGGTCAACATCGGGACAATATCCCAACCACCTCTAACTGCCAAATATGACATTAACAGGCCAACAATTAAGTCACCACCTCGAGTGCCAACACTGTTCCACCAAAAGAACTTAACGGGTCAACATCGGGACAACACTTAGAACGTTTCTAGGCAACCAGGATAATTTGTACACAAACAAATCCACCCAGGAAGACTATAAAAACAAGCAGCTACACAGCACTAGCAACCTAGACTTGATCAAAACTTGGTCAGTGTCAGGTGACATAGATTAACCAAGATTCTGAAGTTAATATAACAATTATTATTAGCTCACCTGGCCAGAATGGTCAAGTGAGCTTATGACATGGCGACCATCCGTTGTCCGTCCGTCTGGCATCCTGCCATCAACTTTTGCTTAAAAACACTACTCATTAACCGCTTTGTGGATTTAACCTAATTTGGCTGGAAGGACCCTATGAGGGTAGGCTTCAGAACTTGTATGCAGAATTTTGATTGGTCAATTTTTTCGGCGCCCCATCTATAATTTTCTGAAAAATTGCCGGAAATCATTTAAAACACTACTCATTAACTGCTTGGACAATTTCAACCAGGCTTAGCTGGGAGGATAGTACGCTGGTATGTTTCAGAACTTGTATACAGATTTTTGATTGGTTGATTTTTCCGGCAGCCATCTTGGATTTTCTGAAAATTCCTGGAAATCACTTAGAGCCTACTTCGCGATAACCAGTGGGCCGATTTTAATCAAACTTGGATGAAAGAATCCTAGCGTGGTATCCTTCAGAACTTGTATACAGAATCTTGATTGGGCCATTTTTCTGGCGACAATCTTGAATTTTTCAAATAATTGCGGGAAATCGTTTAAAGCGCTACTCCTCATTAACTGCTTGAGCAATTTCATCCAGACTTGGCTGGAAGGATACTAGGCTGGTAGGTTTCAAAACTTGTATACAGAATTTTGATTGGTAAATTTTTCCCACGACCATCTTGGATTTTCTGAAAATCTCTGAAAATCACTTAAAAGCCTACTCCTCGATAACCACTGGGCCGATTTCAATCAAACTTGGATGGAAGACCCCTAGCCTAGTATACTTCACGACTTCTATACAGAATTACAATCAAAATTCTGTATACAAGTTCTGAAACCTTCTACCCTAGTATCCGTCCAGTCAAGTCTGGCTGAAATTGCCCAAGAAGTTAATGAGGAGTATAGCGTTTTAAACAATTTCCCGCCAATTTTCAGAAAATTCAAGATGACCACCTAAAAATTTTTCCAATCAAACGTCTGCATCCATGTTCTGAAGCATACTACTCTAGGGTCCTTCCCACTGAGTTTGATTGAAATCGGCAGTAAATTGCTTAAAACACTACTCCTCATTAATTTCTTGGGCAATTTCAGGTGGTAGGTTTCAGACCATGTATACAGAATTTTGATTGGTCAATTTTTCCAGTGGCCATCTTGGATTTTCCAAAAATTTTGGAAATCATTTAAAAGGCTGCTCCTCATTAACTGCTTGGTTAAAAGTCAGCTGGTATACTTCAGAACTTGTTTTTTTGTGTGGCCATCTTGGATTTTCCTGAAAATGGGAATTCTTTTAAGACGCTATTCCTCATTAACCCGTTGGGAAATTTAAATCAAATTTATCTGGAAGGATCCTATGGTGGTAGCCTCTAGAAAATTTATTCCGAATTTTGATAGGTCAATGTTTTGGTGGCCATCTTTGATTTTCTGAAAATTATCCGGAACCATTTAAAGATGGTACTCCAATTTTGTATTTCAACAAAACTTGGGTCGAACAATTCCATGATGGTAGCTTCAAAATGTCAAATGAGAATCTGGATTGGTTTATTTTTTGCTGGCCATCTTGTTATACCATGCCAAAAAATTGACAGCGTATTATATAGTGATGGTGCCATCCGGGCTGGCGGAAGGGGGGGGGGGGGGGCAGCAGTGGTTTCTGGATGATAATTCCTCTACTGTCTAGCGGATCACTTTGGAACTTCAAAGGTTGATTGGACTAGGTCTCTAAGAAAACTATTGGAATCGACAGTGATGCAAAATCCAAGATGGCCACCAGCCACCAATGGCCATCAATAACTCTGCTACTCTTTATTGGATCACTTTAAAACTTCATAGGTTGATTGGACTAGATGTAGGTCTGGTAAAGAGGACTATCAAAATCGACAATGATCTATAATCCCAGATATCTACCTGCCATTGTCAGCCTTGAATATTGGTTTCCATATGATAACTCTGCTAACATATAGTGGATCATTTTGAAACTGCATAGGTTGATTGGACTAGGTTTGGCAAGGAAGCCTTTCGAAATCGATGACAATCTGAAATCCACGATGGCTGATAGTGTTTATCGGATCGCCTAACACTTCATAGTTAGGTTGATTGGACTTGGTTTGGGAAAAAAACACCAAAATTGATGTGGCCACCTCATGGCCGTGATCTAGAAAATCAAAATATTTGCTTATTGGATGTCTTTTTGCAGGTCAAGAGAGGACTATCTTTTAAAATTGACCACTGGAATGACTGGCTTGTTTAACGAGCCCGGCATTTCAGTGGTAAATTTTCAAAAATAGTCCTCTTGGCCTGCAAATGCCCATTTCTCAAGACTACTGCAGAAGCCGTTTTTGGCCGGCTTGACCATTAGTGTTAAAACGGCTTCAGCACTGGTCTTGAAAAATGTCCATTTGCAGACCAAGAGAAGTCTATTTTGGAAAATTTACCACTAGAATGACTGGCTCGATAATCGAGCCAGTCATTCCAGTAGTAAATTTTCAAAAATAGACTTCTCTTGGTCTGTAAATGGCCAAAAACGGCTTCTGCAGTAGTCTTGAGAAATGGGCATTTGCAGGCCAAGAGGACTATTTTGAAAATGCACGTGATGTTTTGTATTTATTCTTTGGGCTCAAAGTCAAAGGCTTACATGTATTAACATTAATTTGACTGGAAGCGCTTGCTGCATGACACATTTGACTGGAAGCAGTTGCTATCTAAGGCAGTAACTGTGTCATACAGCAAGCACTTCAAAATATTAAACAGGATATTTGGGAGAATGTATGTGCTTTTTCATATTTGCTCTTTCAGGTTCAAATGTTTAAGTAAAATTAATTTGAGTGGAAGCTGTTGCTGCCTTACTGCTCTAGGCAAATTAGTTTCAAAATATTAAATACAGATTTATTAAGAATGTACATGTGATTTATGGTATTTGTTCTTTGAGCTCAAAGGCGTAATTAACATTAATTTGACTGGAAATATTTGCTGCCTTACTCTGTTTAATGGCAATATGACACATAGTGAATAAAGTCATCTTTATGCTGCACAAATAACCCAAGAGAAATATTCTAAATTCTAAACTTTAATTGAGAAATTTGGGAAACTTACTTAGCAAATTTGGAAAAAAGCAAATTTGGAAAAAAGGGCTGACTCGGCTATTATCTGTTTAACTTGACAGGTACTCCCTACTGAGCGTGTGAGCTACAGTAGTACAAATGGCATTGCTTCTATACAGATGTAAGTAAGATGGAACATATTGCTGACCGAGGAGTATGAGTCAAATTGTCCCATGATGGATTACCCTGATATGCATTCATCTATATTAGCAGCCAATATTGCGCATTAACCCTTACCACTCTGGTGTCAAAATTTTAAATTTTCAAATTAAATTAAAAGATGAACTGCAACAGCAACAGCAACATCTTCCAGCAAAATTGTTGAAAAATGTACACCAGTTTCTTTGATTTTGACGCAGTAAAAAGATAGAATATTGACATCAGAGTGGTAAGGGTTAACCTAATCTTGCTATATACCATCACCTCTACTCATTGTGATGTGACAAACTGACAAGCGCGACATAGACTGCTGTAGCAACAGCGTAGTTATTTTGGGTCAAATTTAATATTCAAGGCCACCTTTGATTGATTTATTGACCCTTTAATCCTTGAATTTATTCAAGAAAATTTAGATTTTCTCATAGAAAATCTCCATTTGCAGATCAAGAGAAGACTATTTTTGGAAATTTATCACTGGAATTACTGAGTTGATTATCGAGCCAGTCATACCAGTGGTAAATTTTAAAAAATAGTCTTCTCTTGGGCTGCAAATGGACATTTCTCAAGACCACTGCAGAAGCCATTTTTGGCTGATATGAGTGTTAAAGAGTTAAGCAGATATATTATATAGAAAATAGATAAATACAGAATACGGGATAAATAAGGGGCAAATTTAATCCCTCCATCGCTTAATGGTCAAGATTGGTTCAGAAAATAAAAATGTTTGCGTAGTGAATGCCCATCTGCAGGCCAGGAGAATATTTTTGACCACATCACTTGAACCGCTGAATCAATAAAATAATGTAGCTCATTACAAAAGTTGAAAACTCTGTCAAGAAAGTGTTCAAATTGTATGTCTTTGTTGAATTTACAATTAAATAAACATTCTGGTAAAGATTTTGAAACTAATTTGACTGGGAGTTGTTGCTGCCATCAGCAAAGACAGCTTCCATCAGCAGCAACCACTCCCAGTCAAATTATTTTCAAAAAATATTCATCAGCTTACTACTTTCAAATGGGGATTCTGGGAATTCAGGGTTCTACATAGTAAAACGGATTCAAATACTTAGCTAGAAATGGGTAGGGCGTAGTTAGACCGTTCGCTGCGCTGACATTCCCTGGATTCGTCGGCCAGAGTCTCAGCCATGGACCCATGCTCGTCCGGCACATGCGACTTCGGCATAGCCAGTGCGACACGGATCCATTGAATAGTCCATGCCATACTCTGCCTCATTGACTTCCATGCGTTCGTGTCGTTGGTCGCCTGTGCGTCGTGCATTTGGACACTGAGACTGGTAGTGTCCTACTGTGTTACATCTCCAACATGTTACCATTGGTCAGGGTCTGTTTTGTTGTGGTGCATTCTGTTGCTTCAGCAGCTGTCGTGATGTGTGTGTTGTCGGTTGCTGTTGCAATTGTTTGTCATTCTTTTTCTGCCTGCATTACATGTGACTGGCCTTACCGCAATAATAGCACTTATTTACCGAAACGACTGTCCGGGTTGTGGTAAGTTGTTGTTAGAACACTCATTGCATTTGTGGCCAATGCCACCACACCCGTAGCACATTGGTTGTTGCATTGGTGTTCTACCGATAGGCGGGAACATAAAGTTTGTTTCACAGTTCACATTTTGTTGATGCTTCACTACATTTAATGCTTTGGCTTGAAGGTCTTTCACTGCTTTAAAAGTTTATCCTGTCAATCGATCATTCGGGCATCTAGTTCTCGAATGAGTTGATATACTGTCTTTTCGAGGTGGTTCACAATGTCAATTTCCATCGGCTCTTCATGCCAGCATTTAGGCACAATGTTCATTGCGTCTAACAAATCGTTCATGTTGGCATTCTCACCTGTGAATGCAATGGCGGCTTCTAAAGTTTCATCTTTCTTGAAAACTACATGCCTAGATAACTATATCATTTAGTGTATGGATGATGCGTTGACTTTTAGTGTTGTCTTCTCTGAAGGCTTTCTTCGGCATATAGTGGAAGCGGCGTTTGAACACGATGTTCTCACTACGTTTCTGCCACATATTCTCAAGTGCGCACTTGAGACGTTGTCCATTATTTGCCGATACGAATGTTTTGACGATGAATTCATGTATATCGTTTCATGTCGTTGCGTTGTGATCTTGTTGGGAAGACAGAAACTGTTCTGCCGCCTTTATTCAATTGTCCGGTTGTCATCCATGATGCGATATAAGCGGCATTCCCAGCTTTTGCAGGGTGGATGGAATCCAGTGCGCATCTGCATGATTCAAGCTATTCGCGCACTTCGATTGGATTTGAAGAGTCGCAAGAGTTGATGTGTCACGCATGATCTCGCAAAAGTTCTCTATGCACCTGGTCATCCTATCGACTTGAAGACTAGTTTTCAAACTAGGTAAATTTTGTTGATCAAATGAATGATTGACCTAGCCCCCCCCCCTCCCCACAACTTACTATTACTGTGGATTGATTATTTGCTCAGGAAGAACTGAGCGTTAAGCTGTTTGACGTTGGTGAACTTGTGCTTGTCTGTGCTGTTTGGTATCTAGTATGTTACTTTAACTGACCTGTCTGCTTTGAACTCTTTGTGAATGGTACATCTCATGTTGTTGCGAGTGCAGCGTGGGTGTTGTTGGCGAAGTTGCTGTCGTGAAAATTACAGATCTGTATAACATATAGTTACGTACTCACAATTTTATGCCCTCATAAACTGTTTCCTTAGCAATTTTCCTCTTGAAAGATCTATTGATGAGGTTGGTCTTCTAAAAAATAATTTAAGAAATGTATCCTGGCAGGCTCGCCACTGTAAATTTTTGAATGTAGATTTTTATGTCACAAGATGATGATGACGAAAGATGCTTAAAGTAAGATTCGGCTCGACATCTTGGAAGACTATTATTTTCTTAATCTTTGGGGCTAGCTTATCAGAAGACACAGATTTGTGATGAAGATGATTTCACCATTTCCTAACTAACACAAAGATTCGATGATGAATTTCTAGCGTCAACATAACGGCTGGCTTTTTATTAAATAATAATAATTGAAATTAAACTGTATGCAAACAAATATATTTCTGGCAACGTTAGTTGCTATAAAACAAAGCTCACTGGGTGTATTTAAAATACAAAATCTAAATAATATTCATAGCAGACTAATTGAAAATTTCTATATTCAGTTTGCTAACAAGCCAGACCAGCGCTAAGGAAAGAGTTGAATTATCTAATGAGATTTTTAATTTGTACATACTTGTGCGAGCGCCAAAATGCGATAATTATATTTTCAAAGTTTCAGTACTTATTTATTTCATCAAAATTCATTCCGACAACTCGTCACAAGAATAGAATCATGCTTGTGGATTGGACAATCCCATCGCTCAGACGATGGCCCTGTCCACTCCCTCGCCTCTCATCCATTCCTAGAAGCGTTGACCAGATTCAAAATCGTCATGAGAAAGGCACGCAAAATGGCAAAATCTGATGCGGAGTAGTTTGTCAATAAATTTTGGATGTAGCAGAATAGTTTCACTTTAGTTTATAAATAATTCTTCAAAGTGAACTTGGTTACATCTTAACCCAAAACAACCAATTTTGTTGAGAGATTATAGTCTACCCTTATTACATAAATATCTTCCATTCAACTCTCCCTTGATACGCCATGGCCAAGCAAATGGTTAACTATGATAACGAATTCCGCAACAAAACACATTGCAGGCATAATCATAACCAACACCTGCATACTGGTTTGTTCAATAGTGCTTGAGCCTAGCGCGCTATAACCTAATAGTATTTTTTTATGATGCCATCAAAGTATAGCGAGCCATCCTGTAGCGCTGCAACTCAAAGTCCAAAACACAGCTGCATTATGAAAAATCCATTGAACACCAAGTTAACAATTTGCAGATGTTGATGAAAGTCAATTTCCAAATATAATTACAAAGTTGGTTTAAACACACACTAGTTTGAAAACGGCAATTAAAATCTTCTGCTGCACAATTCTGCTACTAGACAGCAAACGACTTTCATCAACATCATTAAAGTATACAAATTGGCGGGCAACCCATGATAAATACAATAACGATTACATTAAATAACGTGTACACATTGATACCCTATTCCGATAAATTGTCTATTCTATAAATATGATGATAACGGACACTGATTTGGCACAAATTTTGATTTTCTTTATCGTTTTACTTTCCGAACCGGCAAAAAAGCCTCTGCAGTACTCTTGAAAAATATCCACGTGCAGGGCACAGAGAAAGAAATGTTGGTAAATTGAAGCACTGTTGACATAAGAGTGGTTCACGACAAGTTAGGCAAAGTTAATATATGTACATTACTGTATACAAATAGCACCTTTCATAAAATTCTCGTTTGATTTATGTAAATACTGAAATATTATTAATATAGAAATTTTATTTTCTTTATCGTTTTTCTTTATCGTTTTACTGGCCAAAAGGCCTCTGCAGTGGTCTTCAAAACATATTCAAGTGCAGGGTAACAGAGAAAGAAATATTGGTAAATTGAAGCACTGTTGACATAGGAGTGGTTCACGACAACCTAGTGGTTCACGACAACCTAGGTAAAGTTAATATATGTACAGCTCAAGACAGGGGATCGAACCCACAACTGGCGAAAATGCAACATCATAGTCCACACTCATTAAAACCAGACCAACACCGCAGGACAAAAATCATACTTTGATAGAGACGCTGTATACAAATAGCACCTTTCACAAAATTCTCGTTTTGATTTATGTAAAATATTGAAATATTATTAATATATAATTATCTGACAAGTACTGGTAGTAACACTCTGACAGCTGAGTTTTTTCAGACGACAAATTTCAAGGGTTAAGTCTCTGGACCGGCTAAATAAGTAAGTCAAGAATTTTTACTCATTGAAATTATTGTCTTGTGGCTTGCAGCTAAACGAAACAGTTAACCGCCTGACTGAGTTTTTGCAGACAACTTATTCCAGTGGTTATATCTCTTGGTCTGCTAAATACTGTGAAAAGAATTTAAGTTAAAGTTGCTGGTGTTTAAGCCACCAAATTGTTTTCAAAATATTCCTCATGTCAAGAGTTTTTGCTCATTGAAATTATTGTCTGGTGTACACATTGCTACCTATGGCAACAACAGCTCCCTACAAAATTAGTTTCAAAATATTCAAGAGAAGACATGCAATTCATATGGTTACTGTCAGACCTTTAGCTGTTTTCGTGTCAGACACGTCATTTTTGAATATGACATCAGCCACTTGAGTGACATATCAGATCACTCTATTTGTGAGTGAACGTTGTATTAGTCTGCTGTGTACCCCCTTTCCTCCCCCTCCACACATGATGTGTGCTATTAACTTTATCATTGCTGCAAGCCCCCAGCAACAGCTCCCAGCTGAATTAGTTTCAAAATATTCAACAGCTTAATTAACCCTCATGTGCCAACCATTTAATGGCAAAGCTAGCAAAACCGGCATCTGCAGTGGTCAAGTAGACTATTTTTTTTTTTTACATATTTAAGACTGAAATAACTAGCTTGGTAATCGCAGGCCTGGTAACTGAGCCAGTAATTTGAGAAGTAACTTTTCCAAACAAAATAATTTTCTACCCTCCAAATGGAAACCGATTTGGCACAAATTTTGATTTTCTTTATCGTTTTACTTTCCAAACCGACAAAAAAAGCCTCTGCCAGTACTCCCGAAAAATCTCCATGTGCAGGGCAACAGAGAAAGAAATGTTGGTAAATTCCAGTGGTAAATTTAAGTGCTGTTGACATAAGAGTGGTTCACGACAAGTTATGTAAAGTTAATATATGTACATGGTTGTATACAAATAGCACCTTTCATAAAATTCTCGTTTTTGAATTATGTAAATACTAAAATATTATTAATATAGAATTATGATTTTCTTTATGTGGAGTGATCTGATATGCCACTTATGTATCTGACATCATATTCAAAATGTTACTTGTCGGATGACGTCACAAATGACGTGTCTGACACAAAAACGGTTAAAGGTCTGAGAGTAACCACATGAATTGCATGTCTTTAGTGAATCACCAATGTAATAAACATCCTTTTGAATATTTTGAAACTAATTTTGTCGAGAGCTGTTGCTGCTATAGGTAGTAACAGCTCACAGTCGAATTAGTTGCAAAATATTCAACAGCTTATCTGTATATGTACTTTGAAAATTAGATTCTGGGAATTCAGCGTTCACAGTTTCAAATCGATTCCAACACGCAGACAGCAACAGTTTCCAGTGAAATTACTTTCAAATATATTTAACAGGTTTCCTGGATATGTGTTTTGAAATTGAGACATTGGAATTTCAATTATCAATGGATTAACGCTTTCATCGATAAATCTGTGAAAAAGTAAATTCTTTACGATATAAAACTTATTCTATTGAATATTTTGAAATTAATTTGACTGGAAGCCATTGCTGCCATAGGCAGTTTTTCTGTATGGTTCCCTTGAAAATTAAATATGGGGAATTCATCAGTGAGTGTTAATAAACATAAACCCGCCAAAATGACATTTCACATCGATCACACACATTTCAATAACAAAAATGTCTGCCTAGACTATGATTATCACATCTGATTGGATACTGTTAAAATATCAATTGAGGGATCCGATCTGTCACTTAAGTATAAGACATCATATTTATATATGTCACATGGTAGCTGATCTCACACTCAACATGGCAACAGCTCCAAATCAAATTACAATAAAATATTCAAACAGCTTATCTGTATAGTTACCGTGAAATTTGTATTTTGGGAATTCAGCTTTCAAAGTTTCAAATCGATTCCAACACACATACAAGTAGGTGGAGCTTAGTTAGAAATGGGCGGAGCTTATCTAGAAATTGATCCCTCTTAGCAATGTAATTACGCTGCGCAATGGATAATTCACTTTTAGCTAAGCTCCGCATGTCTCTAGTTAACCTCCATCCATCGATCGATCCACGCATTCCCTGAATCTCAATTTCCAGAAAACTACATGTAAGCTGTTGAATATTTTGAAACTAATTTGACTCCTACTGTTTCAAATTAGTTTCAAAATATTCAACAGCATGTTTATTAAATAGTAAAGGTATATAATTCGTACAACCTGACAGACTATTAATTGTTACAGACAGACTAAATCCTGTCATTCATGACGTAATTGATTATGACGTCAGCCTACATGTTTCATAGTTTATTATGATGTCATATGATTGATTGAGAAACTGGATTCATCAATTAACCCTCATGTGTCAACAATTTAATGGCAAAGCTGGCTAAAATCGACATCTGCAGTGGTCAAGTAGACCATTTTTTGTACATATTTAACCCTTACCAATCCGATGTCAAAACTTTAATTTTCAAATTAAATTATAAGATGAACTGGTGTTAATTTTTCAACAAATTTGGTAGAAGATACTGCTGTCGTAGACAGCAACATTGTCCACCAAAATTGTTGAAAAATCTACACCAGTTACTTTGTTATTGACACAGTAAAAGGTAGAATACAGACACCAGTGTGGTGAGGATTAAGACTGAAATGGCATGGTAACCGCAGGCCCGGTAACCGAGCCAGTCATTTGACTAGTAAATTTTCCAAAAAATGTATTTCTTGGCCTGCAAATGGACACCGATTTGGCACAAATTTTGATTTTCTTTATTGTTTTCCTTGCCAAACCGGCAAAAAGGCTTCTGCAGTAGTCTTGAAAAATATCCATGTGCAGGGCAACAAAGAAAGAAATGTTGGTAAATTCCAGTGGTAAATTGAAGCGCTGTTGACATACGAGTGGTTCATGACAAGTTATGTAAAGTTAATATATGTACATGACTGTATACAAATAGCACTTTTCATAAAATTTTCGTTTTTAATTTATGTAAATACTCAAATATTATTAATATAGAATTATGATTTTCTTTATGTGGAGTGATCTGATATGCCACTTAAGTATCTGATGTCATATTCAAAATGTTACTTGTCGGATGACATTACGAATGACGTGTCTGACACAAAAACGGTTAAAGGTCTGAGAGTAACCACATGAATTGCATGTCTTTAGTGAATCACCAATGTAATAAACATCCTTTTGAATATTTTGAAACTAATTTTGTCGAGAGCTGTTGCTGCCATAGGTAGTAACAGCTCCAAGTCAAATTAGTTACAAAATATTCAACAGCTTATCTATATATGTACTTTGAAAATTAGATTCTGGGAATTCAGCGTTCACAGTTTCAAATCGATTCCAACACGCAGACAGCAACAGTTTCCAGTGAAATTACTTTCAAATATATTTAACAGGTTTCCTGGATATGTGTTTTGAAATTGAGACATTGGAATTTCAATTATCAACGGATTAACGCTTTCATCGATAAATCTGTGAAAAAGTAAATTCTTTATGATATAAAACTTATTCTATCGAATATTTTGAAATTAATTTGACTGGAAGCCATTGCTGCCTTAGGCAGTTTTCCTGTATGGTTCCCTTGAAAAATAAATATGGTGAATTCATCAGTGAGTGTTAATAAACATAAACCCGCCAAAATGAAATTTCACATCGATCACACACATCTAAATAACAAAAATGTCTGCCTAGACTATGATTATCACATCTGATTGGATACTGTTAAAATATCAATGGAGGGATCCGATCTGTCACTTAAGTATAATACATCATATTTATATATGTCACATGGTAGCTGATCTCACACTCAAGATGGCAACAGCTCCAAATCAAATTACAATAAAATATTCAAACAGCTTATCTGTATAGTTACCGTGAAATTTGTATTTTGAGAATTCAGCTTTCAAAGTTTCAAATCGATTCCAACACGCATACAAGTAGGTGGAGCTTAGTTAGAAATGGGCGGAGCGTATCTAGAAATGGATCCCTCTTAGCAATGTAATTACGCTGCGCAATGGATAATTCACTTTTAGCTATGCTCCGCCTATCTCTAGTTAAGCTCCATCCATCGATCGATCCCTGCATTCCCTGAATCTCAATTTCCAGAATACTATATGTAAGCTGTTGAATATTTTGAAACTAATTTGACTCCTACTGTTTCAAATTAGTTTCAAAATATTCAACAGCATGTTTATTAAATAGTAAAGGCATACAATTCGTACAACCTGACAGACTATTAATTGTTACAGACAGACTAAATCCTGTCATTCATGATGTAATTGATTATGATGTCAGCCTACATGTTTCATAGTTTATTATGTCATATGACTGATTGAGAAACTGGATTCATCAATTAACCCTCATGTGTCAACAATTTCATGGCAAAGCTGGCTAAAATCGCCATCTGCAGTGGTCAAGTAGACCATTTTTTACATATTTAACCCTTACCAATCCGATGTCAAAACTTTCATTTTCAAATTAAATTATAAGATGGACTGGTGTTCATTTTTCAACAAATTTGGTAGAAGATACTGCTGTCGTAGACAGCAACATTGTCCACCAAAATTGTTGAAAAATCTACACCAGTTACTTTGTTATTGACACAGTAAAAGGTAGAATACAGACACCAGTGTGGTGAGGATTAAGACTGAAATGGCATGGTAACCGCAGGCCCGGTAACCGAGCCAGTCATTTGAGTAGTAACTTTTCCAAAAAATTAATTTCTTGGCCTGCAAATCGACACCGATTTGGCACAAATTGTGAATTTCTTTATTGTTTTCCTTGCCAAACCGGCTTAAAGGCCTCTGCAGTAGTCTTGAAAAATATCCAAGTGCAGGGCAACAAAGAAAGAAATGTTGGTAAATTCCAGTGGTAAATTGAAGTGCTGTTGACATAAGAGTGGTTCACGACAAATTATGTAAAGTTAATATATGTACATGACTGTATACAAATAGTACTTTTCATAAAATTTTCGTTTTTAATTTATGTAAATACTGAAATATTATTAATATAGAATTATGATTTTCTTTATGTGGAGTGATCTGATATGCCACTTAAGTATGAGACATCATATTCAAAATGTTACTTGTCAGATGACATTACAAATGACGTGTCTGACACAAAAACGGTTAAAGGTCTGAGAGTAACCACATGAATTGCATGTCTTTAGTGAATCACCAATGTAATAAACATCCTTTTGAATATTTTGAAACTAATTTTGTCGAGAGCTGTTGCTGCCATAGGTAGTAACAGCTCCATGTCAAATTAGTTACAAAATATTCAACAGCTTATCTGTATATGTACTTTGAAAATTAGATTCTGGGAACTCAGCGTTCACAGTTTCAAATCGATTCCAACACGCAGACAGCAACAGTTTCCAGTGAAATTACTTTCAAATATATTTAACAGGTTTCCTGGATATGTGTTTTGAAATTGAGACATTGGAATTTCAATTATCAACGGATTAACGCTTTCATCGATAAATCTGTGAAAAAGTAAATTCTTTACGATATAAAACTTATTCTGTTGAATATTTTGAAATTAATTTGACTGGAAGCCATTGCTGCCTTAGGCAGTTTTTCTGTATGGTTCCCTTGAAAAATAAATATGGGGAATTCATCAGTGGAAGTGTTAATAAACATAAACCCGCCAAAATGACATTTCACATCGATCACACACATCTAAATAACAAAAATGTCTGCCTAGACTATGATTATCACATCTGATTGGATACTGTTAAAATATCAATGGAGGGATCCGATCTGTCACTTAAGTATAATACATCATATTTATATATGTCACATGGTAGCTGATCTCACACTCAAGATGGCAACAGCTCCAAATCAAATTACAATAAAATATTCAAACAGCTTATCTGTATAGTTACCATGAAATTTGTATTTTAGGAATTCAGCTTTCAAAGTTTCAAATCGATTCCAACACGCATACAAGTAGGTGGAGCTTAGTTAGAAATGGGCGGAGCGTATCTAGAAATGGATCCCTCTTAGCAATGTAATTACGCTGCGCAATGGATAATTCACTTTTAGCTATGCTCCGCCTATCTCTAGTTAAGCTCCATCCATCGATCGATCCCTGCATTCCCTGAATCTCAATTTCCAGAATACTATATGTAAGCTGTTGAATATTTTGAAACTAATTTGACTCCTACTGTTTCAAATTAGTTTCAAAATATTCAACAGCATGTTTATTAAATAGTAAAGGCATACAATTCGTACAACCTGACAGACTATTAATTGTTACAGACAGACTAAATCCTGTCATTCATGATGTAATTGATTATGATGTCAGCCTACATGTTTCATAGTTTATTATGTCATATGACTGATTGAGAAACTGGATTCATCAATTAACCCTCATGTGTCAACAATTTAATGGCAAAGCTGGCTAAAATCGACATCTGCAGTGGTCAAGTAGACCATTTTTTGTACATATTTAACCCTTACCAATCCGATGTCAAAACCTTAATTTTCAAATTAAATTATAAGATGAACTGGTGTTAATTTTTCAACAAATTTGGTAGAAGATACTGCTGTCGTAGACAGCAACATTGTCCACCAAAATTGTTGAAAAATCTACACCAGTTACTTTGTTATTGACACAGTAAAAGGTAGAATACAGACACCAGTGTGGTGAGGATTAAGACTGAAATGGCATGGTAACCGCAGGCCCGGTAACCGAGCCAGTCATTTGACTAGTAAATTTTCCAAAAAATGTATTTCTTGGCCTGCAAATGGACACCGATTTGGCACAAATTTTGATTTTCTTTATTGTTTTCCTTACCAAACCGGCTTAAAGGCTTCTGCAGTAGTCTTGAAAAATATCCATGTGCAGGGCAACAAAGAAAGAAATGTTGGTAAATTGAAGTGCTGTTGACATATGAGTGGTTCATGACAAATTATGTAAAGTTAATATATGTACATGACTGTATACAAATAGCACCTTTCATAAAATTCTCGTTTTTTAATTTATGTAAATACTGAAATATTATTAATATAGAATTATGATTTTCTTTATGTGGAGTGATCTGATATGCCACTTAAGTATGAGACATCATATTCAAAATGTTACTTGTCGGATGACGTCACAAATGACGTGTCTGACACAAAAACGGTTAAAGGTCTGAGAGTAACCACATGAATTTCATGTCTTTAGTGAATCACCAATGTAATAAACATCCTTTTGAATATTTTGAAACTAAGTTTGTCGAGAGCTGTTGCTGCCATAGGTAGTAACAGCTCCAAGTCAAATTATTACAAAATATTCAACAGCTTATCTGTATATGTACTTTGAAAATTAGATTCTGGGAATTCAGCGTTCACAGTTTCAAATCGATTCCAACACGCAGACAGCAACAGTTTCCAGTGAAATTACTTTCAAATATATTTAACAGGTTTCCTGGATATGTGTTTTGAAATTGAGACATTGGAATTTCAATTATCAACGGATTAACGCTTTCATCGATAAATCTGTGAAAAAGTAAATTCTTTATGATATAAAACTTATTCTATTGAATATTTTGAAATTAATTTGACTGGAAGCCATTGCTGCCTTAGGCAGTTTTTCTGTACGGTTGTCTTGAAAATTAAATATGGGGAATTCATCAGTGAAAGTGTTAATAAACATAAACCTGCCAAAATGACATTTCACATCGATCACGCACATCTAAATAACAAAAATGTCTGCCTAGACTATGATTATCACATCTGATTGGATACTGTTAAAATATCAATGGAGGGATCCGATCTGTCACTTAAGTATAATACATCATATTTATATATGTCACATGGTAGCTGATCTCACACTCAAGATGGCAACAGCTCCAAATCAAATTACAATAACATATTCAAACAGCTTATCTATATAGTTACCGTGAAATTTGTATTTTGGGAATTCAGCTTTCAAAGTTTCAAATCGATTCCAACATGCATACAAGTAGGTGGAGCTTAGTTAGAAATGGGCGGAGCTTATCTAGAAATGGATCCCTCTTAGCAATGTAATTACACTGCGCAATGGATAATTCACTTTTAGCTATGCTCCGCCTGTCTCTAGTTAAGCTCCATCCATCGATCGATCCCTGCATTCCCTGAATCTCAATTTCCAGAAAACTATATGTAAGCTGTTGAATATTTTGAAACTAATTTGACTCCTACTGTTTCAAATTAGTTTCAAAATATTCAACAGCATGTTTATTAAATAGTAAAGGCATACAATTCGTACAACCTGACAGACTATTAATTGTTACAGACAGACTAAATCCTGTCATTCATGACGTAATTGATTATGACGTCAGCCTACATGTTTCATAGTTTATTATGACGTCATATGATTGATTGAGAAACTGGATTCATCAATTAACCCTCATGTGTCAACAATTTAATGGCAAAGCTGGCTAAAATCGACATCTGCAGTGGTCAAGTAGACCATTTTTTACATATTTAACCCTTACCAATCCGATGTCAAAACTTTCATTTTCAAATTAAATTATAAGATGAACTGGTGTTCATTTTTCAACAAATTTGGTAGAAGATACTGCTGTCGTAGACAGCAACATTGTCCACCAAAATTGTTGAAAAATCTACACCAGTTACTTTGTTATTGACACAGTAAAAGGTAGAATACAGACACCAGTGTGGTGAGGATTAAGACTGAAATGGCATGGTAACCGCAGGCCCGGTAACCGAGCCAGTCATTTGAGTAGTAACTTTTCCAAAAAATTAATTTCTTGGCCTGCAAATGGACACCGATTTGGCACAAATTTTGATTTTCTTTATTGTTTTCCTTACCAAACCGGCTTAAAGGCTTCTGCAGTAGTCTTGAAAAATATCCATGTGCAGGGCAACAAAGAAAGAAATGTTGGTAAATTCCAGTGGTAAATTGAAGTGCTGTTGACATAAGAGTGGTTCATGACAAGCTATGTAAAGTTAATATATGTACATGACTGTATACAAATAGCACCTTTCATAAAATTCCCGTTTTTTAATTTATGTAAATACTGAAATATTATTAATATAGAATTATGATTTTCTTTATGTGGAGTGATCTGATATGCCACTTAAGTATGAGACATCATATTCAAAATGTTACTTGTCAGATGACATTACAAATGACGTGTCTGACACAAAAACGGTTAAAGGTCTGAGAGTAACCACATGAATTGCATGTCTTTAGTGAATCACCAATGTAATAAACATCCTTTTGAATATTTTGAAACTAATTTTGTCGAGAGCTGTTGCTGCCATAGGTAGTAACAGCTCCATGTCAAATTAGTTACAAAATATTCAACAGCTTATCTGTATATGTACTTTGAAAATTAGATTCTGGGAACTCAGCGTTCACAGTTTCAAATCGATTCCAACACGCAGACAGCAACAGTTTCCAGTGAAATTACTTTCAAATATATTTAACAGGTTTCCTGGATATGTGTTTTGAAATTGAGACATTGGAATTTCAATTATCAACGGATTAACGCTTTCATCGATAAATCTGTGAAAAAGTAAATTCTTTACGATATAAAACTTATTCTGTTGAATATTTTGAAATTAATTTGACTGGAAGCCATTGCTGCCTTAGGCAGTTTTTCTGTATGGTTCCCTTGAAAAATAAATATGGGGAATTCATCAGTGGAAGTGTTAATAAACATAAACCCGCCAAAATGACATTTCACATCGATCACACACATCTAAATAACAAAAATGTCTGCCTAGACTATGATTATCACATCTGATTGGATACTGTTAAAATATCAATGGAGGGATCCGATCTGTCACTTAAGTATAATACATCATATTTATATATGTCACATGGTAGCTGATCTCACACTCAAGATGGCAACAGCTCCAAATCAAATTACAATAAAATATTCAAACAGCTTATCTGTATAGTTACCATGAAATTTGTATTTTAGGAATTCAGCTTTCAAAGTTTCAAATCGATTCCAACACGCATACAAGTAGGTGGAGCTTAGTTAGAAATGGGCGGAGCGTATCTAGAAATGGATCCCTCTTAGCAATGTAATTACGCTGCGCAATGGATAATTCACTTTTAGCTATGCTCCGCCTATCTCTAGTTAAGCTCCATCCATCGATCGATCCCTGCATTCCCTGAATCTCAATTTCCAGAATACTATATGTAAGCTGTTGAATATTTTGAAACTAATTTGACTCCTACTGTTTCAAATTAGTTTCAAAATATTCAACAGCATGTTTATTAAATAGTAAAGGCATACAATTCGTACAACCTGACAGACTATTAATTGTTACAGACAGACTAAATCCTGTCATTCATGATGTAATTGATTATGATGTCAGCCTACATGTTTCATAGTTTATTATGTCATATGACTGATTGAGAAACTGGATTCATCAATTAACCCTCATGTGTCAACAATTTAATGGCAAAGCTGGCTAAAATCGACATCTGCAGTGGTCAAGTAGACCATTTTTTGTACATATTTAACCCTTACCAATCCGATGTCAAAACCTTAATTTTCAAATTAAATTATAAGATGAACTGGTGTTAATTTTTCAACAAATTTGGTAGAAGATACTGCTGTCGTAGACAGCAACATTGTCCACCAAAATTGTTGAAAAATCTACACCAGTTACTTTGTTATTGACACAGTAAAAGGTAGAATACAGACACCAGTGTGGTGAGGATTAAGACTGAAATGGCATGGTAACCGCAGGCCCGGTAACCGAGCCAGTCATTTGACTAGTAAATTTTCCAAAAAATGTATTTCTTGGCCTGCAAATGGACACCGATTTGGCACAAATTTTGATTTTCTTTATTGTTTTCCTTACCAAACCGGCTTAAAGGCTTCTGCAGTAGTCTTGAAAAATATCCATGTGCAGGGCAACAAAGAAAGAAATGTTGGTAAATTGAAGTGCTGTTGACATATGAGTGGTTCATGACAAATTATGTAAAGTTAATATATGTACATGACTGTATACAAATAGCACCTTTCATAAAATTCTCGTTTTTTAATTTATGTAAATACTGAAATATTATTAATATAGAATTATGATTTTCTTTATGTGGAGTGATCTGATATGCCACTTAAGTATGAGACATCATATTCAAAATGTTACTTGTCGGATGACGTCACAAATGACGTGTCTGACACAAAAACGGTTAAAGGTCTGAGAGTAACCACATGAATTTCATGTCTTTAGTGAATCACCAATGTAATAAACATCCTTTTGAATATTTTGAAACTAAGTTTGTCGAGAGCTGTTGCTGCCATAGGTAGTAACAGCTCCAAGTCAAATTATTACAAAATATTCAACAGCTTATCTGTATATGTACTTTGAAAATTAGATTCTGGGAATTCAGCGTTCACAGTTTCAAATCGATTCCAACACGCAGACAGCAACAGTTTCCAGTGAAATTACTTTCAAATATATTTAACAGGTTTCCTGGATATGTGTTTTGAAATTGAGACATTGGAATTTCAATTATCAACGGATTAACGCTTTCATCGATAAATCTGTGAAAAAGTAAATTCTTTATGATATAAAACTTATTCTATTGAATATTTTGAAATTAATTTGACTGGAAGCCATTGCTGCCTTAGGCAGTTTTTCTGTACGGTTGTCTTGAAAATTAAATATGGGGAATTCATCAGTGAAAGTGTTAATAAACATAAACCTGCCAAAATGACATTTCACATCGATCACGCACATCTAAATAACAAAAATGTCTGCCTAGACTATGATTATCACATCTGATTGGATACTGTTAAAATATCAATGGAGGGATCCGATCTGTCACTTAAGTATAATACATCATATTTATATATGTCACATGGTAGCTGATCTCACACTCAAGATGGCAACAGCTCCAAATCAAATTACAATAACATATTCAAACAGCTTATCTATATAGTTACCGTGAAATTTGTATTTTGGGAATTCAGCTTTCAAAGTTTCAAATCGATTCCAACATGCATACAAGTAGGTGGAGCTTAGTTAGAAATGGGCGGAGCTTATCTAGAAATGGATCCCTCTTAGCAATGTAATTACACTGCGCAATGGATAATTCACTTTTAGCTATGCTCCGCCTGTCTCTAGTTAAGCTCCATCCATCGATCGATCCCTGCATTCCCTGAATCTCAATTTCCAGAAAACTATATGTAAGCTGTTGAATATTTTGAAACTAATTTGACTCCTACTGTTTCAAATTAGTTTCAAAATATTCAACAGCATGTTTATTAAATAGTAAAGGCATACAATTCGTACAACCTGACAGACTATTAATTGTTACAGACAGACTAAATCCTGTCATTCATGACGTAATTGATTATGACGTCAGCCTACATGTTTCATAGTTTATTATGACGTCATATGATTGATTGAGAAACTGGATTCATCAATTAACCCTCATGTGTCAACAATTTAATGGCAAAGCTGGCTAAAATCGACATCTGCAGTGGTCAAGTAGACCATTTTTTACATATTTAACCCTTACCAATCCGATGTCAAAACTTTCATTTTCAAATTAAATTATAAGATGAACTGGTGTTCATTTTTCAACAAATTTGGTAGAAGATACTGCTGTCGTAGACAGCAACATTGTCCACCAAAATTGTTGAAAAATCTACACCAGTTACTTTGTTATTGACACAGTAAAAGGTAGAATACAGACACCAGTGTGGTGAGGATTAAGACTGAAATGGCATGGTAACCGCAGGCCCGGTAACCGAGCCAGTCATTTGAGTAGTAACTTTTCCAAAAAATTAATTTCTTGGCCTGCAAATGGACACCGATTTGGCACAAATTTTGATTTTCTTTATTGTTTTCCTTGCCAAACCGGCTTAAAGGCCTCTGCAGTAGTCTTGAAAAATATCCATGTGCAGGGCAACAAAGAAAGAAATGTTGGTAAATTCCAGTGGTAAATTGAAGTGCTGTTGACATAAGAGTGGTTCATGACAAGTTATGTAAAGTTAATATATGTACATGACTGTATACAAATAGCACCTTTCATAAAATTCCCGTTTTTTAATTTATGTAAATACTGAAATATTATTAATATAGAATTATGATTTTCTTTATGTGGAGTGATCTGATATGCCACTTAAGTATGAGACATCATATTCAAAATGTTACTTGTCAGATGACATTACAAATGACGTGTCTGACACAAAAACGGTTAAAGGTCTGAGAGTAACCACATGAATTGCATGTCTTTAGTGAATCACCAATGTAATAAACATCCTTTTGAATATTTTGAAACTAATTTTGTCGAGAGCTGTTGCTGCCATAGGTAGTAACAGCTCCATGTCAAATTAGTTACAAAATATTCAACAGCTTATCTGTATATGTACTTTGAAAATTAGATTCTGGGAACTCAGCGTTCACAGTTTCAAATCGATTCCAACACGCAGACAGCAACAGTTTCCAGTGAAATTACTTTCAAATATATTTAACAGGTTTCCTGGATATGTGTTTTGAAATTGAGACATTGGAATTTAAATTATCAACGGATTAACGCTTTCATCGATAAATCTGTGAAAAAGTAAATTCTTTACGATATAAAACTTATTCTGTTGAATATTTTGAAATTAATTTGACTGGAAGCCATTGCTGCCTTAGGCAGTTTTTCTGTATGGTTCCCTTGAAAAATAAATATGGGGAATTCATCAGTGGAAGTGTTAATAAACATAAACCCGCCAAAATGACATTTCACATCGATCACACACATCTAAATAACAAAAATGTCTGCCTAGACTATGATTATCACATCTGATTGGATACTGTTAAAATATCAATGGAGGGATCCGATCTGTCACTTAAGTATAATACATCATATTTATATATGTCACATGGTAGCTGATCTCACACTCAAGATGGCAACAGCTCCAAATCAAATTACAATAAAATATTCAAACAGCTTATCTGTATAGTTACCATGAAATTTGTATTTTAGGAATTCAGCTTTCAAAGTTTCAAATCGATTCCAACACGCATACAAGTAGGTGGAGCTTAGTTAGAAATGGGGGCGGAGCTTATCTAGAAATGGATCCCTCTTAGCAATGTAATTACACTGCGCAATGGATAATTCACTTTTAGCTATGCTCCGCCTGTCTCTAGTTAAGCTCCATCCATCGATCGATCCCTGCATTCCCTGAATCTCAATTTCCAGAATACTATATGTAACCTGTTGAATATTTTGAAACTAATTTGACTCCTACTGTTTCAAATTAGTTACAAAATATTCAACAGCTTATCTGTATATGTACTTTGAAAATTAGATTCTGGGAATTCAGCATTCACAGTTTCAAATCGATTCCAACACGCAGACAGCAACAGTTTCCAGTGAAATTACTTTCAAATATATTTAACAGGTTTCCTGGATATGTGTTTTGAAATTGAGACATTGGAATTTCAATTATCAACGGATTAACTCTTTCATCGATAAATCTGTGAAAAAGTAAATTCTTTCTGATATAAAACTTATTCTGTTGAATATTTTGAAATTAATTTGACTGGAAGCCATTGCTGCCTTAGGCAGTTTTCCTGTACGGTTCCCTTGAAAAATAAATATGGGGAATTCATCAGTGAAAGTGTTAATAAACATAAACCCGCCAAAATGACATTTCACATCGATCACACACATCTAAATAACAAAAATGTCTGCCTAGACTATGATTATCACATCTGATTGGATACTGTTAAAATATCAATGGAGGGATCCGATCTGTCACTTAAGTATAAGACATCATATTTATATATGTCACATGGTAGCTGATCTCACACTCAAGATGGCAACAGCTCCAAATCAAATTACAATAAAATATTCAAACAGCTTATCTGTATAGTTACCGTGAAATTTGTATTTTGAGAATTCAGCTTTCAAGTTTCAAATCGATTTCAACACGCATACAAAGTGGGTGGAGCTTAGTTAGAAATGGGCGGAGCATATCTCATGGACCGACCTACTCAATTGAAATCATTAGCCAGTGAATTAGCCTATTTGGTGATTTCATTAGCCAAATCTGGAGTTTCTTAGCCTGACCAATAACCTATCAAACTAATCCTTTATGCTAGATTTTCAGGCTAATAACAAAGTAAGAGATGACCAGCACGTCATGTAAGAAATAAAATATTGGATAGAATTAGATGTCATCATGATTTAAGAGGTACTGACCTACCAACATACATGTAAAATCATTAGCCAGTGAATTAGCCTATATTGACATTTTATTAGCCAAACATGAAAATTATTCTCAAAAGCGAATTGGCGAATGGGTAGGTCTGTCCCTGATGTCTAGAAATGGATAGCTCTTAGAAATGTAATTATGATACTCAATGGATAATCCTGTTTTAGCTATACCCCGGCTAACTCTAGTTAAGCTCCATCCATCGATCGATCCCTGCATTCCCTGAATCTCAATTTCCAGAAAACTATACATGTAAGTTCTTGAATATTTTGAAACCAAACTGACTGGTGCTGTATCAAATTAGTTTCAAAATATTCAACAGCATGTTTATTAAATAGTAAAGGCATACAATTCATACAACCTGACAGACTATTAATCGTTTTAGAGACTAAATCGCGTCATTCATGATGTAATTGATTATGACATCAGCCTACACGTGACATAGTTTATTATGACGTCATATGATTGACAGAGTCCGGATCCATTCATTATACATAAATAGCAAATGGTGAGTATACAGTTTGTTCTTTCGCATCAGCATTTCATAGTGGCGCATCAAACGGGGAAATAAATCATTGCTAGAATAGCCATCTGGAGCATTAAGAAGTAGGCACTCTGAATGCATGAACAACTGGAGGGTTTATCACCTGAGGAAAGAGCAAAGATAGATTCTATACATTCTCTGTAGATATAGCAACAGTTAGCTATCCATTCGGGTAATACGCTATCCATGATACTTTCTAACCTGTTAAGCATGGGGGGAGGGGGGGGGGGGGTGGTGGAAAATATATTACGTCTTTAACCATTTAACACTCATATCTGCCAAAAATGACTTCTGCAGTCTTGAGAAATGTCCATTTACAGACCAAGAGAAGACTATTCTTGACAAATTACCACTGGAATGAGTGGCTCGATAACAGCCAGCTATTCTAATGGTAAATTTTCTAAAATAATATCTTCTCTTCGTCTGCAAATGGACACTTTCTGAGAAAATTTAAATTTTCTTGAACAAAGTAGGGATGGGGTGGGTTTTGTCAGTGTGTGTGTGTGTGTGTGTGTGTGTGTGCGTGCGTGCGTGCGTGCGTGCATGTGTGTGTCTTGATCCTTTGTGGGCTATGATGCTATGCGGTCACCAATTGTGGGTTCAATCTCCCGTTGTTGCTGATACCATAATAGCATGAATGAATGGTCTGTATAAACTAGTATAATGGCTATAAATGCATCATCTCTGTGATATGTGCACGGGCAAGATACTGTGTATCACACTGTATAAAAATCACTACTTGTCTACTAGGCGTGTACGATTATTGCTTTGAGTGATAACGATCGATTAGTTAAGAAAAATCCTGATTACTCGATTAATCAGTCTGGCTACAAATTACCAACACATAACGACAAAAGCGTATCAAAGATGAATGCTGCAATGGTGTTTAGAAAAAGTTCATTTGCATGACAAAAGAAGAGTATTTTTGAAAATGTATCACTGGAATGCCTGGCTCAGTTCTTGAGCTGGTCATTTCAGTGATACATTTTCAAAAATACTCTTCACTTGGTCTGCAAATGGACATACATTCGCTAAGCAAAACGTCAATTTTCGTGACCGATCTCATTAAAAAGTAATTAATCCTCACCACTAGGGTGTCAATATTCTAGCTTTTATGGTGTCAATAGCAAAGAAACTGGTGTAGATTTTTCAACAACTTTGGTGGATGATGTTGCTGTCTACAACAGCACCATCTTCCAACCAATTTGTTGAAAAATGAACATCAGTTCATCTTTTACGGTCTATCAGCCACCACAGAATTCCAGTGTGTCAGAAACCCACACCCCTGAAAACCTCACCCGTGAAAAGTAGGATTTTTGGCCTGCGATGTTGGGATGGTATTAACATTTGTGAGCTATGATGTTAGGCATTTCCGCCAGTTGTGGGTTCGATCTAGGCTCTCTTGAGCTGTATCTCAACAAGAGGCACAAGGGCCTGTGACACTCACCTGGACCATTAGCATTGGAACCATTTGCATATAAATACTCATGATGGATAATTTTCGGAAAATCCAAGATGGCCACCAAAACAATTAACCAATCTAAATTCTGTATATACGTTCTGAAGCCTACACACCTAGGGTCCTTCCACCCGAGTTTGACTGAAATCTGCCAAGCGGTTAATGAGGTGTAGGCTTTTAACTTATTTACCAAAACTTGGAAAATCCAAGATGGCACCAAAAAAATTGAACAATCAAAATTCTGCGTACAAGATCTGAAGCCTGCCACTAGGATCCTTCCATCAGACTGGTTGAAACTGCCCAAGCAGTTAATGAGGAGTCACGTTTTATACAATATCCGGTAAACTTTTACCAAAAAATTACCAATCAAAATTCTGTATACATGCTCTGAAACCGATACCCATCGGGTCCTTTCAGTCACACTAGAGTGAAATCTGCCAAGCGATTAATGAGTAGTTTTGGAAATTTTTGGTAATTTTTTTTACAAAATCAATTAAAATTCTGAATAGAGGTTCTAGAGCATACTATCATAGAATCCATCTAGTCAAATTTGGTTCAAATATGTCCAACAACTAAGGAGTAATAGCAGTTTGCCCATTTCCGGTAGATTTTTCATATCTAAGATTTTGACCCCAAAAAATTGATCAATCAAAATTCTGAAAAAATAATCTAGAGCCTACCACCATAAAATTCATCTAGCCACATTTGGTTGAAATATGTCAAGCAGCTAAAGAGGAGTAGCATTTTGACCATTTCCAGAAGATTTTTAATAAAATCTAAGATTTTTACCCAAAAAATTGATCAATCAAAATTCTGAAAAAAATCCTCGAGCCTACTACTATAGAGTCCATCTAGTAAAATTTGGTTGAATTATGTCAAGCAGCTTTGGAGGAGTAGAATTTTATATAAAACCTAAGATTTTCACCCAAAAATTTATCAATCAAAATTATTAATAGAAGTTCTAGAACCTACCACAATAGAATCAGTCTAGCCAAATTTGGTTGAAATATGTCATGTAGGTGAGGAGTAGTATTTTGACAATTTCCAGTAAATTTTTCATAAAATCTAAGATTTTCAACCCAAAAAATCAACCATAACTCTAACCAAGTTCAGCTTTTAATTTAATTTGAAAATTACAAATTTTAACAGAGTGGTACGGGATAAAAGATGACAAAAATGAGAGGGTGGTCGTCTGCAGTCAGATTGCTTTTATTGGCTTGTTTTCATTTTTCAACTTTAATTCTATTTTCAGCATATCTTACTCAAGCTTTACTGGTACGTTCTTGATTATGGGGCTTGGAAGAAGCCGACAGATCAGTCCATGCATCTTGTAAGCCATGCATAAGCCCTCAATCCTTGCAGATGTTGTACTTGGGTATATATCACTTAACTGTTTCGCCGCTGGAAGTCACCAGACAATAATTTCAATGGGCAATAACTATGAACCTGCTGAATATTTGGAAAAAAATTTGACTGAAAGTTTTTGGTGCCTTAGGCACCTTCATTTTCCTGCATCAGTCCATCCATCAATTCACTAGTTTCACTAGCTTATCTTCGACTTGAAATATTCACTCTTTAACCTCAAATTTGTTTGAAAAATTTTAATTTTCTCTTTGAAAATGTAAATTTGCAGGCCAAGAGAAGACTTTTTTTGAAAATTTTTCACTGGAATGACTGGCTCGGTCATCGAGCATTTACATCATCTACATTTCCCAAAACCACCGCATGCAGAAGCAGTTTTTGGCCAGCCTGAGTATTATCTCTCTCACTGATGAATTCCCAAAATCTTATTTTCAAGTCAACCATACATGAAAACTGTTGAATAGTTTGAAATTAATTTAACTGCAACGGCTTCCAGTCAAATTAATTTCAACATATTCAACAGAATATGTTTTATATCGTAAAGAATTTACTTTTTTTTTTACGGATTTGTCGTTGAAATGGTTAAAGGGTTACCAGCTGGGTTTCTAGTGCCTCAATTACAGTTAGATAAGCTGCTGAATATTTTGAAACTAATTTAACTGCAACAGTTTCCAGTCAAATTAGTTTCCAAATATTCAAAGAGTATTTCTTATCTAACACACACGATTCTCTTCATCCGATGCAATATCTTCATTGTTTATATTTACTTCTTAACTTCTGGTTATGTTAATTTATGTTTATAGTCATTGTAAATTACTGTATATTTAGTCATTCAAGGTGACTAACATATTTTTGGAAGTTTTCAAACACTATATTTGGTCTAGGCAAAGAGTATGAAAGGAGCCACCAAACTGGCATCCAGACTCAACTAAACACAATGGACCTGTCCAGTTTATCTATCCATCATATGTTATAATCAACTGTGTGAAGTGTTGAATGATGTCGTAATCAATGACATCATGAATGATGTAGTTATAAGTTTGTGATGAGCGCTTAATTGATCACGGACTAATCATTGTACGAATTGTATGTCCTTACTATTTAATAAAGATTCTGTTGAATATTTTGAAACTAATTTGACTGGACGGCAGCAACAGCGCCCAATCAACGTAGTTTCAAAATATTCAACAGCTTACCTGTATAGTTTTCTGGAAATTGATAATCAGGGAGCTCAGGGATCAATTGATGCCAATATGGGAGAAGCGTGGCTGGAGCTTACCTAGAGATGGGCAGGGCATTGATAAAACTGGAAAGGTCAATGCGTTAGTGTCATGGTTGTGGTCGAGTACATGCAGCTGTACGGAGACTGAGTATGAGTACTTTGTCAAAGTACTTGAGGCTGAGAACAAGTACACATACTTTTTAGCAATTGTATTGAGGCTGAGTACGAGTACATTGTAAATGTACTTGAGTACGAGTACAAGTACATATGAATACCAAACTGTCATCCATGGCGGCTACGGATGGGGTGCGGGAGAACAGCCATACTATAATATTCCCCTGAGCTGCTACAGTACGGGGTGGAGTTGCTGTGAATTATGTAAATATAAAACACGGATTCCGTAGTGGTGTTTCCCTGTATTTATTTACAAAACAAAGGTACCTTCTTGAATATTTTGATTATCGCACTGAATGCTGTTGCTACCATGTGTGGCATTAACTCTCAGCCAAATTAGTTTCAAAACATTTCACAGAATATTTACTAACGCTTTCAACAATACAGACAAAATCATTACAATAAGAAATAACCAGTTGAATAATTTGATTGGCAGTTGCTCCTACCTTAAGCAGCAATTACTTCCAGTCAAATTATTTTTTAAATATTTAACAGAATATTTCTTACTTCATAAAGGATTTGCTGAATTCCTGGCATGATTGCTATGAATGTACAATATAAGGTTTCATCAGTGAAAGGGTTAAATTTGAAATAATTAATTTCAGATAAATAATGTTGAATGTTGAATATTTTGAAATTAATTTGACATGATAAACATTACTGCTTATGGCAGCATTCGCTTCCAGTCAAATTATTTTCGAAAATACTCAACATTGAACTCTATTCTTAAAATAGTTTATGTAAAATTTCAATCTTGTCATAGAAATTGTTAATATGCAGAATATATTTGAAAATTTACCACTGGAATAACTGGGTTTTTTTATCGAGCCAGTTATTCCAGTGTTAAATCTTCAAAAATAGTATTATCTTGGACTGCAAACTGACATTTCCCCAAGACTACTGCAGAATGCTTTTTTCGCTGGATTGACTGTTAAAGAGTTAAGAGTTGGGAGGTCTGTAAAGCCTGAAATAATGGGCTTTGTCCTATTTCATTGTCAGGACTATCATGCATGAATGGTATCTTATCAGTACGCCTGAGTATAATTTCCCAGGCCAGGTATTTGTTGACATAGGGCTTGTGTGTGCACAGCTGTTTTGTAACACAACAAAAATACTAAGCCACTCAATTCACTGTTTGCTAAAAGTCACCTGACTTAGATATCTCAGAAAATTTTAACCTATTCATTCCCATGGTGTAGGTTCCCTTGAAACAAGTTTAGCAGAGATACATCCCTCCATTGGGTAGTCTTGATAGTATCTCTTTAACTCTAAAGCAGTCATTGCTCTAGGGAACCGGTTCCTCTATTCCTATAGAGAACATATAAACGAGTCTGTGAGCATGCGCACTTATGCTACTATGCATGCGACCGAGTCCAAGCCGTCATTAATTAATTTTCTGTATTACGGGAAACACCTAACTTTTATCTCAACAAATCCTATTCATTCCATAATCTTGTGGAGCTACATCCACATTTGCTTTTCATGAATACCACAGTACAAGTGGTCTTTGTTGAATAAGTCATAGTACTTATGTAAAATGGTTATAATTTACGTGAATATGAGCAGAAAGTTCGTTGTGACCAAGTTGAAAGAAAATGGCGCCAGCTTCACATTACAAGCCAGGTGAAGTCAATAACTCTGATCCTATTTTAGCCACGAGGCTCCGTTCCTACGAAAGGTATACTATATACCGGTTTGGAACATCTCCTACGAAAGGTATCCTACATAACATATCGGTTGGGAAGTTAGTGGATCAATTAAGAGTTTTGACTAGGTACGTATTTCCGAGCGTCATTCTTTCCTACATAAGGTATACTACATACCGGTTTGGATCGAATCCTACATAAGGTATCCTACATAACTATGTAATATACCGGTTGGGAAGTTATTGGATCTATTAAGAATGTGACAGTGGTGCAAACAGGCGTGGTGGACCGGATGAACACCACAAGGATACACCACGATCATCCCCTGAAGAAAAGCGAGTGGTCCTTCTAAGGACCGTTACTAACCAACTAACATGAAACTCGCAATTACTTCATGATGATCAGTCAGTCATGTCAGTCGTATTACAATAAAGACGAGACCATCGTATTTATTCGCGATTCGGTGTTCGCTTTCAATTGGCGGCGTTTTTGCACGCTAATTTAACATTACTAGCAATGGGCCATGAAACCTTTTTACCTTTTATTTAATATCTTATAAAAATTACTCGAGATTTTATGTTTTCTAATACCTGGCGGGGTTAGTCGACGCAAGTATTTTTTATGGCCGTAGTTTCATGAAAAATGTAGACATTGCGTTGCTATGGGATATCCTCTTTAGTGTGTCGTAAATTGGCAAATGTTGGACGATCTCGGAATGCCCGGATGTTCAAAATTACGATACTGAATTGAATCCTCGTAATCACATAACCCGCTTTTGTTAGATAGGCTATTAAGCCTGTGCCAGATTATCAGGTTCACTTGATTTGTAAATCTAGCGAGAAACTTGCGTTCACTTGATTTCTAAATCTAGCGTTAAAACTTATTATATATATTACTGGTTATATTGTAATGTGAACCTAAAATTGCATGAACGGCCGATAATTAAACTGGGTAGCCAGCGTCTATTGTTAGCGAGCCGGACAGTGGCAAAGTAAATCTCCGTTTGGAGGCGCTGACGAGAAGCGTAGATCTCATTGCCGAATTTCCGATTCCAGGATATCTATATCCGAGTACTCGCTTAAGCTACTTCATTAAAATTTGCTTTAACCTAATCTGGTCAGATAATATCACGTGATTTATATATCATGTGATTATCACGTGATTCTGATTTATATATTATAAAGACGACATTTATGTCAAGTTAGGATTAATTTTGATGGAAAAAACAATCTTTATTAAAGGATACGCAATATTTAGGCTGCTCAATTTAATAATTTCACTTCTGCGAATGATGTTTTGAGGTATACATTAAGCATAGCCGCGAGGTGACAAGATTTGTGAAGGGTTTTTTCGTGGTATCTTCAGACGTTAAGATGTTTAAAAATTCAGAGGAAAATAAGTTTTATCCTTGTATATAGTGCGCGCAAATTTTTTAGAACATGTAAATTGAGCATAAATGTGCGACCTATTTATGGATTTTTAAGTAAATACGCCACTCCCATATTTGCTGGTACTCATTCAGTCAACTTATTTCAGTTGCAACTTATGACTAATAACTTCGAGAGTTAAATGGTTAATATTTTGATAGTAAACGCTACAAACTTTGATGACCAAGTTTTACTATATCAGAGATGTGTGTTGATCTCAGTGTTTTAGTAGCAAGCATAGCCTTTGGATCAGGAAAGTTCTTGACTATCAGCCACTTTTATTAGCCCTAAGATGGGGTTTTTCCCTACTTAATGTATGATCTAATCTCTCATCATTTTGTAAATTCTTTCTGCGGGTACTTAACTTGGGTGAAATTGGATATATAGAGCACGTACCCAGGCTATGAGGGATCATTCTATCGGCTCTCAATCGATTAATTGTTATAGTCAAATATAACATTCTGCTTGCAAATGGACTATTACTCGTGGAAATCATCTGAAAGTCTAGAAGAGGGGGAGAACTAACCTAGTTAGAAAACTTTTCTCTCTAAGGGGTGTGTAAACTGTGAAATGTTGGTCTGAACATGTTGTTTCCACACCATCTCTTAAAACATTCGAAAATGGTTTAGGTAGGCTTTGGAATAGTCAAGCCAATGTATGACTACACCGTACACGCAACCCATGACTAGAAGTGACGGCACAGGCATGGAGATAAATGAAGAAGAGATGACCATGAGGCCTAATTGTCCTGTGCTCAGTATTATTACCTAGATTATAACTCAATTTTTATGGCATAGCAACTGATTATAATTAAACTTCTGGTTTAGGTATGCCAAATCAAATCACTTCTGGTGTTTTGCTGGTATTGTTTGTTTCTAAATCACTTGACAGTTTAAATGCCCTATTTCAGGGGCTCTTATTTTGGATTCTTTAATTCTTTATTAGTTGCTCTTAGTGCAATGGCTGAACCATCCACTTATCCTCATCCTTCGAAACCTTGTGTACACCCAACTCTTCGCATTTATCTTCTAGGAATAATTTAATTTTTTCTTATGATCCTAGCAGTGCTTTTGTCGTTTTGATTTCACTAGATTTCGTTTTGCTCCTGAATCTTCTCATGTATTACACTCTAACTATCAGCCTCCATATTTCGACTAATATCAATCTGCAAATAAGTGCGTCAGACTTTATTATTTTAATTGTGAATAGTGGTTTGCTATCTTTTAGTATCATATCTGGCCTGATTTATTTTTAACATAGTTTTTCAGTCTTTCTTTTCTGTCAGTAGGATCCCTCGCCATGATGAAGCATATCTATGGGTGAATGTAAGCTTGTCACAATAACAAAATCTTTTTTGTCTTATCAAGATTTACACCGCTCCTTTCTCGAGTTCAGTAGAAATTTTGATCTTTTTATTTGTCTAGGGATATATCTATTTCTATTATTGTCATATGGAGAGGTCTTCTCAGCCTTATCTATTCAAGCCTATTTTTTATTCTTCTAAATTCTAAATTTCCCAGGCATTATTAAATAAATTCCTCAAGGGGGCCTAACCAAGATGATTGGATTATTGCCTTTGCATGGATTGTGGAATATGGTTTTTTCCTTTCACCCTTCTGTGTAGTTTCAGTCCTTTGTCCTTATCCATCATTGATCTGGTCACAGGTTTGATGGACTTCTTTCCTGTTTAATCATCTGATAAAGATATTAACAATTGGGCTCATATCATACTAGCTTTGTTTTAAAATTAGATTTGTAAAATAAGATTCTGCAGGTTTATTCTGGTCCTAGCTGTCATGCTTAAGCGCTTCTATATAATCTCTACTCTATCAGGGGTGGGATGGGTATAGCTAGCCTCATGCATGTCTTAGGTAGCAGATTTCCTACATATAAGGTACAATCAATGTAGTCATTGAATCCCCCTTTTTTCTATCAAACCATGTTGGTCTCCTTTGACATTAGTCCTGCTTCTGTTCCTGATCAATAATTTTCTGCTCTTTTCAAGTAGGATACAGTGGAGGAATGGCAGAATCCAGACTTTAAGGATTATGAGGTGCTGGCAGATCATCTTTTATAGGGTCTCGGCTCTTATCTTCAACTCATATATTTATCCTTTTCTGACAACTTCCAAAAAATTTACACTTCATGATTTAATACTAATTCTGTTGTATATTTTGGAATTATTTTGTCTGGAACCCATGGCTGCTTTGATACTGTTTGAGACAAAAATTACTTAGTAAATCGTTTTATATTCAACTCTTTTCCTACTATGTTGTCTCAGAAATGGAGTTCATCGATGAAAGGAATAATATGGACATGGAGTCATTTTGCCTAGTCATCACTGGTCTAGTCAAGGATAAGGGACAGTGTTTTCTGATATTTCTATATATACAGAATTTGTCCTAACTGGATCTGGGTTCTTTTAATTACATCATAGCCAGTCTGGGATTCCTCTGGCTTGGAAGGTTGCTTAATTGTGTTAAAATTTGGGCCGAATGGAGTCAGTTTTGTGTACGAAGGTCAAGTCTGGTAATTCAGAATTTTGTCCCTCACCACGACTGCATACACTGCATTTTCATTCGTTGGGTGTCATCGGTACCAATTCACCAGTTTATCCATCTGCAGGTCCAGTTTGATGTCTTGTTCTTACGTGTTTGGGGGAGGGGATCTCGTTCTTGTGTCTATGGAATCAGATAAAGTAGTCTTACTACTCTCTTCCTTTTCAGGAACTAGAACAGGAACTAATACTCTAGTATTCCTCTTCAATACTCAGGAATATTGGAGAATGAAGAGATATTGTCTCTTTCACAAGCACCTATCTGCTCATGCAGTCATTTCTATAGTAGTGACCTTCATCAACAAGCAGGGCAGTTGAGGTTATCATATTTTGTCTGGAGTCTTGGTCTTCCTCCTGCGGTGGAGATGTCAGCAAAACTTTCAGCAGCTCACATTCCAGGTAGAATGATTTTCCTTGTAGCTCATTTATTACATCTCATTAAGTTTCTACTCAGTATAGTGTCCAGATTTGATGTTCATATTCTTCCTCCAGGCTAGGCTCTGGCGGTAGATGCTCTGGCCCAGTCATAGACTTCACATTTTTTAAAATTATCTTCAATTTAACTTTCTAGTGCCAATTGTATTTAAGAACTTTTGTCAGCGGTTTCTAGTACAATTGTCTTTAAGAACTTTTGTCAGCAGAATGTATTATCCCTTTAATCACTCCTGCTTGGCCCAATGAGAGTTATTCAGTGGATCTCGTAGTCCTCTTTGTGGAAATCCAAAGCGTCTTACCAATTTTGCTGATTTTCTATCTCATTTAACAGCAGCTTTCAGTTCATCATTCCACAAATCTTCAATATGTATATATGGTATTTTCCAAGAGACCTGTTTTTCAGAAATTGATTTTTTGTCTGAACTTTAGTATTCTTAATCAATTCAAACTATCTGTTACAGGAGAATTTACCAGAGTATATTTAAGATTTTCAAATGGTTGTTAGAACAGCACATTATCTCGCCCGATTCTGCATCCCATCATCAAGTCATAGATTCATGGCATATTTTTTGATGATTTAAATCCCTGTATGCTGGGGTGGTGTTATCGTTTTCACTAGCATCTATCCTTCTTTGTTTTCTAGAAGCCGGTTTGAGAGTTATTAAGTATTTACATCATTTATCCATGGTACCGGTATTTTTAGGGTATAGCACAAAGGCAAATACCTATAATAAATTCCTCTATTAATTCATTCTTGGGTCCATCTGTTTAATTGTATAACTCTGAAATCATTCTTTTTGTACTAGCGGCCGCGTTTGTTAGATGGCATTTTAATATTCATATTCTTTTTGGGAATGATCTTTTCTAGGTGGTAGGAGAGCTGGCCTCATTCTTTGCCCTTGAAGAGATCTTATATATATAAAACCTAATTAATTGTTTTCAATCCTTTCCGAAAACTATGCCCAATTTAAAATATCTTTTTGAAACACCGTTCAGGTTACTTATGCAAATTTGCTTAGTAAGCGCGCATCTCATCAACTGGATTACAGACACCATTAATCGACACTAGAATGTACCTCCAGGAGACACTCAGTAAGTGTTAAGGCACACGATGTTCGTGGTATGGCCTTCTCCTTCGCATTCTATGCAGATCTACCGTTCAGATTACTTATGCGAATTTGTTTAGTAAGCGCGCATCTCATCAACTGGATTACAGACACCATTAATTGACACTAGAATGTATCTCCAGGAGACACTCAGTTTGTGTTAAGGCACACGATGTTCGTGGTATGGCCTTCTCCTTCGCATTCTATGCAGATCTATCAGTGGACGACATTATGTAAGTTGCAGTATAAATGTCAGATTCTACATTATTTTTATCTGAAAGATCAGATTCAATTCACAATCTGACATTTCTCGTTTCGCCACTCAAACCTAGGCTCAATTGCCTAGATTCTTTAGTCAGCCGTCTTCTTCACCATCTCACGGCTGTTTTTAAATTCTCTTTGCTGAGATTTTCTAATTATCATTATATTATTGTATTTTATTGCGAACATTTGTTTGTTCGTGCTATTTCAGCACTTCAGCGATTTAGTTGGTTTTAGTATTTTTGGTGATTAACCTTTCATTCCTGATTTGCAATTTACCAACCCACCTAGTATTTGGGCTCTGACCAATTCTGTGTTTTAGCAAACAGTGAATTGAGTGGCTTAGTATTTTTGTTGTGTTACAAAACGACCCAGACGTATATATACTGGTCTGGCGTTTTGTTAGCTTACTAAAATACTTACCACTCAATTCACTGGGGCCCACCTCAGCCACCCCGCATCGTTAAATTGCAAATCATTAAAAATTTGTGGAATTAATTAATGACGGCTTGGACTCGGTCGCATGCATAGTAGCATAAGTGCGCATGCTCACAGACTCGTTTATATGTTCTCTATAGGAATAGAGGAACCGGTTCCCTAGAGCAATGACTGCTTTAGAGTTAAAGAGATACTATCAAGACTACCCAATGGAGGGATGTATCTCTGCTAAACTTGTTTCAAGGGAACCTACACATGGGAATGAATAGGTTAAAATTTTCTGAGATATCTAAGTCAGGTGACTTTTAGCAAACAGTGAATTGAGTGGTAAGTATTTTAGTAAGCTAACAAAACGCCAGACCAGTATATATACGTCTGGGTCGTTCTAATCTTCCCTTCTACATCTCTCAACACATTCAATGATAATTGACCAGAAATTACCATTTTTATGCTGCTAAGAAAGATTCTATTGAATGTTTTGAATGCTAGTTGCTGGTATGTCTTGTTGCTTCAAGCAGCAATTATGGTTTCCAGACACATTATTATCTAAATATATAACAATTTACCTGTATGTCTGCTTTGAGAGGTAGATAAAGAGTGTTCCAATAGTGCAAGGGTTAAAATGCTAGGTAGTTGTTTAATTTTATTCCCTGTTAGCATACCTACAGAATTGTTCATTTCAACACAAACATCCACAAATTCAATGCCAAATCAAATTAACAGGCAAGTTTTAAATATTTTGAGATTAATTTGGCTGGAAGCAGTTGCTGGCTCAAGCAGCAAAGGATTCTAGTCAATTTATGTTTAAAATATTCAACAGTTTCCTGCATGACAGCCTTGAAATTTAGATAAGATTTTCATTAATGCAAGTGTCAAATGCTTGTTATCTTATTCCCTATAAGCATACCCACTACAGCAATTGCCCTTTCACAGGCAAACATCCAGAATTTCAATTTTAAAACAGCTTTTTAAAAACATGTCACTATGAAAACATATTACTAGTCAAATTAATTTCAAAAGTTTGAACAGGTAGCATCAAGTTAGTCATTCACATATTTACTAGATTTCATATCACCTCTCTGCCATGTCTGAGAACCAGTGATTGAAATTTTGAATGAAGAAGATAAAGTATGCATATAGATTTATGTAGAAAATGGATAAGTACTCAGCATGTACTCTTAAGTACTCAAAAGTACAAGTACCGAGGATGTACTCAAATACAAGTACTTTGGAAATGTACCGAGGCCGAGTACAAGACTAGTACATGTACTCATAAAACAGCATGAGTACGGAGTACATGCGTACATTGGCCTCAACCCTGGTTAGCGTCAGGACAAAGCTGAAGCATCAGGGTTCCGGGACATGATGTTAGAAGCATTCCACTCCACATCTTTGTCATCATCACCTAATACTCTATGAAATGGTTCCAAATCAAGGTAGCGGGACGTCATTACATGAATCTGTTAAGTGCTGCGAGGTGACCTCAAGAAAACAGGACTCGGTACGCTCAGATCAAGACTCGAGGAAGCTAAAGATCTTGGATGAGGACAAGACAGTGGTCAAAAGTGAAGGACTGATTGCAGCTCTAGGATGTTTCTACTACTACAAACCCAGAATAATACATATAAACAGTAGTTTTCTGACAATCAGATTCTGACTTATTATAAAGCACTTAACTTAGGATTAGTTACAACTGACTATTTTACTTGTAGATTTCTATTAGGTAAACACCATTTTATTTGTGTTGATATTTTGAGATACAGGGGCTTGGAAGAAGCTTATTACTCACAGTTGCAGGCAGGTGTGAGTAGGCCTCTTCGGTAAATCAATATTTCATCGACAGTCAACTATTTTTCCTGGTGATTATATAATCGAGTGTAAAATTAAAGAATCAAAAAAATCAATTTAATCATGCAAAATCGCTTATTTATTTTAATTAGTCATAATTTAGTGTTTAGTTTTGTAATACAGCTAATGCATCGATGATTTGATTGCTCTAGCAAGGTAATTGTATAAACATCTATCCCAGATGTTCAATCCCGCACCTCCTGAGTCAAAATCCATGCAAGTGAATGTTTATCTAAGTAATTACTTGATACGCCAATGATCAGAAGCATTTGTTTGCTACTGTCTAATATTGCCCTCTGAAGGACATAGGCTGAAGTGTTGGTGGCCATTTTGCAAAGATTTAAACAACAGCTCCGCAAACGTCGCATAATACCCTGCCATAATGACAAACCAATGAATGAGAGCTATCAGAAAATATTTATTTCTTCCTCAGACCAAGACCAGTCATCCTTATGAAGTGTCAAAGCGATCTGTTAAATTGTCAAGGAGGTATCATCCGGAAACCAATTTTCAAGATGGTCACCAGACTGGCGCCCACAATGGATTTCAGATTATCGTAAATTTTGATAAGTTTCTTCAACAGACATATTCCAACCACCCTATGAAGTGATCCGATAAATGATAAATGGAGATATTATCCAGAAACCAACTTTTAAGATGGTAGCCCGTGGCTGACGACCATCCTGGAGCTCAGATCATCGTCAATCTCGACAGGTTTCTTCTCCAGACCAAGTCCAACTATTCTATGAAGTTTCAAAGCCATCCGATAAACGGTAACACAGTTATCATTCGGAAACCAATTTTACAGATGGCTGCCTGTGGCTGGCAACCATCTTGGATTTCAGATCATCGTCGATTTCGATAGGTTTCTTCCTCAGAGCTAGCCCAACCACCCTATGAAGTTTCAAAGCGATCCGATAAACGGTTAAGGAGTTATCATCCGAAAAATAATTTTCAAGCTGACCACCGGTGGCTGGCTGCCATCTTGGATATCGGGTCATTGTTAATTTCGATACGTTTCTTCCCCAGAACTAGTCCAACCACCCTATGAAGTTTCAAAGCGATCTGATAAACGGCAATGAAGTTATCATCTGGAAACCAATTTTCAAGATGGCCGCTGGTGGTCTTTTCATAGGCCTACTTAGTTATTGAAGGTAATCTAAACCTAACTATGAACCAATTTATGAAATTTCCTATTCTGTAATTTTTTATGATAACTACGTAATCAGATTGGTAAACCAATGTAGTAGGTATTTTAGCCTGACGCTTGGTCGCAATGTGAGACCAAAAGTCTGAATGATCTGGACTGGAATTTTTGTCCCTTTTTAGACCCTTCCTGAGCGAGCATGTGGATTGAGTCGATCTTGACCATATATGGGCAGAAAAAACCCCAAATTGATGGTTCCCCATTTAAGATTTTTTGGAGGTTTGGCGGTATGGGCAAACATTTTTACCGGTTGACCTGTATTTTAACGGTTGGGGTCAAGTTTACTGGTTATGCCTTTTTTGGCGGTTGTAACCGTCTTTTGCCAGTTCTGCCATTTTTGGCAGTTGGGCAACTGATTTGGTGGTTGTGGTCATTTTTTACTGGTTGTGAATTTTTTTACTGGTTTTGTTCATTTTGGTGGTTGGAAAAACTGTTTTGGTGGTTAGGTTTTTACCAATTGTAGGTCATTTTGGTGATAAATTTCTAAGGGTTTCTCTAGGTCAAGTTCGTAGAGGTATTGCTCCTTTAGTGAAGTTTTTGGCTGTTTATGGGTAATGATCATGTGTAGTCATCACTGTTTTTGATTCAGACTTCATGGCGTTTCGTTCCTTGAGTGGAACTCATCAGAGGCGAAGTTTTGTCAACTGGGAGTGGGCATTTTTGGGCTCCACTTTTTTCTGATATGGCATCTATTTTGTGGGTGTTTGATATCTGAATACAAGTTATGTTGGTTGTCCTCTATTTGTCTTGGGAGGCCTGGAAGATCCTAAGATAAATATCAAGTTTCCACAGAATCGATATATAATTATGTATTATTATGTATAATTTATATTTCCAACGATGTATGAAAAAATAAATAAAATAAATGAAAAATAAAGAGGCCCGGATGACACGAAATCTGGTGAGTATACCTTTGTTGTTATTTCATATAATTAGAGGGAGACGAAGCATTTGCGCCTGTGTCCATACGGGGATGCTGGGTTTTTTAAGGCATCTTTAAAAGATGCTTAGTGATGACAATGGGTATGACATCATGGGTTGATGTTAGCGGCGAAAGTGGTGACGTCACTATAAATTGTGTGGTTTGCTTTCTCCGATTTAAAAGATGAGCTGGGGGGGGGGGGGAACACCTATTGTAAGAAGTTTAATAACAATGCACTGGGCGTGTCCGCCTATGGTGGGCGTGTTGGTCCAGGTGAAGGGTGTTCCATAACCAGCTAGATTGATGCCTGGTGTATCCAATGGCATTCCTTTTGTCTCCTCCACGTTGTGGAGTTTTCATCATCAGGGTCTGATGAGAACCTGTATGATTCTGAACTGCATGTCCGTTCATGAGTGTCCAGGTTTGTTGAAATGCCTGGCAACTGGAGTGTCGTATCTCTCACTTTTGTGCCGATTTGATATTGATCTCAAGTGTTCTTGAATTCGGATCTTAAAGGTGTGCAGGGATTCTCCCACATATTGTTTGTTGCGTTAGGCGGACATGACCAGTATGGTGTTATTAAACTATTCTGTTATTTTTATAGAAAAGCAGGCATTTAAAATTATTTATGGATTTATTTTATTAATAATATTATTATTATTAATTTTAAGAAACCTATACACTCTCTCTCTCATCTACCACCACTCCAACCCTCCCTCCCTCTCTACATAGTTGCTACTTCCAAAGATTCAAGATTAAATAATCGATTATTTGATTAAATCGATTATTTTCCAGACATCATAATAGATTATTTATTTCCATAATTGAACAGCCCTAGGTGTGATTATTGTGGCTGGTACCAGCATATCACCGGAATGCAAGAAAGTAGAATGACCAAATTTAGCACTACAATTATACCGAGTATGGGTAGACAGAGTTGAAGTTTCGGGTCAAAAGATCGAATATCTAAAAAAGAAAGGTTACAGCGTCATTATATATCTAGATCACTATGTCATTATATATCTAGGTCACTATGTCATTATATATCTAGGTCACTGTGTCATTATCTATGTAGGTAACTGTCATTATATATCTAGGTCACTGTGTCATTACATATCTAGGTCACTGTCATTATATATCTAGGTCACATCATTATATATCTAGGTCACATCGTCATTATATATCTAGGTCACTGTGTCATTATATTTCTAGGTCACTGTCATTATATATCTAGGTCACTGTCATTATATATCTAGGCGACAGTCATTATATATCAAGGTCACTGTGTCATTATAAATCTAGGTCACTGTGTCAGTATATATATATATCTAGATCACTGTGTCATTATGTATCTAGGTCACTGTGTCATTAAGTTGCACCCCAAATGCGCCCTATTGGTTGTAACTCAGTTTCAGGTAAAGAATCTAGGTCACTGGGTGTATATACTGGAAGGCATATTTTTAACCATAATTCAGGAATGCAAGAAAATGGAATCACGCCCTTGACCTTTTGACACCAAAATTAACACACAGGCAACCTTTCCCTCAAGATTGATTACCACATATGAAAAACTCGTGAAACTACACCGCGGAATGAACTTTTGTGACTGACTAACTAACATGGCGCTTTATTCAAGCTGCTACCCGAGGGCAAAAATCATCTCTTGGCTTGCCAATGGACATTCCTTAAGACCACTGCAGAGTCCAATTTTGGCCATCTTTTTATACACGCAAGCACCGGCACACGCATGAATGCACGTCACATGCGCACAAGCCAGCACACACACGCATGCACACACTTGCACACCCAAATATTCACACACAGAAATTGAGTCAATGACAAGTAGATGTGTAGCTGGCATACTAGTAACATATATTTCTCGACTAAATAATTACATGTAACAAGCTGGATAAACAGCAAGCGAATTACATAGACTTAATCGCACACCATGTTACACAGTAGAAGCTTTAACGTATTAGAGACAAGAAACAATACATTCTTTGTAATACAAGAAGCTTATTGAATATTTTGAAGACTCATTTGACTGCGAGCTGTGTTCAAGCATATAAGCAGCAATAGGTTCCAGCTGAATTAGTTTCAAAATATTAAAAATATTTTTGTTTGTAAATTAAGCCACTGACACTAACCTTTACACTCCAAAAACGACTTCTGCTGTGGTCTTGAGAAATATCCGTTTAATGGCTCGATAACCGACCCAGTCATTCCAGTGATAAATCTTCAAAATTAGTCCTCTCTTGGTCTGCAGAAGTCGTTTTTAACCAACTTGAGTGGCAACTGTCTGCCTGCTGAATTACTGCAGACTTCGTTTTCTATAGGGTTTTAACTCTGGATATGCTGAATATTTTAAAAAACAATTTGACTGAACACCAACAACTTTCAGTCAAATTGTTTTCAAAATATTCAGCATGTCCAGAGATATTGGCCACTGAAATTATTGTCTGGTGGCTTGAAGCAATCAGACGGTCAAAGAGTTATGTAAGAATATCCGCCTCTGAAGGCACATGGGCAAAGCGTGGGCAGAGCGTAGCAAAGTATGGGTGGCGCATAGCTAAAACTGGATTCCTCCATTAATACAAGTGAAAATATCTGCTTCTCTGTAAATATTCTGCCACAATAAGCATTAACACTTTAACCCTGATCACAGCCAAAAACGGCTTCTGCGGTGGTCTTGTGAGATGTCCATGTGCAGACCAAGAGAAGACTTTGTAATTTACCACAAAAATAGTCTTCTCTTGGTCTGCAAATTGACATTTTCTATGAGAAAATTGATATAAATAAAAATTGGAGGGTTAACCGTTTAATGATAACATTTTTTCCAAAAAAAATTAAATATTTACTTACTGAATGTCCATTTGCAGGCCAAGAGAAGACTGTTTTTGAAATCTTACCACTGAAATGGCTGGCTCGGTTATCGAGCCAGTCATTCCAGTGGTAAATTTTCAAAAATAGTCTTCCCTTCGCGCGCAAATGGACAGTCCTCAAGACCATTAGTGGCCGGTTTTGGCCGGCTTCTTTGTGAAAGAGTTAAAGGACTAATTAAAGCTTCACTGGCCAAGTCGACCAAAAAACGTCTTCTGCATTGGTCTTAGGAATTATCTCCCCTTAGCGACCAAGAGAATATTTTTTCAAAATTGACTATTGGAATGACTGGCTCTTTTAACCCTTTAACACTCAAAATTTGCTCAAGAAAATTCAAATTTTCTCATAGAAAATGTCCATTTGCAGACCACGAGAAGACTGTTTTTGAAAATTACCACAGGAATGACTGGCTCGGTTATCGAGCCAGTCATTCCAGTGGTAAATTTTCAAAAACAGTCTTCTCTTGGTCCGCAAATGGACATTTCCGAAGACCACTGCAGAAGCTGTTTTTGGCTGATATGAGTGTTAAAGGGTTAATAGAGCCGGTTGTCAATTCTCATAGATATTCTCTCGGCCTCAATGTACATGTTCTGTTTTCTTGAAGAATTTTGATACTAAAATGATAACACCTTTAATGATCAGGTCGGCCAAAAACGGTTTCTTCAGTGGTCTTGAGAAACGTTAATTTTCAGAGCCGAGTGAGTATTTTCGACAATTTATCATGGAAATAACAAGCTCAATAACCAAGCCAGAGGTTCATTAAGCTTTTAACCCTCGAACTCGGTCTTTCCATTTGCAGACCAAGAGAAGACTTATTAACGAGCCAGTCATTCCAGTGGTACATTTTCAAACATAGTCGTCTCTTGGTCTGCAAATGGAAATTTCTCTAGACCAGTACTGAAGCCATTTTTGGCTGATATGAGTGTTAAAGGGATACAAAAATATTCTATTGGTTTTGTAAATGGATATTTTATGAAAAATCGTAATTTTCTACAAAATTGTATCCATTACAAGACAAACTAATCACAAACATCTGATATGATCTAGAACATCATCTGAGTATTTTGTATAACACAATTTAACAGAAATAACCATTATTCTATTAACCCTTTAATCCTTGATTCTGTTCCAAAAAATTTCAAAATATCCATTTGTAGACCAAAAGAAGGCTATTTTTGAAAATTTACCACTGGTTATTTTCAAAAATAGTCTTCTCTTGGTCTGCAAATGGACATTTCTCAGGACCACTGTAGAAGCCGTTTTGGGCTGATAAGAGTGTTAAATCTAGTGTAGTCCTTAGTAGCATAATGAAGGACTATATTTTCATACATTAGTTAGATTACTAACTGTTGGTCTGCTGAATTTCTGCAGCTTATTCAGTCTAGTGTATTCCTTAGCAACATAATGAGAGATTATATTTTCATAGCGCACAGTACACATTTAGATTTTTGGCTTCAGCAATGATATTTTAAAGATTATTACCCTTTTAATGGTCATACTGGCCAAAACCGGCCTCTGCTATGGTCTTGTGGAATGTCCAAAATACAGGTCAAGAGAATACAATTTTTGAAAATTTACCATTCCAGTGATAAATTTACAAAAATTGTATTCTCTTTGCCTGTAAATGGATATTCAATAAGAAAACAAAAATTTTCTTGACCAAATTTGACCATTAAAGGGTTAAAATCACCTCAGATAATCTAATATAAGGTGATAAATTATATAAACAATAGATACTACTTTCAGATCTATATCAAGGCATCAAAGAAAAATATTTGATTTTTTAATGTGAAATCTCAATGTATTCCCCAATATTATTGAAGCCGCTATTGCATGACATTTCAACCTACATTCAAGACGACATTCTGGCTCAGATCTAAGAGTAACATAACTCCATCAAAAAGTGACGCAAACGCCTGAAACCTGAACTTGGTGTGTAATTTCTCATAATAAAGTAAAGTACCAATTCTCAGTTGAATATCTTGAAAGACTGCGAGAAAAAGGGCGGAAAACTAATATTTTTCGTATTTCATAGGTCGAAAGGGGGCATAACTCCATCAAAAATTTCCGCATATGCCTGAAACTGGAACTTGGTCTGTAACTTCTCATAACAAAGCAATGTAGCAATTCTTAGTATAAGATCTTGAAAAACTGAAAATAAGTGCAGAAAACTAATATTTTTCGTATTGCATAAGTCGAAAGGGGGCATAACTCGATGAAAAATTGACGAAAATGTCTGAAACTCGAATTTGCTCTGTAACTCCTTATACCTAAGTGATGCACCAATTCTCGCGTAAATATCTTGTAGGAGTGCGAAAAAAAGTGCGGAAAGCTGATATTTTTCGTATTTCTTAAGTTGAAAGGGAGAATACCTCTATCAAAAATTTATGCATATGCCCGAAATGCCAACTTGGTCTGTAACTTCTCATAACAAAGGAATATACCAATTCTCAGTTGAATACCTTGAAAGACTGCGAAAAAGTGTGGAAAACCAACTGCGACAGACGGAGTGCAAACCTATACCATCGTTACCATGGGATTATTTTATCTCCCGGGCGGCGCCATTTTCTTGCAACGAGAGCGAGATTTCACGAGATCCTGACGTCATCTCCGCACCAACGCTATCTCTGCCGAGCACGAAGGCTGTACAGTAAATATTTATATGCATGAAGGCCTAACATGTGCTAATTTGTAATCGTTAGGACATTGTCCAGTTAAGCTAGTAAGTTTTTCAAGTATGCCTAATTCTGGTATCCAGTCGGTGGGGAATCGTTAACCCCTAGACCGCTGAAGCATATATTCCATTTTCTCTATCCTATCAGAATGTGTTAATTTTGGTAACAATGCTGCTGTAAGTCATTGCTGTGTACGATAGCAACACGTTTCAGCAACTTTTTTTTCCAAAAAATAATTCCAAAGAATAATTTTTTCCTATCTCTGTAATTAGGCTATTACGCATTTTACACCATGCGATAAGGGTTAAATGAAGTGGCACACTTGACACATGCGTATTGTCAAATTACTCAGCCGACTCAAGATACCTTTATAGCGTGTGTCACGGGCAGTGTAAATATATATTCCAAGAAAACATATATGATATGATAATATTGCAGGAACCACAGAACCGATTGTAATAATTCTGATACCCACATGCAGCTCCAAATTCGAAGATTTATCCAATGTTAGGGATGTTAGAATTGGCCTAGTGGGTCAAAAGATACACTCTGCGGGAAAAACTAAGCCAGCAAATTTCAAAACAAGGTTTCACGATGCGCTAGATCCATCATCCCAAATCAGAATGAGTATTACAGCTACAATGACAGACTTTACTGTGCCGAAGTAAAAAATACCATCAAAATATCTTAATTATTGAAATTACTACAGCTTGCCGAGCAATATTGATCGGCGATGAAAATTCCCAGATTTTATATCAAAATGTTAATTCATTTGGTGATATCTCTGGCAATATTTATGTGAACAAAATTATAATTGGCCAGGCAAACAGCCAATTCTTTCAGCTTTAAGCACACTCCAATTTAATGACAATACGCAAAGATAGAGTCTGCGAGACAAAAACAATCTCATGCTGAATTTTACCAAAAAAGGATAACATATTCTCAGATCGTATCTTAGATGAATAATTTTTTTTATATATTCCAGTCTTTTGAACCTCTTGTCCGATATTAACATCCATTATATCATATTAATCCCGAGGTCGGCACCTATTTATAGATCCTAGTATCATTGGAATCGCTTCAGTGGTTGATTTGCTATTATCATTTACGTATATTCCCTTAAAATATATACCCGCGTCTATTGGGCTCACTACTAGTCATAGCAATAGCGGTGGTGCGAGGATGACATCTCTAGACGCGATAAAATGGCAGCGCTCAGATGTGCGAAAAACTGTCAATTTTACCGACTTTATCTAGCGATAGTTGGTTATGCTATTTCTATCTGGTTATTATTCTGGCGCAATTTCATTAAACATGTAATAATCTTTCAAATAAAGCACACTTTTTATCATCCCGGAATTGTCCTTTAAGTTCATCACGGATGCTTACTTAATGAGGGACTAGGCATTGTTGTATGAATTGTATATCTTTTACTATTTAATAAATATGCTGTTGAATATTTTTGGGCGCTGGGAATTCAGTTCAAAGTTTTACCTGTAAAACTGATTCAAACGGATGCAGCTGGGGTGTGTGGGCATTTACAGACCAAGAGAATAGGTTTTTTGACGATTGACTGGCTGGTTAATGGTAAATTTTCAAAATGGAGCAAAGCTAGAAATGGGTCCCTCTATTATTTCGCTATGTCAATGCACCTTTCCAGTTTTAGATATGACCCCACCCATCTCTATCTAAGCTCCACCCACTCCTCGTCCGTGTTGGGATCGATCCATCTCTGAACTCTCTGACTATCAATTTCCAGAAAACTATACAGGCAAGCTGTTGAATATTTTGAAACTAACTTGACTTGTCGCTGTTGCTGCAGTCAAACTAGTCTCAAACAGAATATTTAGTAAATGGTAAAGACATAGAATCCGTACAGCGTTGGACTATTAAGCGTTACAGACGGGCTATATCGAGTCATTCATGACGTCAGCCTACACGTCACGTAGTTGATTATGACATCGTATAATGAAGTGAGGAAATGGATTCATGAATTACCAACTGCCCTTTCTTTTTCATAACCTTGTTTCCTCAAAACTGAAAGAATCTGTTTAACCTACCTATGATAATGCAGGTTACTGGCCCAGTATTGGCCAACTACCAGCCTAGTAACTTGCATCATCAGGGATCTATTTATGATCTTATAGCTGAGAATGCTGTTAGCCATAGGTTTACTGTTATGCGAGAGGAAAGTTACAGACCCTATTTCCTGATATGGCAGGTTACTGGGCCAATACAGCCAAGGATTTGTCCAGCAGTGGCCTAGTAAGCTGAATGGACCTTTCCAGTTTTAGCTATGCCCCGCCCATCTCTATCTAAGCTCCCCCCCCCCCCCCTCCGCCGTATTGGGATTGATTGATCACCGAATGCCCTAACTATCAATTTCCTGAAAACTATATAGGTAAAAGGTTGAATATTTTGTAACTAATTTGACTTGGTGCTGTTGCTGCCATAGGCAGCAACAGCACCCAGACAAATTAGTTTCAAAATATTCAACAGAATATTTATAACGATTTCGTACAGTTAGTTTGTCTTCAAATATGCATTCGTGATGTACTTATCGACGTCATTCATTATGATGTCATTCTACATGTTGCGTAGTTGATTATGATGTTATAGGATGGGTTGATAAAGTGGAAAGGTCTCTTATCAGGGATGTACCAGAAATGTCTGTGTTTTGTTCATTCAATATGACAGTACTATATTCAAACCTTAATCAAGCCGTACCATTTAATTTCTTTGTTTTACAAACCCTCCTAACATAATTTGTCCATCTCTAGAAACAAAATAATACTGGAACTTTAAAGCAATATTTTCAATATGCTTTCCATCTAGCAATTTTTCAGCAGCCAAATCATTATCACTCGGGATTCCTCAGACTTTTTGGTAACTCTGTATTTTCGTTAACCATTTAATGGTCAAGTCGCTCAAAATGTCTTTGCAATGGTCATGAGAAAAGTCCCATTTTCTGAACAAGAGAAGACTATTTTTGAATATTTAATTTAAAGTCTTCTCTTGGCCTGCAAATGGACACTCACTGAGAAAACGTTTTGGATTTTCTTGATCAATCTTGACAAATAACATGATAAAAGGATTTAATACTGTAATAAACCCCCCCCCCCCCCCCCCCCATCATCTCCAATTGTGTGTTTTGGGTGGGAATTTTCGTAAAACAAAATATTAAATTGGTCTGGCCTTATCTATTGAAATAAAACAGATTTTACAACCATTTTACATCCATGACGGCGCTGTATTGAAAGTTATAGAGCACAACATATCTATTCATCTTATAAATATAGGTAAATTAATATCATATTAAATAGACACCGGGTAATTAAAGGTGCATATTCACACCAGAACGATTGAAAATAAAATTGTTAAAATTGCATACTTTTATAAGCTTAAATTATGTACATATGTGTAATGAAACGAAATAAATCATAACATATGATGATTCCATTCCATATAAATTAATATAATATTTTAAGTTGTGAAATTGACAGCAACATCGTAGACAGCAACATCTTACACCAAAATTGTTGAAAAATGTACACCAGTTTCTTTGCTATTAACACAGCAAAAAGATAGAATACTGACATCAGAGTGCTAAGGGTTAAGAGAGATACTTAACGCTAGACTCACAGGCACATCCCTCTGCATGCCAGAGATAAGGGACTTCTGACATTCAAAGACATCTGACAGGTCAGGCTGAAAATGGCTTTCCCGGGTAATGTAATTTTCTTCTTCTTTCATAAATAAGCACCCTATGAAGGAGCACCGCCGTATACGAGGTTTAAATTTTATCAAACGGACTACATTGGCTATGCTAATAAATATATCTAATTCTATATGACACATCAAGCAAGTACATTAAGTTAACAATATATATAGTGGCCAATCCAGGGGGTGGGGTGACCCGGGTGGCAGCGCAAGCTATATGATATGCAGCAAAGCATTGAGTTGTGGTGCTCCTAATGAGACCTAATGATAGGAGGGAAATACAAACAACATCATGAAATATCGTTCGCTAGGATTTTAAAATCGCTTTTATCCAGACAGTTGCAACAGAAAACGTGGATTAATGCATGTCTGTGAGTAAATGCACGAATGCACAATCCATTCGACTTCGCGCAGATAGTCATTCGAAGCGCCCTCTTGTCAATTAATAGTACCACTACAGGGAATTCCATTTAGTGAATTTGGCCACCATGGCAGCCATGGGACGTGCTCGTGAGTCTAGCTTTAACCCTCATGTGTCAACATCGCCTCAAAGCGCTCAAAATGACACTTTTATCAATTAACCCTTCCATTTGTCAAGATTTTTTAAAGAAAATTCAAATATTTGCTCAGTGAATGACCCGTTGCAAGAGAATTTATGAAATTTTTTTTAAAGTTGGTGTTTTGATCGGCTTGACGATTATATGGTTAATCGCCTACGAAATCTAAATTTGTGCTCAGTCAGTGTCAATTTGCAGGCCAAGAGAAGACTATTTTTGGTAAATTTTCAAAACTAGTCTTCTCTTGACCTGCAAATAGATGGACCTCAAGACCACTGCAGAGGCGTTGTTACCACTATAATGACAAGTTGACACAAGAGGGCTTAACGCATGTACAAGAAATATATAATGGATATTATTGGGAATATAATACAATATATATTAGACTAGATAATACAATTAACATTTTGCACTAAAGCAATTAAGTAACGGCATTGGATACCAAAATACAGTATTAGAACTTTGATAATTACAAAAAGTTGAATATGACAGGTGTATATGTACATAGCATAACTTGAATTATCACCTATAAACAACAAGAGATTAGCCAAACAACATTTTTGTTCGCCAAATAGTAAATATGTTAGCCACATCTTTACTTCAATGTCACTTATGAACATGTTTGCATTCAGTTATCATCAGTTAATATTATCAATTTTACAGTCCAGATACAATAAGGGTTTAATATATAAGAAATAATTTGAATATTTTGAAACTAATATAACTGAAAGGTGTTGAATATTGTTAACCCTTTAACGCTCAAATTTGTTTAAAAAAATTATTTTCACATAGAAAATGTCCATTTGCAGACCAAGAGAAGACTATTTGTTAACATTTACCACTTGAATGACTGGCTTGGTTACCGAACCAGTCATTCCAGTGGTAAATTAAAAAATATTAGTCTTCTCTTGGTCTGCAAATGGGCATTTCTTAAAACCACTGCTGAAGCCGTTTTTGGCTGATATGAGTGTTATGGGGTTAAACTCATAATATCATTGGGAGAAGTTGGTGTTATAGGCAGCAACAGCTCCCAGTCATATTATTATTTCAAAATATTCAACAGCTTACCTCTATAATAATCTTGAAAATGAGGTGCTGCTCAACTGGCAATTAGCTACTTAGATTTTTACCCTTGCTCTGTAATGGGAAGAGTATCTTAGAATTGGGTCTGTCTGTCTGTTTTTCTGTGTGTCTGGAGCTCCATCTCAACATCTTCTGATCCGATTAGGCTCAAATCTTAACATAACGAAAGAACATGCCGTTCAAGCTGATTTCCAGATTTTGATCCTGATCCAGATAACAGAACACGAATACAAATCGGATACAATTCTGGATCGATGGATATCTCAGAAACTACAGGACAAATTTGGCTCAAATGATAACACAGGAAAGGGTGTGACCATATACTACGATTTCACAAATTTCAAATTTGGGTTTGATCGGGGGAAACAAATCAGAAAAAAATCTGGAAAATGTGATGGTGATGGTCTGCAATCTCTGATGGCTTTTGTTTGACCAGTAGCCTACCACAAGAGGCTCAAGACTAGTTTGTTTAGAATCTGCTAAGAGGTTAATGAGGAGTAAGTAGCCTCATAACCATTTAAGCCATGAATTTGTTTATGAAAAAAAGTAATTGTCTAATTGCAGACCAAGAGATTATTTTTTTTAATTTATCACTGGAATGACTCGTCCGGTTATCGAGTCAGTAGTCTTCTTCTTCTTTTCGTTCGCTGATCATACCGCCAGTCCTGTAAGTGACTATCGACATGATCATAAGTGCTAAGTGCGTGGATCCATGGTTTATTAGAGTGCGCCATGCGGCCTGGAACCTCCGTCTTCAGCACTCGAGGTTTCTGTCAGGGTTACCTCACCCTTACCTCCTTTAGTCGCCTCTTACGACACGCAGAGGATATGGAAGGTGTATTCTAAGCCCCACCTACAGGGCAAGAGTCAGTAGTAATTCTGGGGGTAAATTTTCTAAAATATTCTCTTGGTTTGCAAATGGACATTCCTCAAGGCCACTGCAGAAGCCATATGTAGCTATGACCCGCCCATCTCTAGCTAAGCTCCACCCACACCTCGCTCATGTTGGGATCAATCGATCCTCCCTGAATATAAATTTCCAGAAAACTACCTGTAAGCTGTTGATAATTTGGAACTAATTTGACTGGGCGCTATTGCTGCCTTTGTTAGACTATTAAGAGCTACAGACGGGCCTTATAGAATCATTTATTAAGTAATGATTATGACGTCATCCTACACGCCGCTTAGCTGATTATGATGTCATATGACATTAGGCTGATAGATGGATACTCTGGAAAGGTGAATTAACAAATACAATTTCTGAACAGAAGTTCTAAAGCATACCATTCGTGGGGTCCCGGTTTAGTTAAAATCGGTCCAGTGAATAATGAGTAGCTCTTTTAAATGTTTTCCTGTAAATTTTTTAGAAATTTAAGACATGCAAGATTGGACAAAAAATTGACCAATCAAATTTCTGTATAGAAATCTGGACTCCTAACTTGCTAAGACCCCTCTCGAAAGTTTGGTTTAAATTTTGTCCAGCAGTTAATGACGAGTAGTCTCGCTTTCAAGTTAAGACTCATGGCAAAGCCGGCCTAAGCTGGCCGCTGCAGTCTTGAGGAATTATAATCAAGCCAGTCATTACAGTGGTAAATTTTCAAAGAGTCTTCTCTTAGCCTGAAAATGGAAACTAAATTCCTTGACATTTTCTGAAATCCAAGATGACGACGGCAAAAACTAGACCAATTAAATTCTGTTAAATTTTTGTCTTTCATTTTAAAGCCTACCACCATATATAGAAACACCACAAATAGCGCCCCGTTAAATTAATTTCAAAATATTCAACAATGTTTATCAAATAGTAGACATACGATTCGTACAACTTGACAGACTATTAAGCGTTTGTGATGGACTAAATCGCGTCATTCATGACATAGATTATGACGTCATCCTACATACGATGTTGTTGATTATGACGTCATTTGATTGATCGATAAATTGGATTCCTCAATTAACATCATAAATAGTGACTACTCAGCTCACAATCATACCTTTGTTAATTATTAACAACATAAATCACATATCAGTAGCTCAATTTCAAAATAAAAACATCAAATTCTCTTCGAAATATAGTCAAGACAATATAGTGTGTTGTTGCTGCGTCTCTACACTCCCATACCAATGACAAATGATTTATTGTTAACCATCTGACTGCTGAGTTTTTGCAGACAAGATATTCAAAGGGTTATATCGCTGAACCTGCTAAATATTTTGAAAACAATTTGATTGAAAGTTGTTTTCAAAATATTCAGCAGGTTCAGAGTTATTGCTTACTGAAATTATTGTCCGGTGGCTTGCAACAGAAAAATATTTCTGCGACACAGGAGCAGACACAAGGGACAACACAGGCATCACGCTCAGTCGTTTAACTGTTTCAATTCTATCTCGTGGTATCGCAATTTCGACAGAATAATACATGAAAGCTGCTGAAAAATTCAACAAGATGTTTAAAAAAAACCTAATCTCAACTTCAAGGCATTAATAGAGTAAAGCTGTTAAACCTTTTAACTCTTAACACTCCGATGTAAAGAATTTTTAATTTTCAAATTAATTTAAAAGATTAAACGGCGTTAATTTTTCAACAAATATGGTGGAAGCTGTTGCTGTCGTAGACAGCAACATCGTCCACCAAAATTGTTGAAAAATATACATCAGTTTCTTTGCTGTTGGCATGGTAAAAGATAGAATATTGACATCAGTGTGCTAATGGTTAAAGTTAAGCATGGATTTCAATGGTCTATTTTGACTAATAATAATAATATAATAATAATAATTACAAATACAATAGGTTCCAGGAACTTCGTTCTTGGAACCTAATAATAATAACAACTAGAACTACGTTCTTGGAAATCTAACTAGGTTTTCAGTGATGTAATGCATCACAAAGGATACCCTACATTCTGCAGTAAAGCATGCAAATAATCTTGCAAGATGCAATTAGGAGCGGAGGTGCCGGACTGCACATACAGTATCCAAACGGACAACATGAGTCAGCTGCAATACAGACAGGCAAAGACCGCATAAACTACAGAGCTGAAGTCGAAGCACTGGTTCATGCAGCTAATATCATCAGCAGAACAGCAGACCCTATTGCACACATTGTCTTTTTATCTGATGCCCGCTCCGTCCTTGAAGCTATAACCAAAGGTAAGCTGCCACAACTTGAAGAAGCACTACAAACCATCAAATGCTTTCGGATAGCACTGCAGTGGATCCCCTCACACTGTGGAGTCCAAGGAAATGAGGAAGCAGACAAGATGGCAAAGGTGGGTGCAGAAGAGAATCAGACAGAAAACATGGTTACCCATACAGAGATGAAGACTATCATCAAGTCACTCTATAGAACACCTCAATCAGAAGATGCCTACCATCATCTCTCAAGGCCAGAGCAAGTGACCATCTTTCATCTTAGAACTGGACACAACAGACTAAACCAACACATGTACAGACGGTTCCACCTTACGACATCGCCCGCTTGTCCTTGTGGAGAAGCAGAACAGACCACAGAGCACATACTTCAATGTTGCAGTACGTATCAGTTGCTGAGAGAAGAGATCTGACCTTTATCAACCTCTTTTCTTGAAAAGCTGTATGGGCCTGTAGAATGACTGCAGAAAACCACAGATTTCATCTTGAGAACGGCTCTCCAAGTGTGATACAAGCGATCGAAAAGAAGATCTTGCAGGAATTTTCCATCATGCTCAGTAAACCATGAAAGGTAGGTCAGCTTGACATATTAGAGCTGGGTGATTTCCCGATATCGTGATATTATCGTTATCATCCGATTTCTGAATATCGGCAATATCGTCAGTTGTATAAGTTATATTTATGAATAAAATCAATATAAAACAGATCTGATCAGCCTGTCTTATTTATTTCAATACAGTACTACAGTAGCCGCGGAGTCAATCCAAACAGTTTATAATTATTTACTTAATCTTGTTCTATAATGGACCGTATGCCGTATCATCAATGCATGTATTTCTCATGCTATCTTTATTATTCCCCGCTTTTTATTCTCTTTTAAAACTTGAAAATATGGTCCGGACAAAAAATTGGAGATGGCAAACAATTTTCTATAATGTTCAGTGAACCATGAAAAGTAGGTTTAATATGCACCAACAGCATATGACAATGCATCCATACCCGAGTTTGGTTACTATATACAAGAAAATCTTGAAGCTATAACCCGGACAAGAATAGGCAGAGATTCAGTGAACTGTGAAAGGAAGGTCGGTTTATCTACTTTTGATACATGAGGCACCTTTACCATCATGCATCCATATACCAAGTTTAGTGATTATATGTGAAAAACTCTTGAAAATACAGCAGACAAAAAAATCGGTGATGGATGTACGGACGGATGGGCAGATGCACACAAGGACAAAGTGAGTACTATACACCCCAGCTTTGCATGTGCAAATATTGCTTCGAGTGATACAATCGATTATTTAAGAATAATCATGATTACTCGATTAATCAGCTTGGGTACAAATTACCAAGACATAACAACAAAAGCATACCAATGACGAAAACTGCAGTGGTGTTTAGAAAAGTCTATTTGCAGGCCAAGAGAAGACTATTTTTGAAAATGTATCACTGGAATTCCTGGCTCGAGAACGAGCCAGTCATTCCAGCGATACATTTTCAAAAATAGTCTTCTCTTGGCCTGCAGATGGACACACATTCATTGATCCAAATGCCAGTTTTTGTGACCGATCTCATTAAAATGTAATTACAAAGTTGGAATTGAAATATTTTAAGCAGAAGAAATTATTCATGATTATTCGATTAAATAATTATTAATCATATAAATTCATGATTTAAAAAACAATCATGATTTTCGATTTAATCATGTAATCGTGCAAGTCTAATACAATATACACTACAATATAATGCAGCAAGAACACAGTTAACAGAACAAATGATAAGCAATATACAACAATTAATTTCTATGGCCTTGACCCCTTCACGGTGACGCCGGCCAAAACCGGCCTCTGTAGTGGCCGTGAGGAATGTCCATTTGCAGGCTAAAAGAAGTGTATTTTTCTTAATTTACTATTAGAATGAACCGAGCCAGTCATTCCAGTGGTAAATGTTCAAAAGTAGTCTTCTCATGGCCTGCAAAAGGAAATTCGATAAGCAAATATTGTAATATTCTAGACCAAATTTAGCCATTAACCCGTTAACACTGTTTAGAACGGTATACGGGTTATGAATGATGTGAGTAGAATATGAAGTGGTGGTGTGAGGTATCCGTACAAACGCACACGCACGCACACACAGTGTGCATCACGATACTTCTGATATGAAGAAATACGGCGCTATGAACCAAAGCAAAATTGTTTTCATCAACAGAACATGGTACAAAAAATTTGACAATAAATGCAAAAATAGCACTAGAACAGATATGCTATCAAATAATGTGCAATAAATATTGCGGATGAAAAGGCGAAGATATATATTCTACAGTTAACGCCGCAATGAGACTTCACTTGCCCAGTAAATGGACATACATTTAAAAAATCAATGCCTCCAAATTGGCATTTATTAAGCAAAATGTTTTATTTTCTTGACAATTTAAGGGTTAAATTTATACATTTTTGACCAAATGAATAGTAAAAAATAAACCCATTAATGATCAAGATTGTAAAAAATTTTATGATCAGTGAATTATTTTGAAAATAATGACGTACAACCGAGCCAATCATTCCAGTGATTTCAGAAATTTCAAAAATAATATTCTCTTGGACTGCAGTTGGAATTTCTCAAAACCACCGCAAAGGAAGAGTTTTGCTATTAACACTTTAACTCTCCAATTTGTTCAGGAAAATTTCAATTTTCTCATAAAAAATGTCCATTTGCAGACCAAGAGATTATTCTTGAAAATTCAGCACTGGAATGACTGGCTCGGTTATCGAGCCAGTTATTCAAGCGATAAATTTTCAAAAATAGTTTTCTCTTGGTCTGCAAATGGACATTTTTGAGGACCACTGCAGAAGCCATTTTTGGCTGATATGAGTGTTAAAGGGTTAACCCCTACCACTCTGATGTCAATATTCTATCTTTTACAGTGTCAATATCAAAGAAACTGGTGTACATTTTTCAACAATTTTGGTGCAAGATGTTGCTATCTTCGACAGCACCATCTCCCACCAAATTTGTTGAAAAATGTATGCCAGTTCATCTGTTAAGTTAATTTGAAAATTTAAAAGTTTTGACACCAGAGTGGTAAGGCTTAAAGGATTAATACAGTTAGTCTTAACCCGTACCACTCTGGTGTGTCAAAAACCCCACAGAACCCCCCATTGCGGGTTGGTCTGTTGTTTTATTAACCACTATAAAAACATACTTACCGTTCAATCACTACTTGCTAAATCAATTATCTGCATTTAGCTACCAGAATAAGATTTTTATGCTTGCATACACTCCGCCCCATGCCCATTCCTATTAATATGGACCCTCAACCAGGCTACTGGTTAGGTCCATCTCCAGTATATTGTCTGATATAGACTGGCACCAGTCTGTACTCACTCCATAGTGACGCCTGTCACTAAGCGCGCTTGCGCACTAGAGCCCAAATAGGAAACAAATTCACTTTTCAATTATTCTGCAATTAGAATAACTGCTCAAATATTACTAGAGTTTTTATAGCTTTGCGCTGTGTCAGCTATACTTTTGAAAGGACTTCCTATTGCTATAATGCCTGCTATGAAGTCTATCCTCCCTAAGTTACGTTTAGGAAGTATTTTGTGGTTATATTGAACTTTATAACTATGTCCATATTAATAGGAATGGGCATGGGGCGGAGTGTATGCAGGCATAAAAATCTTATTCTGGTAGCTAAATGCAGATAATTGATTTAGCAAATAGTGATTGAATGGTAATACATGGTTTTGTGGTGTAATAACAACTTTAAATTTTCAAATTAAATTAAAAGATGAACTGATGTTCATTTTTCAACAAATTTTAGTGGGAGATGGTGCTGTCGCAGAACTCTTGTTGCATGACCGATTCAGATTATCATAATTCTCTGTCTACTGTATTATTAGTACATTTTAGGAAATCCTGCACAATTTTAGCTCTCAAATAACAATATTTTTGGCGATATGGATGCTAGAACAGCAATCAGCGTATATTTCAGGTTTGGTTAAGCCTATTGCAACTAAACTTGGACACATGGTTACCTATAATGTTAGAAAGAAGCACAATGATGCTGGGATCACAAGGGCAAAGGTCAAGATCACTGTGACCTTGATACAGAACTCTGCTTTTTCAACATTAAGTTTTTGCGTTTAGCAAAACTTCTCTGCTTATATTTCATGCTACAAAATAACAATTGCGTCACATGTGGTGGACCCCGTACATGTGATGCAATTGTCATTTTGTAGCAATTTCAAGGCTCTGCAAACTTTTAACCTGACATCCAATTCCAATAAAACTCAGTCCTTGGTCACATGTAGGTACTCTCATGAAATATTCAGGGCATAATAATTTTGTGCTCATGTTGGTAACCTACTGTGTAGGTAACATTAAAGATGAAAATTTATTCAGTGACAAATTTTCAGACACACTTGTGATTACAATTATGTTAACACTAGTAGAGTTACAAACTTAATACTTGATGGGTCAATTACATATATATTTGTTAGTTTATACGTAAACGAAAAAATGTGGTTATTAACATTTTTGAAATATAGACCCTTGAAATTGACCCAACCTGAAAATGATCCCATATTTAATTGTCAGGATGACCATGTGGGATAGGTGAAAGAAACTTGTGCTTTACAGACAATAAAGCATTAGGTGAGCTCTATAACATATCCAAAATTCTACTTTCATCCATTCTTCCTTCTTTTGCATATTTTGAAACAAAATGGGGTATTTTTGGCTATTCATGAGTATATTTTTATACCTTTTATACATGTATATTTGTATATCGAGAATCTTGTTTCTAAGATTAAGGCATTAAGGTATACATTTGTAATTGTATGGGCATTTACTGTATATCAGACATGTCAGATCTTCCTTTTCGGAAGTTTAGGGAGTATTACATGTTTCACTTGAATGTTTGGACTCCCCAAACCATCACTCATGTCTCTCAGAAAACAATTAATAAAGATCATCTTTTAGAAATTATAATTGAAGATCTGATAAACATGCACACGCACCCACCCACCCACCCACCCACCCACCCACACACACACACACACATATCAGGGACATTTATCATGCGTTTTGCGGTTATTCTATGAGGTGAAAATTTATACAAGTTATAATCTAGGTACTTTCACAACCTATATAGCTAGTAGAGTGATGGCCTAAACTTAACAATTAAGAAGAACCAATATTTAGAACGAGTACCCGGTAGTCGCCTATGATTTACGGACCTAACATACTGTACTCGGGAACTCAGAAATTACTCTATATATGATCATAACGTGATGGTGATCAAATATTATGCATTCTATCCAATCCGCTTAAAGGTCTTGTGAGGACTTGCGGTCGATAACGAGTTTCAATTAATTTTATGGTCTACTACACTATTTAAACACAATAGCGTCACTTTGGAGTGAGAAAAATACGTTAGGCAGCTCAAATAACGAGATTAAATGATGCCTCAAACTGAATCACATCACCACTCGCTGTGACGTCACACCGGGAACGGCGCTGTGAGCTGGGTCAACATTTCTCTGTCTGTAGTACAAAAGTAACATATTTTAAAACATGCGATTAACAGGATAGACTTCACCTACCATAACATAAATTATGTCAGGTTGAAGCTAAGTCTTCAAGAAATAAAAAATCATGATTTTTTAAAATCTATTATGATATTTACTCATTTTAATCCTTTCATGGATAGCTATATTCGCATAATAATAGGGCTATAACTACGGTAAACCATGGGCAATGCTGAAAATCGGCAATATTTCAATGCATGTGACAAATACTCTGTAGTCTAGTAGGCCTAATTGGAGATAGATTCATTACCATTCTTGAAAGGACTGGGTGTACTATGTAATATCTGGGAATGGATGGATGTGAGTGTGATGATCGAGGTAGGTGGGAGAGGGTGACGATGGCTATAATTGTACTATTATTCATAACTAAATGTATATGCTACAGAGTGCAGCTACAACTTTTTCTGAAGTTACGAATGTACAATAAGTGTGTCAGTGTGTCCTATGTGAAATTTCCCGTGATTACTGATTAGAATGTAATTGTTTACCTATAAGCTTTTGGCAATGTGTTTGTATCATAATAATAATAATAATGTAGAGGCATGTACGGGTCAACACATACGTACGTTGGTGTGTGTTTTGGGGCGGGGGAGGGGGTGTCACGCCTGTGACAACCATATGAACTATATCGTTTTCAAACCAACTTCTTCCATGTATGGAAGTAGCGTACACTCATATTTCAATGTTATGAAAAAGCACATCTGTAGTGGATGAACAAATTTTAAATAGGTAGGTGAACTGCAGATGTTCAGAGGTCGCTAGCGTATCATCTTTACTTACAGTGCAGCTCATAAATAAGTTTAAATGCTTCCAAAGCAAAAACACAAATATGATAGTTAGAACCATATGAATATGATACAAGAAACTTAATGTTGAATATTTTGAACACAATTTGGGTTGAAATCCAGCCCAATTATGTTCAAAATATTCAACAGTATGTTATTTAAGTTGTACTATAAGCGTGCGGACGGCAGTGAAAGCCTCACTACGCACCTCGACCGCTGCCTAAATTGTAAACAAACCGTGTACTGTCAATAATATGTCAATGTAGACTATACGCAAATAGATTAGTTTAGATTAGATTTATATTTACCCGACATTTTAGTTAACTTTAAACACAACTGAAGTAACTACTATATTGCAATCATAAATTTATCCATAAGCCTACACAATGGTAAATTGTGATCGTACGTGCACTGAGCGGTGTAGGCCTATTTAACTATCATTTAAAAAGTTGTGTACATGCATGCCTATCATCTATGCAAAATCTCTGCAGTCAATCCAGAAAGATAACATATATATGCATTTGTAGAATTGTATTCCAAGAAGTGTGTTTGTGGGTTTGATTAAATATAGCCTAATTCACGGACACGAAACCCGATCTTACTGTCACCTCTAACAGGCCTATACGTTAGAATTGTGATGTCAGGCACCGTGACCATGAGGTCTGTCATTTAAGTTTAATCAATAAAAATATCATCAACTTCGATATTATTGAACCTTTGTGCATTTCGAACAATGTAGCATATAGATGACACGCTTACATTCACGGATCACATCGATAATGTTGTTAAAAAAATATCACGACTTTTGGGAATACATAAGAAACATGCAAAAGACCTACCTCTTGATATTCGTTTAAAAATTTTCAATTCATATATTCTACCTCATTTTGATTTTTGCCTTGTAGTGTGGGGAAACATTTGTAAAGAACAACAATTAGTCAGGCTCTTAAAATTACAAAAACGTGCTGCAAGAATCATCCTTTCTGAAAAATTTTGTACACCCTCAAAAATTCTATTTGAGAAACTGAAATGGATGTCAATACATGAGAGAATTAATTACAAAACTTGCTGTACTGTATATAAAGCTGTTAGGAATGAAAATCCAGAATACTTATTAAAACTGTTTATAAAAAGCTCAGATTCCCATGATCGTAATCTGAGATCGTTTGAAAATATGCAGTTGCAAATCCCATTAGCAAAAAGTGTACTACATGCCTCTAGTTTTGTTGTAAAAGGGTCCAGATTATGGAATTCCTTAAAAATACCACTTAGAACAGCCTCTTCCTTGACTGCTTTCAAATCTCAATATATGACGTATCAACAAGGAAGACAAAGAACAAAGTATATGCATTAACCCTTTCACCCATGAATTCCCAATATCTAATTTTCAACGCTACCATACACGAAAACTGTTGAGTGTTTTGAAATTAATCTGACTGGAAGCCATTGCTGTCTTAGGCAGCAAATGGCTTCTGGTCGGGTTAATTTCAAAATATTCAACAGAATACAATTTAAGTTTTATATTATAAAGAATATACTTTTTCAGGGACTTGTAGGTGAAAAAGGTAAAATGTCTCCCTGCTGAATTCCTGTAGACTACATTTTCCATAGGGTTTAACTCTGTAACTCTGGATATGTTGAATGATTTGGAGACAGCTCATCCTACAGTTGTTGGGAGATAATTAAGCCACCACCAACTTTTGGTTGAGTTGTTTCCGAGATACATTCAGCAGGTCTGGAGTTGCTGCCTGTTGAAATCGTGGCCTGGTGGCTTGCAGCAGACAGACAGTTACATATCAGATAGTTAAATCATCGTATAAAAGTAATTCCTATTTTACTCCTCAGGCTGCTGAGCTATAAATGTAAATTATTTCATTAAATACAGCATGGTAGCTGGTGTTCATTTTGAAAACTGTTTTTCTGTAAGCAAGATACAACAGCTTTGATAAAAGAGTTTTCAAAATGTACACTTGACTTCCATCAGCACACTTATTACTATTTTGACATCTTAGAGAACAGCACCATAAGGGTTAAAATGTTGTATATTTGTATATTGTGTAAATAAATAAAATGTGTATATTGTATATATCAAAGTTGTGTACATAAATGTAAATAGTACTAAGTATAGTCTGAAGGCCCCGGGGAAGACCAGCTACCTGTAACTGATCGGTTTACCTTCGTTAAATAAAGCTTATTATTATTATTATTATTATTATTATTATTATTAGTGTCCCTGTGTGAACAATGAATTGTTAAAGAGTAGGTGCATAGGTACCTAATACGCGCAGCAGTAGAGAGTCTAGCTATGCTCCCCCGAGATCATAATCTAGACTAATAGGAATTGGTGTCATCCCGGTGTGACGTCACAACTCTAGCGCGATAGCTAAAAATGTTTGGTTGTCAAGGTGGTTGCTATATGCTTATCTCAGCTTTGGCTGGGCCGATTACAAAAATTTAAAAAGCATTTTGTTCTTCTAGTAAAGGAGAATCTGTATTATGATTGTCAAGTTAATCAGAGCGATCGGGTATCTAATTCTCACAACATCTTTAATGGTTACCCATTTGATAAAAATTTGGTGTTGAGAATCCGTTTATACAAGTAAGTATCGTGATTTCGATGATATTTCCGACAGTAAATATTGATTTTTTGCTGTGCGATCGCAAAAACCTGTCAAGATGTCCGGCTGGTCTTATATGCTCCCGGACTTTGAGATTGTTTTCCGGTCATGTTCGGCTAATATGGCCATTTCGGGAGCCCTGATATATACACCTGTGCAAAAGTTAAGCACCAGCAAAAACAATAGAACGTAGAAACATGATGGTACAACTAGGCTGCCATACTTTTTGTCCCCGCATTAGCTGACATAATTCCAAGTACGAAATGCACATGCATGCATGACTTCACGCCGCTTGATGTCCGTGCGTGGCGGGAAACAGCACACGTGTTCAGTTATGTAAAAGTCCAGTTTGAGGTGTAGAACATTACATACAGATTTAGGCGACAAGATTAGGAATTTTGTGTTCATGACCGTGGTTTATTTGTACAGAGAGAATTAGCTCTTGATTGTGAACCGCTATGGCAAGACGAAGGTTAAGTGATCGTGTGAAATGGCAAATCATTGGCATGCATACCACTGGTATGTCATGCAGAGAGATTGGAAGACAGCTGAACATTAACCATACTGTAATCAGTCGTTTGATTGCAAAACATGGGCAAACTAACGAGGTGAACGACAGGCCTAGATCTGGAAGACCGAAGAAGACTACTGCCCGTGATGATCGAGCCCTAGTACGCCTTGTTAGGAGATCTCCATTCACCAACAGCAGAGTGCTCAGCCAGCAATGGGAAACGCGCAATAGAGTGTCAATGTCTACCATCAAAAGGAGACTGTATGCTGCTGGCATGAAAGCTAGGAGACTTGTCAGACGTCCTCTCCTCACTGCACACCACAAAGAGGAGCGTCTGAGGTGGTGCAACGAAAGAAGACACTGGAACATGAGATCCTGGAGACGGGTACACTGGTCCGATGAAAGTCGGTTCCTGCTTCATGCCACAGATGGTCGAACTCGTGTATGGAGGTCCAGACGCACGGCGTACGACCAACGTAACATCATGGAAGAAGTTCCATTTGGTGGAGGTTCCGTTATGATATGGGGGTGCATCTCATTTGATTGTAAGCTGGATCTGTTGACTGTACCTGGAACACTAAATGGACAAAGATATCAAGATTCCATACTGGATAGAGTTGTGGTCCCTCATTTTGTAAATCATGCACCTGGATCCCACCCTATATTCATGGATGACAACGCCCGACCACATCGTGCTAGAGCTGTGCATGAATACCTCCGCCAGAATGCCATCGAAACCCTACCATGGCCAGCAAGGAGCCCTGACATGAACCCTATTGAGCATATCTGGGACATTCTGGGAAACATGGTGAGAAGGAGGGATCCTCCTGTGCAGAACCTACAGGAATTAACAGACGCACTCCATCTTGAATGGCAACGAATACCACAATGGCGTATCAGTCGATTGGTGACCAGCATGAGACGTCGTGTCCAGGCCGTCATCCAGGCACAAGGTGGATATACCCGGTATTAATAATGACAGTCTCAAACTTGTGCACAGATGTTAAACTTCGTTTTCAGACACCATTAATGACAATCTAGTCACGTGTGTCAACTGTAGGGCAATAGTTGTCAGTTGTGTCAACGTAACCATATTCAGGGCTCGTTTTCAAGTTCAAATAAAAACATACAGTGTTTCCCCACCATCATAATCAGCATTCCTCTAGTTGCATTATTACCTCTTGCACTAAGATGGATGGGTACATAAATGTTTATGCTATTGCTTTCTTCATAGCACATGAATATACCCTCGCATGTGCGTAAAAATAGGGTGGTGCTTAACTTTTGCACAGGTGTATATATATATATATATATAGTCTCTGTGAAGCAGAAAGCGAGACTAGGTACGACTTTTCCGATGGCGGTGGCATCAACATTAAGGTTCTGCGTTTAGCAAAACTTCTCAGCTTATATTTCAGGATTGGTTAAGCCTATTGCAAATAAACTTGGATAAATGGTTACCTTTAATGATAGGAAGCATCATGATGATTTTGGGGTTACAAGGTCAAAGGGCAAGGTCACTGTGACCTTGATACAGAACTCTGTTATTTCAACATTAAGTTTTTGCATTTAGCAAAACTTCTCAGCTCATATTTCAGGTTTGGCTAAGCCTATTGCAACTAAACTTGGACACATGGTTACCTTTAATGTTAGAAAGCAGCACGATGCTGGGTTCACAAGGGCAAAGGTCAAGATCACTGTGACCTTGATACAGAACTGCTTTTTCAACATTAAGTTTTTGCACTTAGCAAAACTTCTATGCTTATATTTCATGATTGGTTAAGCCTATTGCAACTAAACTTGGATACATGGTTACCTATAATGTTAGGAAGCAGCATGATGTTGGGGGTCACAAGGTCAATGTCACTGTGACCTTGATAAATAACTCTGCTTTTTCAACATTAAGTTTTTGCGTTTAGCGAAGCTCCTCAGCTTATATTTCAGGATTGGTTAAGCCTATTGCAACTAAACTTAGTTACATGATTACTTGTTAGAAAGCAGCATGATAATATTGAGGTCATCGGCGCTGTCATTGGACCAGACAATACCAGAGTCCTTTTTGTCCTGATGAGAACATATGTTGATTGTTGAATATGTGTATTCATGAAGCCTAATGCTCCTTTTGTTTGTCCTACAGCCATGTCCAGCTCATGTGAGTGAGTCAACTTATCTCCTTATATCCAATTTGTTGACAAGTTGTAGCGTCTAACATATTTCATAACGCAAATGACGCACTATTCTAAAAACAGTGTTTTGTTAACATTTAGTATTCTTTCATTTAATAATACACAATCTACACAAGAAAATAACCTGAAATTCCAAGTAACATTGTTATAATCTGAGCACTGATGTTTATCGACAAAGAGGAGGCAGGAGAGACATTTAATTCTGCAGAATTCTTGTTAGGATATTTGACCTTTTGACCCCGCTCCCTTGCACCCCCCACCCCAAGGCACCAAAGATAGATGCTGCGTCGCAGAGCACAATCATGTATGGATAACGCACATACCACATTTTGTTGAATTCCACCCAATGGTTTTGGAGGAGATAGCATGATGAATAGATGGACAGACAGGCAGCGGAGATTACAATATCCATAACATTTTTTTTTAAATGTGGGGATGACAATATTATTTGTTCACATTGCTGTGACGGACACTTTCAGACAGGAAAAATTAACTGATATACATACATAATTAACATTGTAATATCATAAAAATATACTCACAAATGGCAAAAATACCCCATTTTGTCCCAAAAAATTTGATGGAAGGAAGAATGGAAGAAAATAGAATTTTGGATATGTTGTAGAGGACACCTAATGCTTTATTGTCTGTAAAGCACAACTTTCTTCCACCTATCCCACATGGCTATCCTGACAGTTGAATATGGGATCATTTTCGGGTTTGCCCAATTTTAAGGGCCTATATTTAAAAAATGTTAAGAACCACATATTTTTTCTTTTATGTATTAACTAACAAATATGTATGTAATTGACCCATCAAGTATTAAGTTTGTAACTCTACTAGTTTTTAAATTTTCATTTTTAATGTTACCTAGGTTACTAACACGAGCACGAAAATTATTATGCCCTGCATATTTCAAGTGAGTACCTACATGTGACCAAGCACTGAAAGTTTTATTGATATTGGATGTCAGGTAAAAAATTTGCAGAACCTTGAAAATGCTACAAAATGACAATTGCGTCACATGTGGTGGACCCCCTTGCTGTTCTAACATCCATATCTCCAAAAATATTGGGATTTTGGTAATGAAACTGTGCAAGATTTCCTAAAACCTACTGCTGCACCACTACACAAAGAATCTTGGAAATCTGAATTGGTCATGCAACACCCATCAATTGTCTTGACACGGAATGACCCAACATTGACGACCAAAATTGTTGAAAAATGTCCACCAGTTTCTTTGATATTGAGACAATAAAAGATAGAATATTGACCTCAGAGTGGTAAGGGTTAAAAAGACCCAACATGAAATCCTATTCCCATGACTACACCTGATGAGACTCGATAACTTACAAACCAAACTTAGTTTGCACCATCACACACACGCACACCCACGTACACACAATCATAAACTTGCTTACAATGCAACCATTAAGATTGCCTATTCAACAAAGAAAACTAGTTTCTTTCGCCGTATCTTCACTCTTCACCAGCATCCCAGTGGACAAGGCTCTTCCAGTCATCCAGAGTTCGGGACCTAGACCCTACATTGAAAGACCGGACCAGCCTCTCACCAACCCAGATTATCAGCCTCTTCAAGATCGTGTTAGACACCACCGTTCAGAATGGCTACTTCTAGCACCAAATTCATGGAGGAGCTATGGGCTCATCACCTTTATATGGAATCCTTCGAGCAACAATCACTTAGTACAGCGACAGACCCCACCCCCGCGCCCACAACCACACACCCCAAATTTCTGGTACCGGTATGTGCATGACACGTTCACATGCCTCCACCACTACAACATCCAATCTTACCCTGATCACCTCAACAGTATCGACCAATGCATCCAATTCACCAGCGAAGTCAAAGAAAATGGTCAGATTGCCTTCCTGGACGTCTTGGTACATGTCAATGATTCTGGAACTACCAAACTTAGTGTACAGAAAACCCACACACACAGACAAATATCTAAATTTTCACACTAATCAGCATTTGGAACACAAAGGGTCAGTCGTCAGAACTCTACTTCACCGCGCAGACTCCATCATCACAGAAACATCCGACAGAAAAGAAGAACATCATCACATCCAACAGTCTCTCCTAGCCAACAGTTACACTTCGTGGATGAGGAAACCACCTCCTTTCCACAACCCCCCCCCCCCCCCCCTGTAATAAACAACCAGATGTCGAAAAACTTCCACTAGTCGGACTTCCGTACATCCAAGGCTTATCAGAACACCGTGGCAGACTCTTCAGACAACACCAGATCAAAACTTACCATAAACCCGTCAACACCGTAAGATCATAATTAGTAAGACCCAAAAATAAACTGACCACAAATGAATGCTCTGCTCTGGAGTCATGTACACGATCGAATGTGACCAATGTGAGTGGACATATATAGGCGAAACAAAAAGGCCTCTCAGTCCAAGAACATCTTAAAATCAATTCCAATTCAGCTGTGGCAGAACACACAGAATCTACTGGCCACGTCATCCCCGCCAGCAGTGCCTCGGTCATCAAGATCGAGACCAACTTATTTAAATGGAAGGTTAAAGAGGCTATAGAAATCTACAAGCATAAACCAACCATGAACCGAGACGAGGGATACCGTATACCAGCAGTCTACCAGTCCATGCCATCATGTGACTCCACAAGAACTTACCAGAGTGACATTGCCAGCAACCGCCAGTTAGTGCTGAAGAAGAAGTGACCGAGATGGTCACAAAAGCTACACGCAAACAATTTACATCCCGGAGAGGTAACAATTTTTCCTTATTATCAACTACATGACAGGTACGATGTCATAATCAATTACGTCATGAATGACATAGCTAAATTCATCACAAATGCTTAATTGCTGACAGACTGTCAAGTGTTGTTGTTCGAAATGTATGCCTTTACTATTCAATAAAACATGCTATAGGCAGCAACAGCACCCAGTCAAATTAGTTTCAAAATATTCACCAGCTTACCTGTACAGTTTTCTGGAACTTGAGTCAGGGAGTTCAGGGATTGATCAATCCCAATATGGACGAAGTGTGGGTGGAGCTTAGCTAAAGATTGGCGGGGCATAGCTAAAGATGGGCGGGGCATAGCTAAAACTGGATTCCTCCATTCTACTTGACTGTTATATTCAGAAGACTAACTCAAACCTTAAACCTTACCATTCTGGTGTCAAAATTTTTAACTTTCAAATTAAATTAAAAGATGAACTGATGTTCATTTTTCAACAAATTTGGTGGGAGATGATGCTGTCGTAGACAGCAACATCTTGCAGCAAAATTGTTGGAAAATGTTCACCAGTTTCTTTGATATTGACACAGTAAAAGATGGAATATTGACATCAGAGTGCTAAAGGTTAAACGGAATAGTAATACCGAGTGAATAAACTCTATGGACCTTTCCAGTTTTAGCTATGCCCCGCCCATCTCTATCTAAGCTCCACCCACATCTCATCCGTGTTGGGAACGATCGATCTCTGAACTCTGAAAATTATACAAGTAAGCTGTTAAATATTTTGAAACTAATTTGACTGGCTGCAACAGCATACAGTCAACTTAGTTTCAAAACATTCAACAGAAAGTTTATTAAATGGTAGACATATGATTCGTACAACATAGCTGAGTAGCATTAAAGATGGACTATATCGAGTCATTCATGACGCCATGATTATGGCATAATCTTACACATCACGTAGTTGATTATGACATCATAAGACGTCATATGATGGATGGATGAAAGTGGAAAGGTCTATTGACAAAGTCCCATCCCTGCAAATACAGGCGAGAATGATATGAATGCATTGCAGCACTGATATCTATGCAGTAATAAAAAACAACAATTTGGTGACCATCAGGGTTTCTCATAAGGTTCCTTTTGAGGGTATATATACCCTCAAAATGTAACTTGGGACCCCCAAAAGTGGTGGCAGTGGGTCCCATGGGACCCCTGAAAATTGTGTATGATTGTTAAATGCTAATTAGTTTTATATGTATTTGGACAAACATACCCACAAAATCTAGCATTGGACCCACGTAACTCATAGCTAGAGCCAAAAACGGCTTCTGCAATGGTCTTGAAAATGTACATTTGTAGAAAAAGACAAGACTATTATTTGAAAATTTATCAGTGGAATGACTGGCTCGATAACCGAGCCAGTCACTCCAGTGATAAATTTTCAAAAATAGTATTCAGTTGGTCTGCGAATGGACATTTTCTAAGTGCAAATCAATTTTTTATATTAAAACTGAGTATTACGGTTTAAACAAGATTGGAGGACAATGACGACAGCATACTACACCCTGGGTATCGCATTTACTTCATAAAGGCAAGCAAAAAATTGATGTTTCATTCAGTTAGCACAATATCAACTGCTGAAGAACATGGTTATAAGACAGGTAAAGCAGGATATAGGGAAGCAATGAGGTGGTTTGGAGAATTGGAAATCACATTAAACATTCCACATATTATTCAAGTGGTGACTGTATCCATAACGATTGGTTTCTCTTCCCTAAGAGATCTAGCATCACGTGTATGAGGCCCACGAGCACTAATCCTGCCCTTACCACCGAAGCAGCACAAAACCTTGTCTACGGTTTCTCGACACCATAATCGCGAGAGTAAAATAACGACTCCACAAATCGCAATGATAGCCACTATACTCCCAATTGCAATACCCAATTTTTTACCCATGCTCCAATCAGATGATTCCATGCGAGAACAATCTGGTTGCGCTCCTTTCCATTGACCGAAATAACAAAGCAATGTTGTTGCCTTATCTGCAGCACCAACAGCTGTCTTGCACCTTATTATGACCCTACAGTTGTGCGCATATTGGTCATTGACTGGTGCACAGTCTGGTGTGGGAATGATTTCCATGGATCGATTGTCAGGTGGTGTCGAACAACGTTCTAAAAGACAAAAATTATGACAACATTCTAGGTAATATTAAAATGAGGTATATGTAACGATTATTTGAAATCAATCTGACTGCATACTTCTTGATGCCATAGCTGATAAGTTTCAAACAAGCAGACCTTTTAATGACTGATATAAAATGAGCAGCTATTTTAACGTGTTTAACCCTTTAACACTCATATCCGCCAAAAACGGCTTCTGTAGTGGTCTTGAAAAATGTCCATTTGCACAACAAAAGAAGACTATTTTTGAAAATTTACCACTAGAATGACTGGCTCGACAACCGACCCAGTTATTCCAGTGGTAAATTTAAAAAAAATAGTCTTCTCTTGGTCTGCAAATGGACATTTTTATGACAAAATTGAAATTTTCTTGAATAAATTCGAGGGTGAACCCTTTAATGACTAAATTTGTTCAAAAAAATTAAAATATTTACTTGTTGAATGTCCATTTGCAGGTCTAGAGAAGACTATTTTTGAAATTTTACTATTGGAATGACTGGCTCGTTTATCGAGCCAGTCATTCCTGTGGTAAATTTTCAAAAATAGTCTTCTCGTGGCCTGCAAATGGACATTCCCCAAGACGACTACAGCGGCTGGTTTTGGTCGGCTTCATCATGAAAAGATCAACTGTTTTGATCCCTTAATGATCAAGTCCAGCAAAGTAACTGCGGCCAATTCCAGTGATGAATGTTCAACTGGAGCCCTGAGCCTCCATATGTCGAGCAGGGTTTGGGTCGAGTATAGCTGGCTGTACTGATGCTGAGTACAAGTACTTTGGCAAAGTACTTGAGGCTGAGTACAAGTACAAGTACTTTTTAGCAATTGTACTGAGGCTGAGTATGAGTACATTGTAAATGTACTCGAGTACAAGTACGTATTAATACCAAAATGTTATCAAAGGTGGCTCAATGGAGGGAGTGGGCGAGAACAACCATATTATATTACCATGTGCTTGCTATATGGGTGGAGTTGCTGGGAATTCCATAAATGTACATGTAAATATAAAATATGGCATCTGTAGCGGTGTTTCCCTCTATTTATTTACTAAACAGAGGTACCGTGTTGAATACTTTGGATATACATGTAATTGGACTGAACGGTGTTGCTACCATAGGCGGCATTAGATCCCAGCCAAATTAGTGTCAAAACATTTCACAGAATATTTACTAATGCTTTTAACGATACAGAGAAAATGACAAATTCATTACAACAAGAAATAACCCGTTGAAGATTTAAAAAATAATTTGATTGGCAGTTGCTCCTAACTTAGGCAGAAATTACTTCCAGTCAAACTATTTTCCAAGTATTTAACAAAATATTTACTTTATAAAGAATATGCTGAATATTCCTGGCATGATTGCTATGAATGTACATGTATAATATAAGGCTTCATCAGTGAAAGGGTTAAATTAGAAATAATTTATTTCAGATAAATCCTGTAGCAATGTTGAATGTTTTGAAATTAACTTGACTGATAAACATTACTGCTGATGGCAGCATTCGCTTCCAGTCAAATTATATTCAAAACATTCAACATTGCACTTTATTCTTAAAATAGTGTATCTGAGTTGATTAACTCTGACAATCTTTGAACGCCTTTACTAGCTAATGATGGGAAGTAAAGGCCTTTATTTCGTATCTGTATATTGTCGTTTCCCCATAGTCTCTGATTTAACATACATTCCAATTCTAACGGTGAAGTAGTTACCTTAGTAAACATGTTCAATGCTTGGCGCTGCTCATTGAATACTTTTAGTTTATGTAATATTAACATTGATTAACCCTCAAATTTGTTCAAGAAAGTTTCAATTTAAAGTTTACCACTGGAATTGCTGGCTTTCTTATCAAGCCAGTTATTCCAGTGTTAAATTTTCAAAAAATAGTCTTCTCTTGGACCGCAGGTTTTTTCCGCTGGATTAGGTGTTAAAAGGTTAAGAGTTGGGAGGTCTATAAAGCCTGAAATAACTGGCTTTGTCCAATTTCATTCTTCAACTATCATGCATGAATGGTATATTATCAGTAAGCACATAATTGTCCAGACCAGGCATTTGTTGTCATAAGGCCAAAATTATACCACGAAAATTTAACTCAATTTCCTGGTAGGGAATTCTCGGCGCCTTACGACTGTTTAATGTATACCTAAAAAATATCATCGCGGAAGTGAAATTATTAAATTGGAGCACCTAAATATTGCGTGTCCTTTAAAAAAGATCATTTGTTACATCAAAATTCATCTTAAATTTAACATAAAAGGTTGTCGCGAAAAGATATAAATCACGTGATTCACCTCCAATCACAAAACAGCTTTATTTAGAGCGAGTACTCAGATATAAATATTCTTGACACCTAATCTCGGAATTGCTATATATTACAATTGCGCGATAGGAACTGGTTATTGTACTTTAGGTCTGATCTGAATAATGGGTACCCGTTTGATAACAAACTGTTACCGATCTACAAATCTGAAGCCTGTATTGATTTCTAGGAGTCTGGGAATGTATCAGGTCAGAGATCGATGTAAAGTAGTGATCCTGTGACACGATTGTTATTATTATACACGCTATTCTCACAAATTTGTTCTTCAAATTTTTTTCCCGAATACAAATTGCTGAGTTACGGGGTGGGCTTCTAATACAGAATTTTGCCACTTGGAAACAGCTAAGAAATCAATGGAACTCTTATGTCAAAGTTAGGGGGTGGGCTTCTATTAGAGCGATAGGAACTGGCTATTGTACCAAAATTCTAAAAATATCCCTAGATTCTGTCACTGGCTGTATACACAAACACAATAGAATAAGACATATATTTTAATATTTAGACATTGGTTTCCATATATTGAGTCATTATCTCTACATTAACCCTTTCACCATTGAATTCACCATATCTCATTTTCAAGGCAACCAATGCAGTCTAGTTTGCTAAAGAAATGCACCTGATTTCCTTGTATTAATAACTGTTTATTGATCAAGTTGGCCAAAACCGTCCACTGCATTGATCTTGACCAATGTCCATTTGCATGCCGAGACAAGGATATTTTAGAAAATTCAACTCAGGAATGACTAACTGAACCAGTCATGTGAGTACTAAATTTTCAACAAGCGGTCCAAGGGGCCTGTATCACTCACCTGGAATTGCTGGTCACTGGCACAACCGGACAAAACAATATGACTACAGGAAAAAAATTTACCAATCTAATTTTTGTAAAGAAGATTTAGCCAAGTTTCATTAACATTGGTTCTTAATAAGTAGTCTTTTAGGCCCAAATTTACGAAAGGTGATTATCTCTTAAGCGAGTACAACTCTCATAATCAAGCGATGATCATGCGTTTATATTTAGTCACAAATTTACGAAGGGTGATTAGTCTGCACGCATCTAAGCTGGCCAACAAATTTAGTCGCATGTGTCTAAGTAACAAAAGAATTATTAAGCATCTGCCGATGGTAGTTTATCTCAAAATAGTCAGCGTTTCCTACCAGACTGTTATTATCTAACCCAGAGCAATCAGACAGACAGACACGCATGAACATGAACAACCCGCACCCCACCCCAACACACTCAGCGCCCCCCCCCCCCTCCCCCCAACCCCACTGTTGTTGTTGATGGTGGCGGTGGTAGCGTTCCTGCTGCTACCACTGTTGTTATTGTTGTAGCTGCTGCTGCTGCTCATACGCTGTTGTGTGTGCGTGCGTGCGTGCATGTGTGTGTGTTGGTGTGTGAGTCGGTGAGCGTGCGTGCATGTGGAGGGATAGGGGCACTACTACTACTACTACTACGTTGTTTCGTTTTGCTTCGCTTCAGTAATTGGCACACACCGTCAGCTCTGGCAATACAGAGACAAAAGAAATATGTCGTCGTTTGGCATTAATGAAATGGATCATGTTGTCGGTTTCCAGTTTTGGCGCTGTCGGTTTCCAAGTTACCCGCGGATGGCAAATCAGCTGATGATCTCCGTACGAAAATTAGGATAAGCACAGATATTTATACATACATGCACAAATCATAATTTGTAGGAGTTTAAGGCTTAGACGTGCAAGCCAAACGCGAGATGATCACCTTTCGTAAATTCGGCCCTTAATGATTTTCTCAGAAATTTGCAGAAAATACAAGATCTCCACCAAAATCGCTAAATTTTTATTGATTCATGGCAGACTTATTTTTTTGATGTATCAACTTTCGATGGACAACCTTCAATGGCGTTTAGGTCCTAATCATATCTCCCAAATTTCGGCCCGATTTGTTCAGCGATTCTGGAGAAGTGATTTTTGCGAAAAGTAGGTTATCCAATATGGCCGTCGAACCATTTGGCCAATCAAGTTTCCTTGAACAAACTTGCTTCAGCTCTTGCCATAGATCATATTTCATGAGGTTTGCGTCGATCCTCCAAGCGGTTTCGGAGAACATTTTAAAGACATTTTTAGAAATCGGCCAAAATCCAAGATGGTCACTGGCCAAATTGACAGATCGGCTTCCTTTCAACAAACTTGGATCCCTATGCCATAAGGATGCTCCCGTCAAATATACTCAAAATTGACCCAGTGGTTCTCGCGAAGCAATTAAAAATTTCCCATTGCTTTAGTATGGGAGATTTTGGCGGGAAAGATCCAAGATGGCTGCTAAACAGTTCATCCGACAGTTTCAAAACTGGCAAACATGACATCAGAATACCCAAACCCCTATAGAAAACCAATTTCGGCTTTAAAATCCATCAAATAAAAATATCCAAAACGGCCACCTAACATGCTACATTTTGAGTGGTCATGGAGGCCATGTTTTTTTACATATATTAACTTCCCTTGAACCCATGAGGTTTGCACTGATCACCCAAGCGGTTTCGGAGAAGATTAGACGTTTTTTAAAATCGGCCAAAATCTAAGATGGCCGCCGGCTAAATTGGCCGATCGGCTTCGTTTGAACAAACTTGGATCCCTATGCCCTAAGGATGCTTCCTCCCAAATATAATTTAAATCGGCCCAGTGGTTCTTGAGAAGTCGTTTAAAGGAAAAGTTGACGGATCACAGATGGACATACGACTGATGATGACACTATTTTTTTTTAATTCACCTCTGGAATGACTGGCTCAGTAAAGGAGCCAGTCATTCCAGTGGTAAATTTTCTAAAATAGTCTTATCCTGGTCCGCAAATGGACATTTTCCATATGAAAATTAAATTTGGAGTTTAAACGGTTAATATCTAACACAATGCATGCACGTTCACTACGGTAACTTACTTTCCACACACAAAACGGCAGTCGGATTCAACTTCCCATTACTACACATTACTGTCCATCCACGACGCTTATCTGGAGTGTTATAACCATCATCGCAGGTTACCTCCACTTGATCTCCATGTTTGATGGTGACATTGACGCGGTCATTCAAATCTATATTTAGAAACTTGCTGTGTGTCGGCCGTTGGAATGGACAATCACCTTGAACACCATAGCAACAGTACAAGTAAGCTTATATACTAACCCTTTAACACTCGTCTGCTTTTGTAGTGATCTTGAGAAAAGCCATTTGAAGACAAAGATTATATTTGAAAATCAATTACTGGAATGAAATTCCAATGAAAATCTTACAAAATAATCCATTAGTCTCCAAATGTACATTTACTATGAGAACATTGAAATTGAGGGAGATTTAAATGGGTTAAATCTATTGTGTTTATGTGTGTATATGGCCAGTGACAGAATTTAGTACTATTTTTAGAATTATAGTAATTTAGGGTTAGGGTGTTCAGGATTCAAGTGGTCCCAACACACGCAAAGCATGGGTGGAGCTTAGCTAGAGATGGCCCAGTGGTTAATAACGTCTTTTTATGGCCTTATCAACTTCCCTTGAACAAACTTTCATGGTCCTTAGTCTCTAATCATATCTCCCAAGTTTCGGCCCGATCACTTCAGCGATTCTGGGGAAATTATTTTCGCGAAAATGAACCCTCAACTCCCTAACCCTAATTACTATACGGTACCGTATTTCGCTTATTTGAAGCCTAGGCTTCTATTAGGATAAGATGTGTTCAATTTTGCAAACCAACATATCTGAGAAAGGGGTGGGGGCTTATATTAAAGTTTTAAAGAAAAATATTAACAAAAATTATACCACGAAAATTGAACTTAATTTCCTGGTAGAAAATTCTCAGCCCCTTACGACTATGTTTAATGTATACCTCAAAAACATCATCGCGGAAGTGAAATTATTAAATTGGAGCACCTAAATATTGCGTGTCCCTTAATAAAGATCATTTGTTACATCAAAATTCATCTTAAATTTAATATAAAAGGTTGTCGCGAAAAGATATAAATCACGTGATTTGACTCCAATCACAAGAGCTTTATTTAGAGCGAGTACTCAGATATAAATATTCTTGACTCGGACTCGGAACTAGGAATTGCTATATATTACAATTGCGCGATAGGAACTGATTATTGTACTTTAGGTCTGATCCGAATAATGGGTACCCGTTTGATAACAAACTGTTACCGATCTTCAAAACCCGAAGCCTGTAATGATTTCTAGGAGTCTGGGAATGTATCAGGGCAAAGATCGATGTAAAGTAGAGCAATCCTCTGACACGATTGTTATTATTATACACGCTATTCTCACAAATTTGTTCTTCAAATTTTTTTTCCGAATACAAATTGCTGAGTTACGGGGTGGGTTCTAATACAGAATTTTGCCATTTGGAAACTGCTAAGAAATCAATGGAACTCTTATGTCAAAGTTAGGGGGTGGGCTTCTATTAGAGCATGGGCTTCAATTAGGCGAAATACAGTAATTCTAAAAATATCACTAAATTCTGTCACTGGCTATATACACAAACACAATAGAATAAGACATATATTTTAATATTTAGACGTTGGTTTCCATATATTGAGTCATTATCTCTACATTAACCCTTTCACCATTGAATTCACCATATCTCATTTTCAAGGCAACCAATGCAGTCTAGTTTGCTAAAGAAATGCACCTGATTTCCTTGTATTAATAACTGTTTATTGATCAAGTTGGCCAAAACCGTCCACTGCATTGATCTTGACCAATGTCCATTTGCATGCCGAGACAAGGATATTTTAGAAAATTCAACTCAGGAATGACTAACTGAACCAGTCATGTGAGTACTAAATTTTCAACAAGCGGTCCAAGGGGCCTGTATCACTCACCTGGAATTGCTGGTCAGTGGCACAACCGGACAAAACAAGATGACTACAGGAACAAAATTTACCAATCTCATTTTTGTCAAGAAGATTTAGCCAAGTTTCATTAACATTGGTTCTTAATAAGTAGTCCTTTAGGCCTGAATTTACGAAAGGTGATTATCTCTTAAGCGCGTACAACTCTCATAATCAGGCGATGATCATGCGTTTATATTTAGTCACAAATTTACGAATGGTTATTAGTCTGCACGCATCTAAGCTGGCCAACAAATTTAGTCACATGTGTCTAAGTAGCAAAAGAATTATTAACCATCTGCCGATGGTAGTTTATCTCAAAATAGTCAGCGTTTCCTACCAGACTGTTATTATCTAACCCAGAGCAATCAGACAGACAGACACGCAGGAACATGAACAACCCCCCCCCCCCCACCCACCCAAACCCACTGTTGTTGTTGATGGTGGCGGTGGTAGCGTTCCTGCTGCTGCTGCCACTGTTGTGTGTGTGCGTGCGTGCATGTGTGTGTTGGTGTGTGAGTCGGTGAGTGTGCGTGCATGTGGAGGGATAGGGGCGCTACTACTACTACGTCGTTTCGTTTTGCTTCGCTTCAGTAATTGGCACACACCATCAGCTCTGGCAATACAGAGACAAAAGAAATACGTCGTCGTTTGGCATTAATGAAATGGATCATGTTGTCGGTTTCCAGTTTTGGCGCCGTCGGTTTCCAAGTTACCCGCGGATGGCAAATCAGCTGGTGATCTCCGTATGAAAATTAGGATAAGCACAGATGTTTATACCCACATGCACAAATCATAATTTGTAGGAGTTTAAGGCTTAGACGTGCAAGCTAAACGCGAGATGATCACCTTTCGTAAATTCGGCCCTTAATGATTTTCTCAGAAATTTGCAGAAAATACAAGATGTCCGCCAAAATCGCTAAATTTTTATTGATTCATGGCGGACTTATTTTTTTGATGTATCAACTTTCGATGGACAACCTTCAATGGCGTTCAGGCCCTAATCATATCTCCCAAATTTCGGCCCGATTTGTTCAGCGATTCTGGAGAAGTGATTTTTGCGAAAAGTAGGTTATCCAATATGGCCGTCGAACCATTTGGCCAATCAAGGTTCCTTGAACAAACTTGTTTCAGCTCTTGCCCTAGATCATATTTCATGAGGTTTGTGTCGATCCTCCAAGCAGTTTCGGAGAACATTTTAAAGACATTTCTAGAAATTGGCCAAAATCCAAGATGGTCACCGGCCAAATTGACAGATCGGCTTCCTTTCAACAAACTTGGATCCCTATGCCATAAGGATGCTCCCGTCAAATATACTCAAAATTGACCCAGTGGTTCTCGCGAAGCAATTGAAGATTTCCCATTGCTTTAGTATGGGAGATTTTGGCGGGAAAGATCCAAGATGGCTGCTAAACAGTTCATCTGACAGTTTCAAAACTGGCAAACATGACATCAGAATACCCAAAACCCTATAGAAAACCAATTTCGGCTTTAAAATCCATCAAATAAAAATATCCAATATGGTCGCCAAACATGCTACATTTTGAGTGGTCATGGAGGCTGATGACGACACTATTTTTTTTTTAATTCACCTCTGGAATGACTGACTCAGTAAACGAGCCAGTTATTCTAGGGGTAAATTTTCTAAAATAGTCTTATCCTGGTCTGCAAATGGACATTTTTCATAAGAAAATTAAATTTGGAGTTTAAACGGTTAATATCTAACACAATGTTTGCACGTTCACTACGGTAACTTACTTTCCACACACAAAACGGCAGTCGGATTCAACTTCCCATTAGTACACATTACTGTCCATCCACGACGCTTATCTGGAGTGTTATAACCATGATCGCAGGTTACCTCCACTTGATCTCCATGTTTGATGGTGACATTGACGCGGTCATTCAAATCTATATTTAGAAACTTGCTGTGTGTCGGCCGTTGGAATGGACAATCACCTTGAACACCATAGCAACAGTACAAGTAAGCTTATATACTAACCCTTTAACACTCGTCGGCCAAAAATCTGCTTTTGTAGTGATCTTGAGAAAAGCCATTTGAAGACAAAGATTATATTTGAAAATCCCTTACTGGAATGAAATTAGAATTAGAGTAATTAAGGGTTAGGGTGCTGAGAGTTCAAGTTGTCCCAACACACGCAAAGCATGGGTGGAGCTTAGCTAGAGATGGCTTAGTGGTTAATAACATCTTTTTATGAACTTATCAACTTCCCTTGAACAAACCTTCATGGCCCTTAGTCTCTAATCATATCTCCCAAATTTCGGCCCGATCCCGTTAGCGATTCTGGAGAAGCTATTTTCGTGAAAATTAACCTTCAACTCCCTAACCCTAATTACTATACGGTACCGTATTTCGCTTATTTGAAGCCTAGGCGTCTAGTAGGATAAGATGTGTTCAATTTTCCAAATCAACATCTCTGAGAAAGGGGGGGGGGGGGGGGCTTATATTAGTTTTAACGTAAAAAATTTCTAAAAATTATACCACGAAAATTGAACTCAATTTCCCGGTAGAAAATTCTCGCCGCCTTATGACTATGTTTAATGTATACCTCAAAAACATCATCTCGGAAGTGAAATTATTAAATTGGAGTGCCTAAATATTGCGTATCCTTTAATAAAGATAATTTATTACATCAAAATTCATCTTACATTTAACATAAAATGTCATCGCGAAAAGATATAAATCACGTGATTTGACTCCAATCACAAAATAGCTTTATTTAGAGCGAGTACTCAGATATAAATATTCTTGACTCGGACTCGGAACTAGGAATTGCTATATATTACAATTGCGCGATAGGAACTGATTATTGTACTTTAGGTCTGATCTGAATAATGGGTACCCATTTGATAACAAACTCCCGTTACCGATCTACAAATCTGAAGCCTGTATTGATTTCTAGGAGTCTGGGAATGTATCAGGTCAGAGATCGATGTAAAGTAGTGATCCTGTGACACGATTGTTATTATTATACACGCTATTCTCACAAGTTTGTTCTTCAAATTTTTTTCCCGGATACAAATTGCTGAGTTACGGGGTGGGCTTCTAATACAGAATTTTGCCATTTGGAAACTGCTAAGAAATCAATGGAACTCTTATGTCAAAGTTAGGGGGTGGGCTTCTATTAGAGCGATAGGAATTGGTTATTGTACCAAAATTCTAAAAATATCCCTAAATTCTGTCACTGGCTATATACACAAACACAATAGAATAAGACATATATTTTAATATTTAGACATTGGTTTCCGTATATTGAGTCATTATCTCTACATTAACCCTTTCACCATTGAATTCACCATATCTCATTTTCAAGGCAACCAATGCAGTCTAGTTTGCTAAAGAAATGCACCTGATTTCCTTGTATTAATAACTGTTTATTGATCAAGTTGGCCAAAACCATCCACTGCATTGATCTTGACCAATGTCCATTTGCAAGCCGAGACAAGGATATTTTAGAAAATTCAACTCAGGAATGACTAACTGAACCAGTCATGTGAGTACTAAATTTTCAACAAGCGGTCCAAGGGGCCTGTATCACTCACCTGGAATTGCTGGTCAGTGGCACAACCGGACAAAACAAGATGACTACAGGAACAAAATTTACCAATCTCATTTTTGTCAAGAAGATTTAGCCAAGTTTCATTAACATTGGTTCTTAATAAGTAGTCCTTTAGGCCTGAATTTACGAAAGGTGATTATCTCTTAAGCGCGTACAACTCTCATAATCAGGCGATGATCATGCGTTTATATTTAGTCACAAATTTACGAATGGTTATTAGTCTGCACGCATCTAAGCTGGCCAACAAATTTAGTCACATGTGTCTAAGTAGCAAAAGAATTATTAAGCATCTGCCGATGGTAGTTTATCTCAAAATAGTCAGCGTTTCCTACCAGACTGTTATTATCTAACCCAGAGCAATCAGACAGACAGACACGCAGGAACATGAACAACCCCCCCCCCCCCAAACCCACTGTTGTTGTTGATGGTGGCGGTGGTAGCGTTCCTGCTGCTGCTGCCACTGTTGTGTGTGTGCGTGCGTGCATGTGTGTGTTGGTGTGTGAGTCGGTGAGCGTGCGTGCATGTGGAGGGATAGGGGCGCTACTACTACTACGTCGTTTCGTTTTGCTTCGCTTCAGTAATTGGCACACACCATCAGCTCTGGCAATACAGAGACAAAAGAAATACGTCGTCGTTTGGCATTAATGAAATGGATCATGTTGTCGGTTTCCAGTTTTGGCGCCGTCGGTTTCCAAGTTACCCGCGGATGGCAAATCAGCTGATGATCTCCGTATGAAAATTAGGATAAGCACAGATGTTTATACCCACATGCACAAATCATAATTTGTAGGAGTTTAAGGCTTAGACATGCAAGCTAAACGCGAGATGATCACCTTTCGTAAATTCGGCCCTTAATGATTTTCTCAGAAATTTGCAGAAAATACAAGATGTCCGCCAAAATCGCTAAATTTTTATTGATTCATGGCGGACTTATTTTTTTGATGTATCAACTTTCGATGGACAACCTTCAATGGCGTTTAGGCCCTAATCATATCTCCCAAATTTCGGCCCGATTTGTTCAGCGATTCTGGAGAAGTGATTTTTGCGAAAAGTAGGTTATCCAATATGGCCAATGTGGCGGGATAGGGGCGCTACTACTACTACTACGTCGTTTCAATTTGCTTCGCTTCATAATGGGCACACACCGTCAGCTCTGGCAATACAGAGACAAAGAAATATGTTGTCGTTTGGCATTAATGAAATGGATCATGTTGTCGGTTTCCAGTTTTGGCGCTGTCGGTTTCCAAGTTACCCGCGGATGGCAAATCAGCTGATGATCTCCATACGAAAATTAGGATAAGCACAGATGTTTATACGTACATGCACAAATCATAATTTGTAGGAGTTTAAGGCTTAGACGTGTAAGCTAAACGCGAGATGATCACCTTTCGTAAATTCGGCCCTTAATGATTTTCTAAGAAATTTGCAGAAAATACAAGATGTCCGCCAAAATCGCTAAATTTTTATTGATTCATGGTGGACTTATTTTTTTGATGTATCAACTTTCGAAGGACAACCTTCAATGGCGTTTAGGCCCTAATCATATCTCCCAAATTTCGGCCCGATTTGTTCAGCGATTCTAGAGAAGTGATTTTTGCGAAACGTAGGTTACCCAATATGGCCGTCGAACCATTTGGCCAATCAAGTTTCCTTGAACAAACTTGTTTCAGCTCTTGCCTAGATCATAATTCATGAGATTTGCGTCGATTGTCCAAGCGATTTTGAAGAACATTTTAAAGACATTTCTAGAAATCGGCCAAAATCCAAGATGGTCACCGGCCAGATTGACAGATCGGCTTCCTTTCAACAAACTTGGGTCCCTATGCCCTAAGGAAGCTCCCGTCAAATATACTCAAAATTGACCCAGTGGCTCTCGCGAAGCAACTACAAATTTCCCATTGCTTTAGTATGGGAGATTTTGGTCGGAAAGATCCAAGATGGCTGCTAAACCGTTCATCCGACAGTTTCAAAACTGGCAAACATGACATCAGAATACCCAAAACCCTATAGAAAACCAATTTCGGCTTCAAAATCCATCAAATAAAAATATCCAATATGGCTGCCAAACATGCTACATTTTGAGTGGTCATGGAGGCCATGTTTTTTTTACATATATTAACTTCCATTGAACCCATGAGGTTTGCACTGATCACCAAAGCCGTTTCGGAGAAGATTAGACGGTTTTTAAAATCAGTCAAAATCCAAGATGGCCGCCAGCTAAATTGGCCGATCGGCTTCGTTTGAACAAACTTGGATCCCTATGCCCTAAGGATGCTTCCTCCCAAATATAATTTAAATCGGCCCAGTGGTTCTTGAGAAGTCGTTTAAAGGAAAAGTTGACGGATGACAGATGGCCATACGACTGATGACGACACTATTTTTTTTTAATTCACCTCTGGAATGACTGGCTCAGTAAAGGAGCCAGTCATTCCAGTGGTAAGTTTTCTAAAATAGTCTTATCCTGGTCCGCAAATGGACATTTTCCATATGAAAATTAAATTTGGAGTTTAAACGGTTAATATCTAACACAATGCATGCACGTTCACTACGGTAACTTACTTCCCACACACAAAATGGCAGTCGGATTCAACTTCCCATTACTACACATTATTGTCCATCCACGATGCTTATCTGGAGTGTTATAACCATCATCGCAGATTACCTCCACTTGATCCCCATGTTTGATGGTGACATTGACGCGGTCATTCAAATCTATATTTAGAAACTTGCTGTGTGTCGGCCGTTGGAATGGACAATCACCTTGAACACCATAGCAACAGTACAAGTAAGCTTATATACTAACCCTTTAACACTCGTCGGCCAAAAATCTGCTTTTGTAGTGATCTTGAGAACAGCCATTTGAAGACAAAGATTATATTTGAAAATCAATTACTGGAATGAAATTCCAATGAAAATCTTACAAAATAATCCATTAGTCTCCAAATGTACATTTCCTATGAGAACATTGAAATTGAGGGAGATTTAAATGGGTTAAATCTATTGTGTTTGTGTGTGTATATGGCCAGTGACAGAATTTAGTACTATTTTTAGAATTATAGTAATTTAGGGTTAGGGTGTTCAGGGTTCAAGTGGTCCCAACACACGCAAAGCATGGGTGGAGCTTAGCTAGAGATGGCCCAGTGGTTAATAACGTCTTTTTATGGCCTTATCAACTTCCCTTGAACAAACTTTCATGGTCCTTAGTCTCTAATCATATCTCCCAAGTTTCGGCCCGATCACTTCAGCGATTCTGGAGAAATTATTTTCGCGAAAATGAACCCTCAACTCCCTAACCCTAATTACTATACGGTACCGTATTTCGCTTATTTGAAGCCTAGGCTTCTATTAGGATAAGATGTGTTCAATTTTGCAAACCAACATATCTGAGAAAGGGGTGGGGGCTTATATTAAAGTTTTAAAGAAAAATATTAACAAAAATTATACCACGAAAATTGAACTTAATTTCCTGGTAGAAAATTCTCAGCCCCTTACGACTATGTTTAATATATACCTCAAAAACATCATCGCGGAAGTGAAATTATTAAATTGGAGCACCTAAATATTGCGTGTCCCTTAATAAAGATCATTTGTTACATCAAAATTCATCTTAAATTTAACATAAAAGGTTGTCGCGAAAAGATATAAATCACGTGATTTGACTCCAATCACAAAAGAGCTTTATTTAGAGCGAGTACTCAGATATAAATATTCTTGACTCGGACTCGGAACTAGGAATTGCTATATATTACAATTGCGCGATAGGAACTGGTTATTGTACTTTAGGTCTGATCCGAATAATGGGTACCCGTTTGATAACAAACTGTTACCGATCTTCAAAACTCGAAGCCTGTAATGATTTCTAGGAGTCTGGGAATGTATCAGGGCAAAGATCGATGTAAAGTAGAGCAATCCTCTGACACGATTGTTATTATTATACACGCTATTCTCACAAATTTACTCTTCAAATTTTTTTTCCGAATACAAATTGCTGAGTTACGGGGTGGGTTCTAATACAGAATTTTGCCATTTGGAAACTGCTAAGAAATCAATGGAACTCTTATGTCAAAGTTAGGGGGTGGGCTTCTATTAGAGCATGGGCTTCAATTAGGCGAAATACAGTAATTCTAAAAATATCACTAAATTCTGTCACTGGCTATATACACAAACACAATAGAATAAGACATATATTTTAATATTTAGACATTGGTTTCCGTATATTGAGTCATTATCTCTACATTAACCCTTTCACCATTGAATTCACCATATCTCATTTTCAAGGCAACCAATGCAGTCTAGTTTGCTAAAGAAATGCACCTGATTTCCTTGTATTAATAACTGTTTATTGATCAAGTTGGCCAAAACCGTCCACTGCATTGATCTTGACCAATGTCCATTTGCATGCCGAGACAAGGATATTTTAGAAAATTCAACTCAGGAATGACTAACTGAACCAGTCATGTGAGTACTAAATTTTCAACAAGCGGTCCTAGGGGCCTGTATCACTCACCTGGAATTGCTGGTCACTGGCACAACCGGACAAAACAAGATGACTACAGGAACAAAATTTACCAATCTCATTTTTGTCAAGAAGATTTAGCCAAGTTTCATTAACATTGGTTCTTAATAAGTAGTCCTTTAGGCCTGAATTTACGAAAGGTGATTATCTCTTAAGCGCGTACAACTCTCATAATCAGGCGATGATCATGCGTTTATATTTAGTCACAAATTTACGAATGGTTATTAGTCTGCACGCATCTAAGCTGGCCAACAAATTTAGTCACATGTGTCTAAGTAACAAAAGAATTATTAAGCATCTGCCGATGGTAGTTTATCTCAAAATAGTCAGCGTTTCCTACCAGACTGTTATTATCTAACCCAGAGCAATCAGACAGACAGACACGCAGGAACATGAACAACCCCCCCCCCCCCAAAACCCACTGTTGTTGTTGATGGTGGCGGTGGTAGCGTTCCTGCTGCTGCTGCTGCTGCCACTGTTGTTGTTGTAGCTGCTGCTGCTGCTCATACGCTGTTGTGTGGGTGCGTGCGTGCATGTGTGTGTTGGTGTGTGAGTCGGTGAGCGTGCGTGCATGTGGAAGGATAGGGGTGCTACTACTACCACGTCGTTTCGTTTTGCTTCGCTTCATAATTGGCACACACCGTCAGCTCTGGCAATACAGAGACAAAAGAAATATGTCGTCGTTTGGCATTAATGAAATGGATCATGTCAGTTTCCAGTTTTGGCGCTGTCGGTTTCCAAGTTACCCGCGGATGGCAAATCAGCTGTTGATCTCCGTACGAAAATTAGGATAAGCACAGATGTTTATACGCACATGCACAAATCATAATTTGTAGGAGTTTAAGGCTTAGACGTGCACGCTAAACGCGAGATGATCACCTTTCGTAAATTCGGCCCTTAATGATTTTCTCAGAAATTTGCAGAAAATACAAGATGTCCGCCAAAATCGCTAAATTTTTATTGATTCATGGCGGACTTATTTCTTTGATGTATCAACTTTCGAAGGACAACCGTCAATGGCGTTTAGGCCCTAATCATATCTCCCAAATTTCGGCCCGATTTGTTCAGCGATTCTAGAGAAGTGATTTTTGCGAAACGTAGGTTACCCAATATGGCCGTCGAACCATTTGGCCAATCAAGTTTCCTTGAACAAACTTGTCTCAGCTCTTGCCCTAGATCATATTTCATGAGGTTTGCGTCGATCCTCCAAAGCGGTTTCGGAGAACATTTTAAAGACATTTCTAGAAATCGGCCAAAATCCAAGATGGTCACCGGCCAAATTGACAGATCGGCTTCCTTTCAACAAACTTGGATCCCTATGCCCTAAGGATGCTCCCGTCAAATATACTCAAAATTGACCCAGTGGTTCTCGTGAAGCAATTAAAGATTTCCCATTGCTTTAGTATGGGAGATTTTGGTCGGAAAGATCCAAGATGGCTGCTAAACCGTTCATCCGACAGTTTCAAAACTGGCAAACATGACATCAGAATACCCAAAACCCTATAGAAAACCAATTTCGGCTTTAAGATCCATCAAATAAAAATATCCAATATGGTCGCCAAACACGCTACATTTTGAGTGGTCATGGAGGCTGATGATGACACTATTTTTTTAAAATTCACCTCTGGAATGACTGACTTAGTAAACGAGCCAGTTATTCTAGTGGTAAATTTTCTAAAATAGTCTTATCCTCCTGGTCTGCAAATGGACCTTTTTCATAAGAAAATTAAATTTGGAGTTTAAACGGTTAATATCTAACACAATGTTTGCATGTTCACTACGGTAACTTACTTTCCACACACAAAACGGCAGTCGGATTCAACTTCCCATTAGTACACATTACTGTCCATCCACGACGCTTATCTGGAGTGTTATAACCATCATCGCAGGTTACCTCCACTTGATCTCCATGTTTGATGGTGACATTGATGCGGCCATTCAAATCTATATTTAGAAACTTGCTGTGTGTCGGCCGTTGGAATGGACAATCACCTTGAACACCATAGCAACAGTACAAGTAAGCTTATATACTAACCCTTTAACACTCGTCGGCCAAAAATCTGCTTTTGTAGTGATCTTGAGAACAGCCATTTGAAGACAAAGATTATATTTGAAAATCAATTACTGGAATGAAATTCCAATGAAAATCTTACAAAATAATCCATTAGTCTCCAAATGTACATTTACTATGAGAACATTGAAATTGAGGGAGATTTAAATGGGTTAAATCTATTGTGTTTATGTGTGTATATGGCCAGTGACAGAATTTAGTACTATTTTTAGAATTATAGTAATTTAGGGTTAGGGTGTTCAGGATTCAAGTGGTCCCAACACACGCAAAGCATGGGTGGAGCTTAGCTAGAGATGGCCCAGTGGTTAATAACGTCTTTTTATGGCCTTATCAACTTCCCTTGAACAAACTTTCATGGTCCTTAGTCTCTAATCATATCTCCCAAGTTTCGGCCCGATCACTTCAGCGATTCTGGAGAAATTATTTTCGCGAAAATGAACCCTCAACTCCCTAACCCTAATTACTATACGGTACCGTATTTCGCTTATTTGAAGCTTAGGCTTCTATTAGGATAAGATGTGTTCAATTTTGCAAACCAACATATCTGAGAAAGGGGTGGGGGCTTATATTAAAGTTTTAAAGAAAAATATTAACAAAAATTATACCACGAAAATTGAACTTAATTTCCTGGTAGAAAATTCTCAGCCCCTTACGACTATGTTTAATGTATACCTCAAAAACATCATCGCGGAAGTGAAATTATTAAATTGGAGCACCTAAATATTGCGTGTCCCTTAATAAAGATCATTTGTTACATCAAAATTCATCTTAAATTTAACATAAAAGGTTGTCGCGAAAAGATATAAATCACGTGATTTGACTCCAATCACAAAAGAGCTTTATTTAGAGCGAGTACTAAGATATAAATATTCTTGACTCGGACTCGGAACTAGGAATTGCTATATATTACAATTGCGCGATAGGAACTGGTTATTGTACTTTAGGTCTGATCCGAATAATGGGTACCCATTTGATAACAAACTGTTACCGATCTTCAAAACCCGAAGCCTGTATTGATTTCTAGGAGTCTGGGAATGTATCAGGGCAAAGATCGATGTAAAGTAGAGCAATCCTCTGACACGATTGTTATTATTATACACGCTATTCTCACAAATTTGTTCAAATTTTTTTTCCGAATACAAATTGCTGAGTTACGGGGTGGGTTCTAATACAGAATTTTGCCATTTGGAAACTGCTAAGAAATCAATGGAACTCTTATGTCAAAGTTAGGGGGTGGGCTTCTATTAGAGCATGGGCTTCAATTAGGCGAAATACCGTAATTCTAAAAATATCACTAAATTCTGTCACTGGCTATATACACAAACACAATAGAATAAGACATATATTTTAATATTTAGACATTGGTTTCCATATATTGAGTCATTATCTCTACATTAACCCTTTCACCATTGAATTCACCATATCTCATTTTCAAGGCAACCAATGCAGTCTAGTTTGCTAAAGAAATGCACCTGATTTCCTTGTATTAATAACTGTTTATTGATCAAGTTGGCCAAAACCGTCCACTGCATTGATCTTGACCAATGTCCATTTGCAAGCCGAGACAAGGATATTTTAGAAAATTCAACTCAGAAATGACTAACTGAACCAGTCATGCTAGTACTAAATTTTCAACAAGCGGTCCAAGGGGCCTGTATCACTCACCTGGAATTGCTGGTCACTGGCACAACCGGACAAAACAATATGACTACACGAAAAAAATTTACCAATCTAATTTTTGTAAAGAAGATTTAGCCAAGTTTCATTAACATTGGTTCTTAATAAGTAGTCTTTTAGGCCCGAATTTACGAAAGGTGATTATCTCTTAAGCGAGTACAACTCTCATAATCAAGCGATGATCATGCGTTTATATTTAGTCACAAATTTACGAAGGGTGATTAGTCTGCACGCATCTAAGCTGGCCAACAAATTTAGTCGCATGTGTCTAAGTAACAAAAGAATTATTAAGCATCTGCCGATGGTAGTTTATCTCAAAATAGTCAGCGTTTCCTACCAGACTGTTATTATCTAACCCAGAGCAATCAGACAGACAGACACGCATGAACATGAACAAACCCCCCCCCCCCCCAACCTACTGTTGTTGTTGATGGTGGCGGTGGTAGCATTCCTGCTGCTGCTGCCACTGTTGTTATTGTAGCTGCTGCTGCTGCTCAAACGCTGTTGTGTGTGTGCGTGCGTGCGTGCATGTGTGTGTTGGTGTGTGTCGGTGAGCGTGCGTGCATGTGGAGGGATAGGGGCGCTACTACTACTACTTCGTTTCGTTTTGCTTCGCTTCATAATTGGCACACACCGTCAGCTCTGGCAATACAGAGACAAAAGAAATATGTCGTCGTTTGGCATTAATGAAATGGATCATGTTGTCAGTTTCCAGTTTTGGCGCTGTCGGTTTCCAAGTTACCCGCGGATGGCAAATCAGCTGTTGATCTCCGTACGAAAAGTAGGATAAGCACAGATGTTTATACGCACATGCACAAATCATAATTTGTAGGAGTTTACGGCTTAGACGGGCACGCTAAACGCGAGATGATCACCTTTCGTAAATTCGACCCTTAATGATTTTCTCAGAAACTTGCAGAAAATACAAGATGTCCGCCAAAATCGCTAAATTTTTATTGATTCATGGCGGACTTATTTCTTTGATGTATCAACTTTCGAAGGACAACCTTCAATGGCGTTTAGGCCCTAATCATATCTCCCAAATTTCGGCCCGATTTGTTCAGCGATTCTAGAGAAGTGATTTTTGCGAAACGTAGGTTACCCAATATGGCCGTCGAACCATTTGGCCAATCAAGTTTCCTTGAACAAACTTGTTTCAGCTCTTGCCCTAGATCATATTTCATGAGGTTTGCGTCGATCCTCCAAGCGGTTTCGGAGAACATTTTAAAGACATTTCTAGAAATCGGCCAAAATCCAAGATGGTCACCGGCCAAATTGACAGATCGGCTTCCTTTCAACAAACTTGGATCCCTATGCCCTAAGGATGCTCCCGTCAAATATACTCAAAATTGACCAAGTGGTTCTCGCGAAGCAATTAAAGATTTCCCATTGCTTTAGTATGGGAGATTTTGGCGGGAAAGATCCAAGATGGCTGCTAAACCGTTCATCCGACAGTTTCAAAACTGGCAAACATGACATCAGAATACCCAAAACCCTATAGAAAACCAATTTCGGCTTTAAAATCCATCAAATAAAAATATCCAATATGGTCGCCAAACATGCTACATTTTGAGTGGTCATGGAGGCTGATGACGACACTATTTTTTTTTTAATTCACCTCTGGAATGACTGAGTCAGTAAACGAGCCAGTTATTCTAGTGGTAAATTTTCTAAAATAGTCTTATGCTGGTCTGCAAATGGACATTTTTCATAAGAAAATTAAATTTGGAGTTTAAACGGTTAATATCTAACACAATGTTTGCACGTTCACTACGGTAACTTACTTTCCACACACAAAACGGCAGTCGGATTCAACTTCCCATTAGTACACATTACTGTCCATCCACGACGCTTATCTGGAGTGTTATAACCATCATCGCAGGTTACCTCCACTTGATCTCCATGTTTGATGGTGACATTGACGCGGTCATTCAAATCTATATTTAGAAACTTGCTGTGCGTCGGCCGTTGGAATGGACAATCACCTTGAACACCATAGCAACAGTACAAGTAAGCTTATAAACTAACCCTTTAACACTCGTCGGCCAAAAATCTGCTTTTGTAGTGATCTTGAGAAAAGCCATTTGAAGACAAAGATTATATTTGAAAATCAATTACTGGAATGAAATTAGAATTAGAGTAATTAAGGGTTAGGGTGTTGAGAGTTCAAGTTGTCCCAACACACGCAAAGCATGGGTGGAGCTTAGCTAGAGATGGCCCAGTGGTTAATAACATCTTTTTATGAACTTATCAACTTCCCTTGAACAAACCTTCATGGCCCTTAGTCTCTAATCATATCTCCCAAATTTCGGCCCGATCCCGTTAGCGATTCTGGAGAAGCTATTTTCGTGAAAATTAACCTTCAACTCCCTAACCCTAATTACTATACGGTACCGTATTTCGCTTATTTGAAGCCTAGGCGTCTAGTAGGATAAGATGTGTTCAATTTTCCAAATCAACATCTCTGAGAAAGGGGGGGGGGGGGCTTATATTAGTTTTCACGTAAAAAATTTCTAAAAATTATACCACGAAAATTGAACTCAATTTCCCGGTAGAAAATTCTCGCCGCCTTATGACTATGTTTAATGTATACCTCAAAAACATCATCTCGGAAGTGAAATTATTAAATTGGAGTGCCTAAATATTGCGTATCCTTTAATAAAGATCATTTATTACATCAAAATTCATCTTAAATTTAACATAAAATGTCATCGCGAAAAGATATAAATCACGTGATTTGACTCCAATCACAAAAGAGCTTTATTTAGAGCGAGTACTCAGATATAAATATTCTTGACTCGGACTCGGAACTGCTATATATTACAATTGCGCGATAGGAACTGATTATTGTACTTTAGGTCTGATCTGAATAATGGGTACCCATTTGATAACAAACTCCCGTTACCGATCTACAAATCTGAAGCCTGTATTGATTTCTAGGAGTCTGGGAATGTATCAGGTCAGAGATCGATGTAAAGTAGTGATCCTGTGACACGATTGTTATTATTATACACGCTATTCTCACAAATTTGTTCTTCAAATTTTTTTCCCGAATACAAATTGCTGAGTTACGGGGTGGGCTTCTAATACAGAATTTTGCCACGTGGAAACAGCTAAGAAATCAATGGAACTCTTATGTCAAAGTTAGGGGGTGGGCTTCTATTAGAGCGATAGGAACTGGTTATTGTACCAAAATTCTAAAAATATCCCTAAATTCTGTCACTGGCTATATACACAAACACAATAGAATAAGACATATATTTTAATATTTAGACGTTGGTTTCCGTATATTGAGTCATTATCTCTACATTAACCCTTTCACCGTTGAATTCACCATATCTCATTTTCAAGGCAACCAATGCAGTCTAGTTTGCTAAAGAAATGCACCTGATTTCCTTGTATTAATAACTGTTTATTGATCAAGTTGGCCAAAACCGTCCACTGCATTGATCTTGACCAATGTCCATTTGCAAGCCGAGACAAGGATATTTTAGAAAATTCAACTCAGAAATGACTAACTGAACCAGTCATGCTAGTACTAAATTTTCAACAAGCGGTCCAAGGGGCCTGTATCACTCACCTGGAATTGCTGGTCACTGGCACAACCGGACAAAACAATATGACTACACGAAAAAAATTTACCAATCTAATTTTTGTAAAGAAGATTTAGCCAAGTTTCATTAACATTGGTTCTTAATAAGTAGTCTTTTAGGCCCGAATTTACGAAAGGTGATTATCTCTTAAGCGAGTACAACTCTCATAATCAAGCGATGATCATGCGTTTATATTTAGTCACAAATTTACGAAGGGTGATTAGTCTGCACGCATCTAAGCTGGCCAACAAATTTAGTCGCATGTGTCTAAGTAACAAAAGAATTATTAAGCATCTGCCGATGGTAGTTTATCTCAAAATAGTCAGCGTTTCCTACCAGACTGTTATTATCTAACCCAGAGCAATCAGACAGACAGACACGCATGAACATGAACAAACCCCCCCCCCCCCCCCCAACCTACTGTTGTTGTTGATGGTGGCGGTGGTAGCATTCCTGCTGCTGCTGCCACTGTTGTTATTGTAGCTGCTGCTGCTGCTCAAACGCTGTTGTGTGTGTGCGTGCGTGCGTGCATGTGTGTGTTGGTGTGTGTCGGTGAGCGTGCGTGCATGTGGAGGGATAGGGGCGCTACTACTACTACTTCGTTTCGTTTTGCTTCGCTTCATAATTGGCACACACCGTCAGCTCTGGCAATACAGAGACAAAAGAAATATGTCGTCGTTTGGCATTAATGAAATGGATCATGTTGTCAGTTTCCAGTTTTGGCGCTGTCGGTTTCCAAGTTACCCGCGGATGGCAAATCAGCTGTTGATCTCCGTACGAAAAGTAGGATAAGCACAGATGTTTATACGCACATGCACAAATCATAATTTGTAGGAGTTTACGGCTTAGACGGGCACGCTAAACGCGAGATGATCACCTTTCGTAAATTCGACCCTTAATGATTTTCTCAGAAACTTGCAGAAAATACAAGATGTCCGCCAAAATCGCTAAATTTTTATTGATTCATGGCGGACTTATTTCTTTGATGTATCAACTTTCGAAGGACAACCTTCAATGGCGTTTAGGCCCTAATCATATCTCCCAAATTTCGGCCCGATTTGTTCAGCGATTCTAGAGAAGTGATTTTTGCGAAACGTAGGTTACCCAATATGGCCGTCGAACCATTTGGCCAATCAAGTTTCCTTGAACAAACTTGTTTCAGCTCTTGCCCTAGATCATATTTCATGAGGTTTGCGTCGATCCTCCAAGCGGTTTCGGAGAACATTTTAAAGACATTTCTAGAAATCGGCCAAAATCCAAGATGGTCACCGGCCAAATTGACAGATCGGCTTCCTTTCAACAAACTTGGATCCCTATGCCCTAAGGATGCTCCCGTCAAATATACTCAAAATTGACCAAGTGGTTCTCGCGAAGCAATTAAAGATTTCCCATTGCTTTAGTATGGGAGATTTTGGCGGGAAAGATCCAAGATGGCTGCTAAACCGTTCATCCGACAGTTTCAAAACTGGCAAACATGACATCAGAATACCCAAAACCCTATAGAAAACCAATTTCGGCTTTAAAATCCATCAAATAAAAATATCCAATATGGTCGCCAAACATGCTACATTTTGAGTGGTCATGGAGGCTGATGACACTATTTTTTTTTTAATTCACCTCTGGAATGACTGAGTCAGTAAACGAGCCAGTTATTCTAGTGGTAAATTTTCTAAAATAGTCTTATGCTGGTCTGCAAATGGACATTTTTCATAAGAAAATTAAATTTGGAGTTTAAACGGTTAATATCTAACACAATGTTTGCACGTTCACTACGGTAACTTACTTTCCACACACAAAACGGCAGTCGGATTCAACTTCCCATTAGTACACATTACTGTCCATCCACGACGCTTATCTGGAGTGTTATAACCATCATCGCAGGTTACCTCCACTTGATCTCCATGTTTGATGGTGACATTGACGCGGTCATTCAAATCTATATTTAGAAACTTGCTGTGCGTCGGCCGTTGGAATGGACAATCACCTTGAACACCATAGCAACAGTACAAGTAAGCTTATAAACTAACCCTTTAACACTCGTCGGCCAAAAATCTGCTTTTGTAGTGATCTTGAGAAAAGCCATTTGAAGACAAAGATTATATTTGAAAATCAATTACTGGAATGAAATTAGAATTAGAGTAATTAAGGGTTAGGGTGTTGAGAGTTCAAGTTGTCCCAACACACGCAAAGCATGGGTGGAGCTTAGCTAGAGATGGCCCAGTGGTTAATAACATCTTTTTATGAACTTATCAACTTCCCTTGAACAAACCTTCATGGCCCTTAGTCTCTAATCATATCTCCCAAATTTCGGCCCGATCCCGTTAGCGATTCTGGAGAAGCTATTTTCGTGAAAATTAACCTTCAACTCCCTAACCCTAATTACTATACGGTACCGTATTTCGCTTATTTGAAGCCTAGGCGTCTAGTAGGATAAGATGTGTTCAATTTTCCAAATCAACATCTCTGAGAAAGGGGGGGGGGGGGGGCTTATATTAGTTTTCACGTAAAAAATTTCTAAAAATTATACCACGAAAATTGAACTCAATTTCCCGGTAGAAAATTCTCGCCGCCTTATGACTATGTTTAATGTATACCTCAAAAACATCATCTCGGAAGTGAAATTATTAAATTGGAGTGCCTAAATATTGCGTATCCTTTAATAAAGATCATTTATTACATCAAAATTCATCTTAAATTTAACATAAAATGTCATCGCGAAAAGATATAAATCACGTGATTTGACTCCAATCACAAAAGAGCTTTATTTAGAGCGAGTACTCAGATATAAATATTCTTGACTCGGACTCGGAACTGCTATATATTACAATTGCGCGATAGGAACTGATTATTGTACTTTAGGTCTGATCTGAATAATGGGTACCCATTTGATAACAAACTCCCGTTACCGATCTACAAATCTGAAGCCTGTATTGATTTCTAGGAGTCTGGGAATGTATCAGGTCAGAGATCGATGTAAAGTAGTGATCCTGTGACACGATTGTTATTATTATACACGCTATTCTCACAAATTTGTTCTTCAAATTTTTTTCCCGAATACAAATTGCTGAGTTACGGGGTGGGCTTCTAATACAGAATTTTGCCACGTGGAAACAGCTAAGAAATCAATGGAACTCTTATGTCAAAGTTAGGGGGTGGGCTTCTATTAGAGCGATAGGAACTGGTTATTGTACCAAAATTCTAAAAATATCCCTAAATTCTGTCACTGGCTATATACACAAACACAATAGAATAAGACATATATTTTAATATTTAGACGTTGGTTTCCGTATATTGAGTCATTATCTCTACATTAACCCTTTCACCGTTGAATTCACCATATCTCATTTTCAAGGCAACCAATGCAGTCTAGTTTGCTAAAGAAATGCACCTGATTTCCTTGTATTAATAACTGTTTATTGATCAAGTTGGCCAAAACCGTCCACTGCATTGATCTTGACCAATGTCCATTTGCAAGCCGAGACAAGGATATTTTAGAAAATTCAACTCAGAAATGACTAACTGAACCAGTCATGCTAGTACTAAATTTTCAACAAGCGGTCCAAGGGGCCTGTATCACTCACCTGGAATTGCTGGTCACTGGCACAACCGGACAAAACAATATGACTACACGAAAAAAATTTACCAATCTAATTTTTGTAAAGAAGATTTAGCCAAGTTTCATTAACATTGGTTCTTAATAAGTAGTCTTTTAGGCCCGAATTTACGAAAGGTGATTATCTCTTAAGCGAGTACAACTCTCATAATCAAGCGATGATCATGCGTTTATATTTAGTCACAAATTTACGAAGGGTGATTAGTCTGCACGCATCTAAGCTGGCCAACAAATTTAGTCGCATGTGTCTAAGTAACAAAAGAATTATTAAGCATCTGCCGATGGTAGTTTATCTCAAAATAGTCAGCGTTTCCTACCAGACTGTTATTATCTAACCCAGAGCAATCAGACAGACAGACACGCATGAACATGAACAAACCCCCCCCCCCCCAACCTACTGTTGTTGTTGATGGTGGCGGTGGTAGCATTCCTGCTGCTGCTGCCACTGTTGTTATTGTAGCTGCTGCTGCTGCTCAAACGCTGTTGTGTGTGTGCGTGCGTGCGTGCATGTGTGTGTTGGTGTGTGTCGGTGAGCGTGCGTGCATGTGGAGGGATAGGGGCGCTACTACTACTACTTCGTTTCGTTTTGCTTCGCTTCATAATTGGCACACACCGTCAGCTCTGGCAATACAGAGACAAAAGAAATATGTCGTCGTTTGGCATTAATGAAATGGATCATGTTGTCAGTTTCCAGTTTTGGCGCTGTCGGTTTCCAAGTTACCCGCGGATGGCAAATCAGCTGTTGATCTCCGTACGAAAAGTAGGATAAGTACAGATGTTTATACGCACATGCACAAATCATAATTTGTAGGAGTTTACGGCTTAGACGGGCACGCTAAACGCGAGATGATCACCTTTCGTAAATTCGACCCTTAATGATTTTCTCAGAAACTTGCAGAAAATACAAGATGTCCGCCAAAATCGCTAAATTTTTATTGATTCATGGCGGACTTATTTCTTTGATGTATCAACTTTCGAAGGACAACCTTCAATGGCGTTTAGGCCCTAATCATATCTCCCAAATTTCGGCCCGATTTGTTCAGCGATTCTAGAGAAGTGATTTTTGCGAAACGTAGGTTACCCAATATGGCCGTCGAACCATTTGGCCAATCAAGTTTCCTTGAACAAACTTGTTTCAGCTCTTGCCCTAGATCATATTTCATGAGGTTTGCGTCGATCCTCCAAGCGGTTTCGGAGAACATTTTAAAGACATTTCTAGAAATCGGCCAAAATCCAAGATGGTCACCGGCCAAATTGACAGATCGGCTTCCTTTCAACAAACTTGGATCCCTATGCCCTAAGGATGCTCCCGTCAAATATACTCAAAATTGACCAAGTGGTTCTCGCGAAGCAATTAAAGATTTCCCATTGCTTTAGTATGGGAGATTTTGGCGGGAAAGATCCAAGATGGCTGCTAAACCGTTCATCCGACAGTTTCAAAACTGGCAAACATGACATCAGAATACCCAAAACCCTATAGAAAACCAATTTCGGCTTTAAAATCCATCAAATAAAAATATCCAATATGGTCGCCAAACATGCTACATTTTGAGTGGTCATGGAGGCTGATGACGACACTATTTTTTTTTTAATTCACCTCTGGAATGACTGAGTCAGTAAACGAGCCAGTTATTCTAGTGGTAAATTTTCTAAAATAGTCTTATCCTGGTCTGCAAATGGACATTTTTCATAAGAAAATTAAATTTGGAGTTTAAACGGTTAATATCTAACACAATGTTTGCACGTTCACTACGGTAACTTACTTTCCACACACAAAACGGCAGTCGGATTCAACTTCCCATTAGTACACATTACTGTCCATCCACGACGCTTATCTGGAGTGTTATAACCATCATCGCAGGTTACCTCCACTTGATCTCCATGTTTGATGGTGACATTGACGCGGTCATTCAAATCTATATTTAGAAACTTGCTGTGCGTCGGCCGTTGGAATGGACAATCACCTTGAACACCATAGCAACAGTACAAGTAAGCTTATAAACTAACCCTTTAACACTCGTCGGCCAAAAATCTGCTTTTGTAGTGATCTTGAGAAAAGCCATTTGAAGACAAAGATTATATTTGAAAATCAATTACTGGAATGAAATTAGAATTAGAGTAATTAAGGGTTAGGGTGTTGAGAGTTCAAGTTGTCCCAACACACGCAAAGCATGGGTGGAGCTTAGCTAGAGATGGCCCAGTGGTTAATAACATCTTTTTATGAACTTATCAACTTCCCTTGAACAAACCTTCATGGCCCTTAGTCTCTAATCATATCTCCCAAATTTCGGCCCGATCCCGTTAGCGATTCTGGAGAAGCTATTTTCGTGAAAATTAACCTTCAACTCCCTAACCCTAATTACTATACGGTACCGTATTTCGCTTATTTGAAGCCTAGGCGTCTAGTAGGATAAGATGTGTTCAATTTTCCAAATCAACATCTCTGAGAAAGGGGGGGGGGGGGCTTATATTAGTTTTCACGTAAAAAATTTCTAAAAATTATACCACGAAAATTGAACTCAATTTCCCGGTAGAAAATTCTCGCCGCCTTATGACTATGTTTAATGTATACCTCAAAAACATCATCTCGGAAGTGAAATTATTAAATTGGAGTGCCTAAATATTGCGTATCCTTTAATAAAGATCATTTATTACATCAAAATTCATCTTAAATTTAACATAAAATGTCATCGCGAAAAGATATAAATCACGTGATTTGACTCCAATCACAAAAGAGCTTTATTTAGAGCGAGTACTCAGATATAAATATTCTTGACTCGGACTCGGAACTGCTATATATTACAATTGCGCGATAGGAACTGATTATTGTACTTTAGGTCTGATCTGAATAATGGGTACCCATTTGATAACAAACTCCCGTTACCGATCTACAAATCTGAAGCCTGTATTGATTTCTAGGAGTCTGGGAATGTATCAGGTCAGAGATCGATGTAAAGTAGTGATCCTGTGACACGATTGTTATTATTATACACGCTATTCTCACAAATTTGTTCTTCAAATTTTTTTCCCGAATACAAATTGCTGAGTTACGGGGTGGGCTTCTAATACAGAATTTTGCCACTTGGAAACAGCTAAGAAATCAATGGAACTCTTATGTCAAAGTTAGGGGGTGGGCTTCTATTAGAGCGATAGGAACTGGTTATTGTACCAAAATTCTAAAAATATCCCTAGATTCTGTCACTGGCTATATACACAAACACAATAGAATAAGACATATATTTTAATATTTGGACGTTGGTTTCCGTATATTGAGTCATTATCTCTACATTAACCCTTTCACCGTTGAATTCACCATATCTCATTTTCAAGGCAACCAATGCAGTCTAGTTTGCTAAAGAAATGCACCTGATTTCCTTGTATTAATAACTGTTTATTGATCAAGTTGGCCAAAACCGTCCACTGCATTGATCTTGACCAATGTCCATTTGCATGCCGAGACAAGGATATTTTAGAAAATTCAACTCAGAAATGACTAACTGAACCAGTCATGCTAGTACTAAATTTTCAACAAGCGGTCCAAGGGGCCTGTATCACTCACCTGGAATTGCTGGTCACTGGCACAACCGGACAAAACAATATGACTACAGGAAAAAAATTTACCAATCTAATTTTTGTAAAGAAGATTTAGCCAAGTTTCATTAACATTGGTTCTTAATAAGTAGTCTTTTAGGCCCGAATTTACGAAAGGTGATTATCTCTTAAGCGAGTACAACTCTCATAATCAAGCGATGATCATGCGTTTATATTTAGTCACAAATTTACGAAGGGTGATTAGTCTGCACGCATCTAAGCTGGCCAACAAATTTAGTCGCATGTGTCTAAGTAACAAAAGAATTATTAAGCATCTGCCGATGGTAGTTTATCTCAAAATAGTCAGCGTTTCCTACCAGACTGTTATTATCTAACCCAGAGCAATCAGACAGACAGACACGCATGAACATGAACAACCCCCCCCCCCAACCTACTGTTGTTGTTGATGGTGGCGGTGGTGGTAGCATTCCTGCTGCTGCTGCCACTGTTGTTATTGTAGCTGCTGCTGCTGCTCAAACGCTGTTGTGTGTGTGCGTGCGTGCGTGCATGTGTGTGTTGGTGTGTGTCGGTGAGCGTGCGTGCATGTGGAGGGATAGGGGCGCTACTACTACTACTTCGTTTCGTTTTGCTTCGCTTCATAATTGGCACACACCGTCAGCTCTGGCAATACAGAGACAAAAGAAATATGTCGTCGTTTGGCATTAATGAAATGGATCATGTTGTCAGTTTCCAGTTTTGGCGCTGTCGGTTTCCAAGTTACCCGCGGATGGCAAATCAGCTGTTGATCTCCGTACGAAAAGTAGGATAAGCACAGATGTTTATACGCACATGCACAAATCATAATTTGTAGGAGTTTACGGCTTAGACGTGCACGCTAAACGCGAGATGATCACCTTTCGTAAATTCGACCCTTAATGATTTTCTCAGAAACTTGCAGAAAATACAAGATGTCCGCCAAAATCGCTAAATTTTTATTGATTCATGGCGGACTTATTTCTTTGATGTATCAACTTTCGAAGGACAACCTTCAATGGCGTTTAGGCCCTAATCATATCTCCCAAATTTCGGCCCGATTTGTTCAGCGATTCTAGAGAAGTGATTTTTGCGAAACGTAGGTTACCCAATATGGCCGTCGAACCATTTGGCCAATCAAGTTTCCTTGAACAAACTTGTTTCAGCTCTTGCCCTAGATCATATTTCATGAGGTTTGCGTCGATCCTCCAAGCGGTTTCGCAGAACATTTTAAAGACATTTCTAGAAATCGGCCAAAATCCAAGATGGTCACCGGCCAAATTGACAGATCGGCTTCCTTTCAACAAACTTGGATCCCTATGCCCTAAGGATGCTCCCGTCAAATATACTCAAAATTGACCAAGTGGTTCTCGCGAAGCAATTAAAGATTTCCCATTGCTTTAGTATGGGAGATTTTGGCGGGAAAGATCCAAGATGGCTGCTAAACCGTTCATCCGACAGTTTCAAAACTGGCAAACATGACATCAGAATACCCAAAACCCTATAGAAAACCAATTTCGGCTTTAAAATCCATCAAATAAAAATATCCAATATGGTCGCCAAACATGCTACATTTTGAGTGGTCATGGAGGCTGATGACGACACTATTTTTTTTTTAATTCACCTCTGGAATGACTGAGTCAGTAAACGAGCCAGTTATTCTAGTGGTAAATTTTCTAAAATAGTCTTATCCTGGTCTGCAAATGGACATTTTTCATAAGAAAATTAAATTTGGAGTTTAAACGGTTAATATCTAACACAATGTTTGCACGTTCACTACGGTAACTTACTTTCCACACACAAAACGGCAGTCGGATTCAACTTCCCATTAGTACACATTACTGTCCATCCACGACGCTTATCTGGAGTGTTATAACCATCATCGCAGGTTACCTCCACTTGATCTCCATGTTTGATGGTGACATTGACGCGGTCATTCAAATCTATATTTAGAAACTTGCTGTGCGTCGGCCGTTGGAATGGACAATCACCTTGAACACCATAGCAACAGTACAAGTAAGCTTATAAACTAACCCTTTAACACTCGTCGGCCAAAAATCTGCTTTTGTAGTGATCTTGAGAAAAGCCATTTGAAGACAAAGATTATATTTGAAAATCAATTACTGGAATGAAATTAGAATTAGAGTAATTAAGGGTTAGGGTGTTGAGAGTTCAAGTTGTCCCAACACACGCAAAGCATGGGTGGAGCTTAGCTAGAGATGGCCCAGTGGTTAATAACATCTTTTTATGAACTTATCAACTTCCCTTGAACAAACCTTCATGGCCCTTAGTCTCTAATCATATCTCCCAAATTTCGGCCCGATCCCGTTAGCGATTCTGGAGAAGCTATTTTCGTGAAAATTAACCTTCAACTCCCTAACCCTAATTACTATACGGTACCGTATTTCGCTTATTTGAAGCCTAGGCGTCTAGTAGGATAAGATGTGTTCAATTTTCCAAATCAACATCTCTGAGAAAGGGGGGGGGGGGGGGGGCTTATATTAGTTTTCACGTAAAAAATTTCTAAAAATTATACCACGAAAATTGAACTCAATTTCCCGGTAGAAAATTCTCGCCGCCTTATGACTATGTTTAATGTATACCTCAAAAACATCATCTCGGAAGTGAAATTATTAAATTGGAGTGCCTAAATATTGCGTATCCTTTAATAAAGATCATTTATTACATCAAAATTCATCTTAAATTTAACATAAAATGTCATCGCGAAAAGATATAAATCACGTGATTTGACTCCAATCACAAAAGAGCTTTATTTAGAGCGAGTACTCAGATATAAATATTCTTGACTCGGACTCGGAACTGCTATATATTACAATTGCGCGATAGGAACTGATTATTGTACTTTAGGTCTGATCTGAATAATGGGTACCCATTTGATAACAAACTCCCGTTACCGATCTACAAATCTGAAGCCTGTATTGATTTCTAGGAGTCTGGGAATGTATCAGGTCAGAGATCGATGTAAAGTAGTGATCCTGTGACACGATTGTTATTATTATACACGCTATTCTCACAAATTTGTTCTTCAAATTTTTTCCCCGAATACAAATTGCTGAGTTACGGGGTGGGCTTCTAATACAGAATTTTGCCACTTGGAAACAGCTAAGAAATCAATGGAACTCTTATGTCAAAGTTAGGGGGTGGGCTTCTATTAGAGCGATAGGAACTGGTTATTGTACCAAAATTCTAAAAATATCCCTAGATTCTGTCACTGGCTATATACACAAACACAATAGAATAAGACATATATTTTAATATTTAGACATTGGTTTCCGTATATTGAGTCATTATCTCTACATTAACCCTTTCACCGTTGAATTCACCATATCTCATTTTCAAGGCAACCAATGCAGTCTAGTTTGCTAAAGAAATGCACCTGATTTCCTTGTATTAATAACTGTTTATTGATCAAGTTGGCCAAAACCGTCCACTGCATTGATCTTGACCAATGTCCATTTGCATGCCGAGACAAGGATATTTTAGAAAATTCAACTCAGAAATGACTAACTGAACCAGTCATGCTAGTACTAAATTTTCAACAAGCGGTCCAAGGGGCCTGTATCACTCACCTGGAATTGCTGGTCACTGGCACAACCGGACAAAACAATATGACTACAGGAAAAAAATTTACCAATCTAATTTTTGTAAAGAAGATTTAGCCAAGTTTCATTAACATTGGTTCTTAATAAGTAGTCTTTTAGGCCCGAATTTACGAAAGGTGATTATCTCTTAAGCGAGTACAACTCTCATAATCAAGCGATGATCATGCGTTTATATTTAGTCACAAATTTACGAAGGGTGATTAGTCTGCACGCATCTAAGCTGGCCAACAAATTTAGTCGCATGTGTCTAAGTAACAAAAGAATTATTAAGCATCTGCCGATGGTAGTTTATCTCAAAATAGTCAGCGTTTCCTACCAGACTGTTATTATCTAACCCAGAGCAATCAGACAGACAGACACGCATGAACATGAACAACCCGCACCCCACCCCAACACACTCAGCGCCCCCCCCCCCCCCCCCCCCCACCCCACTGTTGTTGTTGATGGTGGCGGTGGTAGCGTTCCTGCTGCTACCACTGTTGTTATTGTTGTAGCTGCTGCTGCTGCTCATACGCTGTTGTGTGCGCGTGCGTGCGTGCATGTGTGTGTGTTGGTGTGTGAGTCGGTGAGCGTGCGTGCATGTGGAGGGATAGGGGCGCTACTACTACTATAATAGGTCGTTTCGTTTTGCTTCGTTTCAGTAATTGGCACACACCGTCAGCTCTGCCAATACAGAGACAAAAGAAATATGTCGTCGTTTGGCATTAATGAAATGGATCATGTTGTCGGTTTCCAGTTTTGGCGCTGTCGGTTTCCAAGTTACCCGCGGATGGCAAATCAGCTGATGATCTCCGTACGAAAATTAGGATAAGCGCAGATATTTATACGTACATGCACAAATCATAATTTGTAGGAGTTTAAGGCTTAGACGTGCAAGCTAAACGCGAGATGATCACCTTTCGTAAATTCGGCCCTTAATGATTTTCTCAGAAATTTGCAGAAAATACAAGATCTCCACCAAAATCGCTAAATTTTTATTGATTCATGGCAGACTTAATTTTTTGATGTATCAACTTTCGATGGACAACCTTCAATGGCGTTTAGGTCCTAATTATATCTCCCAAATTTCGGCCCGATTTGTTCAGTGATTCTGGAGAAGTGATTTTTGCGAAAAGTAGGTTATCCAATATGGCCGTCGAACCATTTGGCCAATCAAGTTTCCTTGAACAAACTTGCTTCAGCTCTTGCCATAGATCATATTTCATGAGGTTTGCGTCGATCCTCCAAGCGGTTTCGGAGAACATTTTAAAGACATTTTTAGAAATCGGCCAAAATCCAAGATGGTCACTGGCCAAATTGACAGATCCGCTTCCTTTCAACAAACTTGGATCCCTATGCCATAAGGATGCTCCCGTCAAATATACTCAAAATTGACCCAGTGGTTCTCGCGAAGCAATTAAAAATTTCCCATTGCTTTAGTATGGGAGATTTTGGCGGGAAAGATCCAAGATGGCTGCTAAACAGTTCATCCGACAGTTTCAAAACTGGCAAACATGACATCAGAATACCCAAACCCCTATAGAAAACCAATTTCGGCTTTAAAATCCATCAAATAAAAATATCCAATATGGCCACCAAACATGCTACATTTTGAGTGGTCATGGAGGCCATGTTTTTTTACATATATTAACTTCCCTTGATCCCATGAGGTTTGCAATGATCACCCAAGCGGTTTCGGAGAAGATTAGACGTTTTTTTAAATCTGCCAAAATCTAAGATGGCCGCCGGCTAAATTGGCCGATCTTCGTTTGAACAAACTTGGATCCCTATGCCCTAAGGATGCTTCCTCCCAAATATAATTTAAATCGGCCCAGTGGTTCTTGAGAAGTCGTTTAAAGGAAAAGTTGACGGATGACAGATGGCCATACGACTGATGACGACACTATTTTTTTTTAATTCACCTCTGGAATGACTGGCTCAGTAAAGGAGCCAGTCATTCCAGTGGTAAGTTTTCTAAAATAGTCTTATCCTGGTCCGCAAATGGACATTTTCCATATGAAAATTAAATTTGGAGTTTAAACGGTTAATATCTAACACAATGCATGCACGTTCACTACGGTAACTTACTTCCCACACACAAAACGGCAGTCGGATTCAACTTCCCATTACTACACATTATTGTCCATCCACGATGCTTATCTGGAGTGTTATAACCATCATCGCAGATTACCTCCACTTGATCCCCATGTTTGATGGTGACATGGACGCGGTCATTCAAATCTATATTTAGAAACTTGCTGTGTGTCGGCCGTTGGAATGGACAATCACCTTGAACACCATAGCAACAGTACAAGTAAGCTTATATACTAACCCTTTAACACTCGTCGGCCAAAAATCTGCTTTTGTAGTGATCTTGAGAACAGCCATTTGAAGACAAAGATTATATTTGAAAATCAATTACTGGAATGAAATTCCAATGAAAATCTTACAAAATAATCCATTAGTCTCCAAATGTATATTTACTATGAGAACATTGAAATTGAGGGAGATTTAAATGGGTTAAATCTATTGTGTTTATGTGTGTATATGGCCAGTGACAGAATTTAGTACTATTTTTAGAATTATAGTAATTTAGGGTTAGGGTGTTCAGGATTCAAGTGGTCCCAACACACGCAAAGCATGGGTGGAGCTTAGCTAGAGATGGCCCAGTGGTTAATAACGTCTTTTTATGACCTTATCAACTTCCCTTGAACAAACTTTCATGGTCCTTAGTCTCTAATCATATCTCCCAAGTTTCGGCCCGATCACTTCAGCGATTCTGGGGAAATTATTTTCGCGAAAATGAACCCTCAACTCCCTAACCCTAATTACTATACGGTACCGTATTTCGCTTATTTGAAGCCTAGGCTTCTATTAGGATAAGATGTGTTCAATTTTGCAAACCAACATATCTGAGAAAGGGGTGGGGGCTTATATTAAAGTTTTAAAGAAAAATATTAACAAAAATTATACCACGAAAATTGAACTTAATTTCCTGGTAGAAAATTCTCAGCCCCTTACGACTATGTTTAATGTATACCTCAAAAACATCATCGCGGAAGTGAAATTATTAAATTGGAGCACCTAAATATTGCGTGTCCCTTAATAAAGATCATTTGTTACATCAAAATTCATCTTAAATTTAACATAAAAGGTTGTCGCGAAAAGATATAAATCACGTGATTTGACTCCAATCACAAAAGAGCTTTATTTAGAGCGAGTACTCAGATATAAATATTCTTGACTCGGACTCGGAACTAGGAATTGCTATATATTACAATTGCGCGATAGGAACTGGTTATTGTACTTTAGGTCTGATCCGAATAATGGGTACCCGTTTGATAACAAACTGTTACCGATCTTCAAAACCCGAAGCCTGTAATGATTTCTAGGAGTCTGGGAATGTATCAGGGCAAAGATCGATGTAAAGTAGAGCAATCCTCTGACACGATTGTTATTATTATACACGCTATTCTCACAAATTTGTTCTTCAAATTTTTTTTCCGAATACAAATTGCTGAGTTACGGGGTGGGTTCTAATACAGAATTTTGCCATTTGGAAACTGCTAAGAAATCAATGGAACTCTTATGTCAAAGTTAGGGGGTGGGCTTCTATTAGAGCATGGGCTTCAATTAGGCGAAATACAGTAATTCTAAAAATATCACTAAATTCTGTCACTGGCTATATACACAAACACAATAGAATAAGACATATATTTTAATATTTGGACGTTGGTTTCCGTATATTGAGTCATTATCTCTACATTAACCCTTTCACCGTTGAATTCACCATATCTCATTTTCAAGGCAACCAATGCAGTCTAGTTTGCTAAAGAAATGCACCTGATTTCCTTGTATTAATAACTGTTTATTGATCAAGTTGGCCAAAACCGTCCACTGCATTGATCTTGACCAATGTCCATTTGCATGCCGAGACAAGGATATTTTAGAAAATTCAACTCAGGAATGACTAACTGAACCAGTCATGTGAGTACTAAATTTTCAACAAGCGGTCCAAGGGGCCTGTATCACTCACCTGGAATTGCTGGTCACTGGCACAACCGGACAAAACAAGATGACTACAGGAACAAAATTTACCAATCTCATTTTTGTCAAGAAGATTTAGCCAAGTTTCATTAACATTGGTTCTTAATAAGTAGTCCTTTAGGCCTGAATTTACGAAAGGTGATTATCTCTTAATCGCGTACAACTCTCATAATCAGGCGATGATCATGCGTTTATATTTAGTCACAAATTTACGAATGGTTATTAGTCTGCACGCATCTAAGCTGGCCAACAAATTTAGTCACATGTGTCTAAGTAACAAAAGAATTATTAAGCATCTGCCGATGGTAGTTTATCTCAAAATAGTCAGCGTTTCCTACCAGACTGTTATTATCTAACCCAGAGCAATCAGACAGACAGACACGCATGAACATGAACAACCCCCCCCCAAACCCACTGTTGTTGTTGATGGTGGCGGTGGTAGCGTTCCTGCTGCTGCTGCCACTGTTGTGTGTGTGCGTGCGTGCGTGCATGTGTGTGTTGGTGTGTGAGTCGGTGAGCGTGCGTGCATGTGGAGGGATAGGGGCGCTACTACTACCACGTCGTTTCGTTTTGCTTCGCTTCATAATTGGCACACACCGTCAGCTCTGGCAATACAGAGACAAAAGAAATATGTCGTCGTTTGGCATTAATGAAATGGATCATGTTGTCGGTTTCCAGTTTTGGCGCTGTCGGTTTCCAAGTTACCCGCGGATGGCAAATCAGCTGTTGATCTCCGTACGAAAATTAGGATAAGCACAGATGTTTATACGCACATGCACAAATCATAATTTGTAGGAGTTTAAGGCTTAGACGTGCACGCTAAACGCGAGATGATCACCTTTCGTAAATTCGGCCCTTAATGATTTTCTCAGAAATTTGCAGAAAATACAAGATGTCCGCCAAAATCGCTAAATTTTTATTGATTCATGGCGGACTTATTTTTTTGATGTATCAACTTTCGAAGGACAACCTTCAATGGCGTTTAGGCCCTAATCATATCTCCCAAATTTCGGCCCGATTTGTTCAGCGATTCTAGAGAAGTGATTTTTGCGAAAAGTAGGTTACCCAATATGGCCGTCGAACCATTTGGCCAATCAAGTTTCCTTGAACAAACTTGTTTCAGCTCTTGCCCTAGATCATATTTCATGAGGTTTGCGTCGATCCTCCAAGCGGTTTCGGAGAACATTTTAAAGACATTTCTAGAAATCGGCCAAAATCCAAGATGGTCACCGGCCAAATTGACAGATCGGCTTCCTTTCAACAAACTTGGATCCCTATGCCCTAAGGATGCTCCCGTCAAATATACTCAAAATTGACCCAGTGGTTCTCGCGAAGCAATTAAAGATTTCCCATTGCTTTAGTATGGGAGATTTTGGCGGGAAAGATCCAAGATGGCTGCTAAACCGTTCATCCGACAGTTTCAAAACTGGCAAACATGACATCAGAATACCCAAAACCCTATAGAAAACCAATTTCGGCTTTAAAATCCATCAAATAAAAATATCCAATATGGTCGCCAAACATGCTACATTTTGAGTGGTCATGGAGGCTGATGACGACACTATTTTTTTTTTAATTCACCTCTGGAATGACTGACTTAGTAAACGAGCCAGTTATTCTAGTGGTAAATTTTCTAAAATAGTCTTATCCTGGTCTGCAAATGGACATTTTTCATAAGAAAATTAAATTTGGAGTTTAAACGGTTAATATCTAACACAATGTTTGCACGTTCACTACGGTAACTTACTTTCCACACACAAAACGGCAGTCGGATTCAACTTCCCATTAGTACACATTACTGTCCATCCACGACGCTTATCTGGAGTGTTATAACCATCATCGCAGGTTACCTCCACTTGATCTCCATGTTTGATGGTGACATTGACGCGGTCATTCAAATCTATATTTAGAAACTTGCTGTGTGTCGGCCGTTGGAATGGACAATCACCTTGAACACCATAGCAACAGTACAAGTAAGCTTATATCCTAACCCTTTAACACTCGTCGGCCAAAAATCTGCTTTTGTAGTGATCTTGAGAAAAGCCATTTGAAGACAAAGATTATATTTGAAAATCAATTACTGGAATGAAATTCCAATGGAAAATCTTACAAAATAATCCATTAGTCTCCAAATGTACATTTACTATGAGAACATTGAAATTGAGGGAGATTTAAATGGGTTAAATCTATTGTGTTTATGTGTGTATATGGCCAGTGACAGAATTTAGTACTATTTTTAGAATTAGAGTAATTAAGGGTTAGGGTGTTGAGAGTTCAAGTTGTCCCAACACACGCAAAGCATGGGTGGAGCTTAGCTAGAGATGGCTTAGTGGTTAATAACATCTTTTTATGAACTTATCAACTTCCCTTGAACAAACCTTCATGGCCCTTACTCTCTAATCATATCTCCCAAATTTCGGCCCGATCCCGTTAGCGATTCTGGAGAAGCTATTTTCGTGAAAATTAACCTTCAACTCCCTAACCCTAATTACTATAAGGTACTCTATTTCGCTTATTTGAAGCCTAGGCTTCTAGTAGGATAAGATGTGTTAAATTTTCCAAATCAACATCTCTGAGAAAGGGGGGGGGGGGGGGGGGGCGGCTTATATTAGTTTTCACGTAAAAAATTTCTAAAAATTATAGCACGAAAATTTAACTCAATTTCCCGGTAGAAAATTCTCGGCGCCTTATGACTATGTTTAATGCATACCTCAAAAACATCATCTCAGAAGTGAAATTATTAAATTGGAGTGCCTAAATATTGCGTATCCTTTAATAAAGATCATTTATTACATCAAAATTCATCTTAAATTTAACATAAAATGTCATCGCGAAAAAATATAAATCACGTGATTTGACTCCAATCACAAAAGAGCTTTATTTAGAGCGAGTACTCAGATATAAATATTCTTGACTCGGACTCGAAACTAGGAATTGCTATATATTACAATTGCGCGATAGGAACTGATTATTGTACTTTAGGTCTGATCTGAATAATGGGTACCCATTTGATAACAAACTCCCGTTACCGATCTACAAATCTGAAGCCTGTATTGATTTCTAGGAGTCTGGGAATGTATCAGGGCAAAGATCGATGTAAAGTAGAGCAATCCTCTGACACGATTGTTATTATTATACACGCTATTCTCACAAATTTGTTCTTCAAATTTTTTTTCCGAATACAAATTGCTGAGTTACGGGGTGGGTTCTAATACAGAATTTTGCCATTTGGAAACTGCTAAGAAATCAATGGAACTCTTATGTCAAAGTTAGGGGGTGGGCTTCTATTAGAGCATGGGCTTCAATTAGGCGACAAATTCCGTAATTCTAAAAATATCACTAAATTCTGTCACTGGCTATATACACAAACACAATAGAATAAGACATATATTTTAATATTTAGACATTGGTTTCCGTATATTGAGTCATTATCTCTACATTAACCCTTTCACCATTGAATTCACCATATCTCATTTTCAAGGCAACCAATGCAGTCTAGTTTGCTAAAGAAATGCACCTGATTTCCTTGTATTAATAACTGTTTATTGATCAAGTTGGCCAAAACCGTCCACTGCATTGATCTTGACCAATGTCCATTTGCATGCCGAGACAAGGATATTTTAGAAAATTCAACTCAGGAATGACTAACTGAACCAGTCATGTGAGTACTAAATTTTCAACAAGCGGTCCAAGGGGCCTGTATCACTCACCTGGAATTGCTGGTCACTGGCACAACCGGACAAAACAAGATGACTACAGGAACAAAATTTACCAATCTAATTTTTGTCAAGAAGATTTAGCCAAGTTTCATTAACATTGTTTCTTAATAAGTAGTCTTTTAGGCCTGAATTTAGGAAAGGTGATTATCTCTTAAGCGCGTACAACTCTCATAATCAGGCGATGATCATGCGTTTATATTTAGTCACAAATTTACGAAGGGTGATTAGTCTGCACGCATCTAAGCTGGCCAACAAATTTAGTCACATGTGTCTAAGTAACAAAAGAATTATTAAGCATCTGCCGATGGTAGTTTATCTCAAAATAGTCAACGTTTCCTACCAGACTGTTATTATCTAACCCAGAGCAATCAGACAGACAGACACGCATGAACATGAACAACCCCACCCCCCCCCCCCCCCCAAACCCACTGTTGTTGTTGATGGTGGCAGTGGTAGTGTTCCTGCTGCTGCTGCCACTGTTGTTGTTGTAGCTGCTGCTGCTGCTCATACGCTGTTGTGTGTGTGCGTGCGTGCGTGCATGTGTGTGTTGGTGTGTGAGTCGGTGAGCATGCGTGCATGTGGTGGGATAGGGGCGCTACTACTACGACCCCGTAGTTCTTGAGAAGTCGCTTAAAGAAAAACTTGACGGCCGGACAACAGACAGTCTATGGCCCATGGCATCACTTGGTCATTCTGGTCAGGTGAGCTAACACTGCTACAATGAAGCAGAGATTGCTCACACGACCATTCTGGCCAGATGAGCTAACAATGCTACAATGAAGCACAGATTGCTCACACGACCATTCTGGCCAGGTGAGCTAACAATGCCACAATGAAGCACAGATTGCTCACACGACCATTCTGGCCAGGTAAGCTAACAATGCTACAATGAAACACAGATTGCTCACACGACCATTCTGGCCAGGTGAGCTAACAATGCTACAATGAAGCACAGATCGCTCACACGACCATTTTGGACAGGTGAGCTAACAATGCTACAATGAAGCACAGATTGCACACACTCACTATTTCCAGATTTTTCGGATCATGGCCAAAGCTGTGTAATTCTATACTACAGTCACATACTTTGTACGCTTGCGCGATTAGGTGATTAAATCGAAAATCGTTATTATTTTTTAAATCTTAAATTAAAATGATTAAAAATTAAATAGTCATGATTAACCATTTAACACTCATATCAGCCAAAAATGGCTTCTGCAGTGTTCTTGAGAAATGTCCATTTGCAGACCAGGAACACTATTTTTGAAAATTTACCAGTTGAATGACTGGCTCGGTCATTCCAGTGGTAAATTTTTAAAAATAGTCTTCTCTTGTTCTGCAATGGGAATTTTTTTATGGGAAAATCTAATTTCTTTTTAACAAATTCGAGGGTTAACGGATTAATGTCTGTTACATAAACTTTGTGAAATTTATTAAAACGTTTTAATTGCACTTTAATGTAATCCATCATGACAATGGACCTTTCCAGTTTTGGCTATGCCCCGCCAATCTCTAGCTAAGCTCAACCCACACCTCACTCGTGTTGGGATCGATCGATCTCTGAAAACCCTGACTATCAATTTCCAAAAAAACTACACAGGTAAGCTGTTGACTATTTTAAAACTAATTTAACATGGTGCTGTTGCTGTCTAAGGCAGCAACGGCGCCCAGTCAAATTAGTTTCAACATATTCAACAGCATGTTTATTAAATAGCAAAGAATTACAAAGACATACAATTTATACGCGTCAGACTCTGAGATATGATGATGCTCTATATGGAACCCTTTGTGACGTAATGATTGTGCCGTCATCATACCCATGCTGAGCTGATTATAATGTCATACGAAGTCAGATGATGGATGGATACTCTGGAAAGGTGAATTGACATTTTGATCAACGAATGTATGTGCATGAACAGGCCAAGAGAAGCCTATTTTTTCAATGTATCACTCCGGATATAAGGCAGAATGTGACCCAGTTTAGTCCCAATAGAGTAAACAGACATAAGACGATATGTTGAGCTAAACGGTTTAGTCCCATTTGGGCAAACCGATCCCAAGATATAAACTTAACCAACATTGGATGCCGACAGATGGACGGACGGACGGACAGAGGAAGGCAGGCAGACAGACAGACAGACAGGCAGACAGACAGACAGACAGACAGACAAAGGGAACCCATCGATTATCGCCAATAATAACGCCACAATGAAGCAGAGATTATAAACACAAATCTTTCTGATGATGACTAAAGTTGAGAAATTCTAGACTACTGTCACATACTTTGTAGGTTTGCATGATTACATGATTAAATCTAAAATCGGGATTATTTTTTAAATCTTAAATTTAAATGATTATAAATTAAACAAGAGGCCCAAGGGGCCTGTGTCGCTTGCCTGGAGCACCATCAATTTTGACAAAAATTGTTGGTGGGTGGTTTAGGAGTTTTTTAAATGAGTTTGTGGACATTTTTGCAAGTGCAATATGGTCGCCAAACATGCTACATTTTGATTGGCCCACAGCGCCCATGTTTTTTTGATGGATCAACTTCCATTGAACAAACTTTAATGGCCCTTAGTCCTTAATAATACCGCACAAATTTCAGCCTGATCCCTTCAGCGGTTCTGTAGGAGTCGTTTTCGGGAAAACTAGGTCATCCAGATGGTCGCCGAACCATTTGGTCAATGAAGTCCTCTTGAACAAACTTGGCTTACCCCTTGGCCTAGATGAAGATTCCCCAAGCGGTTTCAGAGATTTTTAAAGACGTTTCCTAGAATCGGCTGAAATCCAAAATGGCCACCAGGCAAATTGGCCGATCGGGTTCAACCTTGGAACAAACTTGGATCCCTATGCCAAATATAATTGAAATCGGCTCTGAAGTTCTTGAGAAGTCACCAAAAGAAAAACTTGACAGCTGGACAACAGAGTCTATGGCCCATGGCATCACTTGGCCATTCTGGCCAGGTGAGCTAACAATGCTACAATGAAGCAGAGATTGCTCACACGACCATTCTGGCCAGGTGAGCTAACAATGCTACAATGAAGCACAGATTGCTCACACGACCATTCTGGCCAGGTGAGCTAACAATGCTACAATGAAGCACAGATTGCTCACACGACCATTCTGGCCAGGTGAGCTAACAATGCTACAATGAAGCACAGATTGCTCACACGACCATTCTGGACAGGTGAGCTAACAATGCTACAATGAAGCACAGATTGCTCACACGACCATTCTGCACAGGTGAGCTAACAATGCTACAATGAAGCACAGATTGCGCACACTCACTCTTTCCAGATTTTTCGGATCATGGCCAAAGCGGTGTAATTCTATACTACAGTCACATACTTTGTACGCTTGCGCGATTAGGTGGTTAAATCAATCGAAAATCGTGATTATTTTTTAAATCTTAAATTAAAATGATTAAAAATTAAATAGTCGTGATTAACCCTTTAACACTCATATCAGCCAAAAATGGCTTCTGCAGTGTTCTTGAGAAATGTCCATTTGCAGACCAGGTAAATTTTCAAAAATAGTCTTCTCTTGTTCTGCAATGGGCATTCGTTTATGGGAAAATCTAATTTCTTTTTAACAAATTCGAGGGTTAACGGATTAATGTCTCTTACATAAACTTTGTGAAATTCATTAAAACGTTTTAATTGCACTTTAATGTAATCCATCATCACAATGGACCTTTCCGGTTTTGGCTATGCCCCGCCAATCTCTAGCTAAGCTCCACCCACACCTGACTCGTGTTGGGATCGATCGATCTCTGAAAACCCTGACTATCAATTTCCAAAAAAACTACACAGGTAAGCTGTTGACTATTTTAAAACTAATTTAACTGGGTGCTGTTGCTGCCTAAGGAAGCAACGGCGCCCAGTTAAATTAGTTTCAAAATATTCAACAGCATGTTTATTAAATAGCAAAGAATTAATTGAAATCAGCCCAGTGGTTCTTGAGAAGAAGTCGTTTAAAGGAAAAGTTGATGGACGGACGGACGACGGATGGACGGTCGCCACGGCATAAACTCACTTGGCCTTTCAGACCATGTGAGCTAATAATTGAATACTTGTGATTAATGTCTATTGCATAAACTCTGTCAACACCTATGTTTTAATAGCACGTTAACCCTCAAATTTGTTCAAGAAAATTTCAATTTTCTCATAGAAAATATCCATTTGCAGCCCAAGAGAAGCCTATTTTTGAAAATTTATCACTGGAATGACAGGCTCAGTTATCAGTCATTCCAGCGGTAAATTTTCAAAAATAGGTTTCTCTTGGTCTGCAAATGGGCATTTCTCAAAACGACTGCAGAAGCTCTTTCTGACTGATATGAGGGCTAAAGAGTTAATGTGATCAACACTTGACATTTTGATCAACGAATGTATGTCAATGAATGGGCCAACAGAAAACTATTTTTTTAAATGTGTGACTGGAATGACTAACTCAAGCATTCAAGTTCTACATTTTCAACCAGAAATGTGGGTTGACAACCATGAAGCTGACCGTAACGACTTTGCAATGAACTATGAAGCTTGACTTCAAGAATAAAATATTAATACACTTATCAATGACCGTTGACCTTTTGATCCAAAAGGTCTTTGTTCTGTGCCCTGAAGCATGTGTACAAGTTTGTGTCCAGCAAGATTAAGCAAACATGAGATGTTAACTACTAAGTTGAACCAAACACAAAACTCTAATGTTGAAAAGATAACCAAGTTTTTACCAATGAAACAATAATCTTGATCTTTGCCCTTTTGACCCCAACATCATTGTATGATACTGTGCAACTATAAAGAAGTGTGTCCAAGGTTCGGTCCAGTGTACTTAACCAAAGATAAATTATGAACTGCTAAGTTGAGTTAAATGCAAAATATTAATTTTGAAAAAGTTTTTACTAATGTCAGTGGCTTTGAGCATTTGACCCCAATGTCATTATGTCATGCTCTCTCATTGACCCCAATGCCATTTTTTATGCTGTCTCATTACATGGAAGCACGTGTCCTAGTTTTGGGCCAGTATGATTAACCAAACATGAGATATAAACAGAAAAGTTGAGCTAAATGGAAGATGTTAATGTTAAAAAAACCCACGTTTTTCACCACGGTCAGTGACCTTGGCCTTTGACCCCCAAGGTCATTGTGTGATGTTGTGTCATTATAAGGAAGCATGTGCCCAAATTTGGGTCCAGTATGATTAACCAAACATGAGATATAAACAGAAGTCATGCTAAACGCAAATTGGCCGCCCCGCCGGACAACGTGCGGGGTATCACAATGGCTTGTTTTACTTTGTGAAGTCGAGCTAAAAATGGTCTTCTCTTGGCGCGCAAATTGCATATTTCTAAACACCGTTGTGTCTTTCCTCATTCATATGCCACGCTGATTAATCGAGTAATCATGATTATTCTCAAACAAGATGGCCGCCAAACTATTAGGTTAATTAAGATCCCTTGAAAAAACTTGGCTCAGCTCTTGGCCTAGATGATATTTTATGAGTTTTGAATCGATCACACAAGAGGTTTCAGAGATTTTTAAAGACATTTCTAAAAATCAGTCAAAATCCAAGATGGCTGCTAGCCAAACTGGCCGATCGCCTTCCTTTGAACAAACTTAGATCCCTATGCACTCTGGATGCTTCATGCAAAATATGATTGAAATCGGACTAGTGGTTCTCAATAAGAAAACATTTTGAATTTCCCATTGTTTTAGTATAGGCATTTTTGACGAGAAAAAGATCCAAGACGGCCGCCAAACCGTTACTCCGACAGTTTCAAAATGGAACTTTGAAATCAGCATACCGAAAAAACTATTTAAAGCCAATTTCAGCTTCAACATCCATCAAATAGAAAATTCCAATGCCGCCGACAAACACGCTACATCTTAATTGGTGCCATGTTTTTTTAATCAGCTTCCGTTGAACAAACTTTAATGCCCCTTAGTTCCTAATCATATTTCACAAATTTCAGTCATATTCCATCAATGGTTCTGGAGAAGCTGTTTTCGCGGAAACTAGGTCGTCCAAGATGCCCGCCAAACCATTTGGCCAATCAAGTTCCTCTGAACAAACTTGGTTCAGCTCTTGCACTAGATGATATTTCACGAGTTTTGAATCAATCCACCAAGTGATTTCAGAGAAAATTTTTAAAGATGTTTCTAAAAATCGGTCAAATTCTAAGATGGTCACGGGCCAAATCGGCTGATCGTCTTCCTCTGACCAAAGTTAGATCCCTATGCCCTACGGATGCTTGCTGCCCCATATGATTGAAATCGGCCCAGTGGTTTTCGAGAATAAGACATATTGAATTTTCCATTGCTTTAGTATGGGAGTTTTTGGGGGGAAAAAGATCCAAGATAGCCATCAAACCGTTTATCCGACTTTTTCGAAAATGACAAATTTGAAATCAAAATACCCAAAAAACTATTTAAAACCAATTTCGGCTTCAAAATCCATCAAGTTAAAAAAATCCAATAATGCTGACAAACATGCTGCTACATTTTGATTGACCCACAGCAGACATGTTTTTTTTAAGTATCAACTTCCCTTGAACAAACTTTGATAGCCTTCGGTACCTAATCATATCACCCAAATTTCGGCACGATCCGTTGAGCAGTTCTGGAGAAGTTGTTTTTGCGAAAAACTATTTGGCCAATCAAGGTCCCTTGAACAAACTTGGTTCAGCTCTTGTAAGAGATGATATTTCATGAGTTTTCAATCGATCCCCCAAGTGGTTTGGGAGAAGATTTTTAAAGCCTTTTCTAAAAAATCGGCCAAAATCTAAGATGGCCGGAGACCAAATTGGCCAATCGGCTTCATTTGAACAAACTTGAATCTCCATGCCTATATCATTGAAATTTGTCTAGTAGTTCTTGAGAAGTCGCTTAAAAGAAAAGTTGATGCACATACAGATGGATTGATGATGGACGGTCACCACTGGCCAGGTGAGCAAATAATCAATCGTGATCACTCAAATCAATAATCGTACAAGCCTAATACTTTGTGCTAAAGCTTTAGGTAAATCCAACCAGCAGTTTCAGAGATAGCTATAGATCCAGTGTTTGTTCTGTTCAGGTTTTATCCATTTCTTTTTTCTTTTTTTCCACATCCGGATTTCGTACAGCCGGGGATAGGGTCATTTCCGGTTTTACCCGGCATTACATGTTACATCCATTTCCGGGTTTTCAGCTTCCTCTTCCGGTAATTCTGTACATCCGGGTTGTAGGATTTTGATCAGTTTCCGGTAGTATACTTCCGGGTTTATGCATTTCCGTTTCCCTTTTTCCATATCCGCATTCCTAGAATCTAGTCATCTTCTTGCTTAGAATTAGTCTTATTTCAGTTTTGTTTAATATTGGGAATGTTAAATTGCTGAAAATAGTCATTCCAAGTCATTGCCAGTCTTGTAGTCTCTCTTGGAATGATAGTCTATTCAGACATTTATTCGTTTATCAGCGACAATTTCAGCGTAATTAAAGACTGTCCTGACTGGTTACCGTATGGGATTTTGTTGCAGATTATTTTCTATGCGCATTTCATAAGCCGATAAGTCAGGTGGTATTCTACGCATTATTTCGAGATACGATTTTTGCTTTCATCCAACTTTAGATGGCCAGTTGTCTTCGGGCCATTCAGCGTTTTTTCTCGCTCCTTTTACCTCTTATGTCGGCAGGTTGACATATTTATTTAACCAAAGGGAGTTTATTTGTGGAGGGGATAACCCTGATTCTTAAGTAAATCGTAGTATAATTTCGTCAGGCGCTGAAAAGAATTAGATTCAGTAAAGGTTTCATAGGATCATTATGAGTACAGGATTAATGTCTACAAGTACATTGTTCGCTTAGAAAGGATAATCAATCGGATAAAGGGGCAGGAAGGAGGAATATGAGTCGGATTCTTCTGCGTTGACATAGCTTCGGTGAGTTCGTTTTGTTTTCGTTTCCAGATTTTTGTTTGGTTTTCCTTTCATACCGTAAATTTTGCTCTATTTTGACTGGGTTGCTGCGGGCCTTCGGACGGGGGTTCGGGGGGCGGGGCTCGGGATTTGCTGGGTATTTTGGGGGCAGTGGTTTTCGAGAATAAGACATATTGAATTTTCCATTGCTTTAGTATGGGAGCTTTTGGGGGGGGGGGGGGGAAAAGATCCAAGATAGCCATCAAACCGTTTATCCAACTTTTTCGAAGATGGCAAATTTGAAATCAAAATACCCAAAAAACTATTTAAAACCAATTTCGGCTTCAAAATCCATCAAGTTAAAAAAATCCAATAATGCTGCCAAACATGCTGCTACATTTTGATTGACCCACAGCAGACATGTTTTTTTTAAGTATCAACTTCCCTTGAACAAACTTTGATAGCCTTCGGTACCTAATCACATCACCCAAATTTCAGCACGATCCGTTGAACAGTTCTGGAGAAGTTGTTTTCGTGAAAAACTATTTGGCCAATCAAGTTTCCTTGAACAAACTTGGTTCAGCTCTTGTAGTAGATGATATTTCATGAGTTTTCAATCGATCCCCCAAGTGGTTTTGGAGAAGATTTTTAGACTTTTCTAAAAATCGGCCAAAATCCAAGATGGCCGGAGACCAAATTGGCCAATCGGCTTCATTTGAACAAACTTGAATCTCCATGCCTATATCATTGAAATTTGTCTAGTAGTTTTTGAGAAGTCGCTTAAAAGAAAAGTTGACGCACATACAGATGGATTGATGATGGACGGTCACCACGGCATAAGCTCACTTGGCCATTCTGGCCAGGTGAGCTAATAATCAATCGTGATCACTCAAATCAATAATCGCACAAGCCTAATACTTTGTGCTGAAGCTTTAGGTAAATACAACCAGCAGTTTCAGAGATAGTTATAGATCCAGTATTTGTTCTGTTCAGGATCAGGATTTTTTATCAGGATCATGGCAAGTCTGAATATTCTTTCATGGTAAGATCCATTCTCGTCTTAAAATTTGAGCCAAATCGGATCAGTAGGCTTTTTAGACACAAATCCTGAAACACACCCACACAGATACCGACCCGACACCGACCCGAATGAAATAACCTCTTGTAAACCATTATGCGGCAAATGTAATTACTTATTCTAGTAATGACTTCGTAAAATTGGCAAATGTAGTGGAAAAAGTGCAACACGCTATATTTGCGACAAGCCGACTTTATCAGGTATATACACAAATCTAATTGCCGAACTGACTAACTGAATGACTGACTTTACAAAGATGTTAGAAACAGGTAACTGGATCATACCAATGACTACGTGTACATAACTCTATACTGCCATCTTAAACCCTCTTGCGTCAGCTTAACCCTTTAATGGTCAAACCAAGCAAAAAAAACAACTTTGCAGTGGTTGTCAGACATGACTATTTGAAAGGCCTAGAAGAGTATTTTTTAAATATTTACCACTAGAATGACTGGCTCGGTAATTCTAGAGGTATATTTTCAAAAATACTCGTCTCTCTGCCTGCAAATAGACACTGGCTAAGTAAAAACTTTAATTTTCTTTACCATTACCCCTTTAATGGTCAAGCCGTCGGCAAAAAGATTCAGTGGTAAATTTACAAAATTAGTCTAAAATTAAAATATCTTGAAAAATATTGACCATCAAAATGTTTAATTGATATATCAAGTAGTATTTTGAGCGCGTGGAGGGGCTGTTGAGACAAGAGGAGCTAAACATTGGCAGATATAAGAATAGATTTACAGGGATTGAAAAGAAACATTTAATGACCAAGCTTTGCTGAGAAAATGGAGAAATCCAGTCTTAAGCTATCCCCCACCCATTTCTAGCTAAGCTCCACCCATACTTCGCCCGTGTTGGGATCAATCAATCAATCCCTGAACTCCCTGACTATTAATTTCCAAAAAACTATACAGGTAAGCTGTTGAATATTTTGAAACTAATTTAACTGGGTGCTGTTGGTGCAAAATATTCAACAGCATGTTTATTAAATAGTAAAGACATACCTGACGGACTATTAAGCATATAAGACGGACTAAATGGAGTCATTCATGACATAATTGAATATGACATCAGCCTACACTTCATGTAGATGATTATGATGCGATATGATTGCTTGAGAAACTGGACTCCACAATTACCCCTTATCACTCTGATGTCCATATTCTATCTTTTACTGGGTCAATATCAAAGAAACTGGTGTACATTTTTCAACAATTTTGCTGGAAGATGTTGCTGTCTACGACAGCACCATCTCTCACCAAATTCATTGAAAAATGTACACCAGTTTATCTTTTAATTTAATTAAAAAATTTAAACTTTTGATAGCAGAGTGGTATGGGTTAACATGTTTGTTTAGTTAGTGTCAAGCTGCACTTTTTTTTAATTTACTGTTGCAATGGCTCGCAATATATTTTAAAATTTCAAAAATCGTTTTCTCATGGTCTGCAAATCCCTAAGGACGCTGGATGCTGTATCACACTCGACTTGACCAGTAAGCCTTTTAACGATCCAAATTGGTCAAGAAAACTTAAATTTTCTCATAGAAAATATCCATTTGTATACAAACAGAAGACTATTATACTAACTAACATGTCTCTGTTTGTGTTAACCCTTTAACCATCAAATTTATTCAAGAAAATTTAAATTTTCTCATAGAAAATGTTCATTTGCAGACCAAGAAGACTATTTATGAAAATTTACCACTGGGATGCATGCCTCGTTTATCAAGCCAGTCATTCCAGTGGTAAATTTTCCTAGTCTTCCCTTGGTCTGCAAATGTACATTTCTCAAGACCACTACAGAAGCCATTTTTGGCTGATCTGAGGGATAAAGTGTTACTATAATACTTGAGTTGATATTTACAAGGATTATGTAGTCTGTATACCGTTAAAACTCGACTAAGGGACGCAGTTTTTTGGTCAAAACACATGTACTAGAAAGGGGGGTGCGTACTATAATCGAGAACATTCCTTCCGCACATTTTTGGGTCGAAATTTTTCTTAAAAAGTCAGATTATACCACGGAAATTGAACTAAATGTTACCCTAGCCAATTCGCGCCGCCTGACGACTATGTTTAATGTATACTCCAAAAACACCAAGCGGAAGTGAAATTATTAAATTGGGGCGCCTAAATATTGCTTATTCTTTAATACATATCACTTATTACATCAAAATTAATCCAGAATTTGACATAAAATGGCGTCGAGAAAAGATACGTGTAGAAATCACGTGATTCGCCTCCAATCGCAAAAGATCTTTATTCTAATTAGAGCGAGTACTCAGATATAAATATTCTGGACTCGGTAGGAAATTGATATATATCATCATTGCGCGATAGGAACTGAATGTTCCCGTACCTGTTTGATAACCAACTCCCGTTAGCGCATAAGATTACACAGCGCCTCCAATCACAAAAGAGCCAGATAACCAACTCCCATTAGCGCATAAGATCACACAGCGCCTCAAAACGCAAAAGAGCCATTACAATCTGTTTCTATCACGCGATTTCAATGTTTTCAAGGAGACATTTTATGCCAAAATTAGATTGAATTTGATGTAATAAACAATCTTTATTGAAGATACACGATATTTAGGCGGTCCTATTTAATAATTTCTCTAACATCATGATAATTTTTAGTCATGCATTAAACATGGCGCGGAGTGATGGTTATTTTTGATACCAATTCTCGATTTTTTAAAGGTACATTTTTTCTAAATTTAACAGCGTCTTATACTTGAATACAAGAGTTTTTTGGGCGGATTTTGGTAAAATTTGGGACAGCGTCCTATATTCGAGGGCGGCCTTTAGTCGAGAAATTACGGTAGCTAACAACGATACATATTTTCAACAGAATTTACAGAAATGGGGAAACCTGGAAGTACAGTCTGGCACCCTAATTTGAATGGCATACTTACCCGTAGGGCAACACAATATGCGTCTGATTTTCGGGAACTGATATGTCCTTATGTATATTATTAGCCGTGTTGATTAGTCTTTCATTCAGAGTCATTCAACTACTGATATAATATCTATATAATAAGCAGAATGGCGAATAAATAACTAGTCTAGCCATAACATACATGCACAAGCACAAGCCGAAAAACATTGTCTATATTGGAACAGAGAAAATTGTCATTTAAACATGGGATAAACATAAATACTGTTTAAAATTTGACTAAAGGACATATTTTTTTGTCATATTACATGTTCTAGGAAGGGGAGTGCGTACTATAATCGAGTAGCCTTTGAGCACATTTTGTGTGCAGAAGCGGGAAGAACCATTTCCTGATTTCAACTACCTCTGCTAATCCTCTGCCTCAACTAATGGACAAATCAAAATGGTAAGGATCAGTTAATCTGACACTTGTATGTAGCACTAGAAATATTGTGCTTATTTAATGGGGGAGAATGAAGAACATATATTTCTTCATCAGTTCTCTGACAGCAACAAGTTTTTTAGCAACACTTCCACAAACTAGGCCTGTAGCAATACACAAAATGTATCGTGCATGACAACATTAGCCCTGGCATATCATATCACGACCTGTGTACACCTTGATTCTCAGCATATTTTTAACAAGGTCGATAGAATCTTCAGTTGGTAGCTGCTGATATTTTTTTAATTTCCATCCAAATTTCTTCTATTTTCCGGAATTCCCCCCCCCCCCCCCCCCCCGCCCAGTCAAATTAGTTTCAAAATATTCAACAGCATGTTTATTAAATAGCCAAGAACTAAAAAGACATACAAGGTGTCAGACCATTTGCGATTTGATGACGGTCTATATGGAACCCTTTGTGACGTAATGATTGTGATATCATCATACATGCGCTGAGCTGATTATGACATCATGCGAGGTCAGATGATGGATGGATACTCTGGGAAGGTAAATTAAGGGACATGGCAATCTATTTTTAATTTAGTGTACATTGTTGCATTAATCCCTTTAACTTAAACACCCTTTTTTCTGACATTTATCTGATTTCCTATACAACTGTTTATTGATCAAGATTTGTCAAAGAAAATATATAATTAACACGATCAATGTGTATTTGCAGCCCAAGAGAAAAAATATTTTAGAACAATTCAGTGAAGTTTTAAAAAATAGTCTCCTGGCGTGCAGATAGGAGTTGATCAACATCACTGTGGACACCATTGCTTGAGCCTAATGAATGAATCCACGTTTAGCTATGCCCCAACCACCTCTAGCTATAAGCTCCATGCATAGCACGTGTTGGGATCGAACCCTGAACTCCATGAATCTCAATTTCCAGAAAAATATACAGGGCCCAGTCAAATTACCGTCATTTCTCGACTAAAGAGTTGTGTTTACCAGATTTCTTCGAATATGTCATTCTCTATTTTCATTGGCTTGTATGAGAGTATTTATCCAATCAGAACAGAGAAATAATATTTCTATTAGGAAAAAATCAATAATGGAACAGTATTTCCTCTTGCAATGCGCATTAATTTTGTAATGCCGACCAACATTAAATGATCTAAAACGGAATCAACACGTACGATAACGAGAGGCCCAATGGGCCTGTGTCGCTCACCTGGAGCGCTGTGCATTTTTGTCAAAATTGTTGGTGGGTGGTTTAGGAGTAGTCTTTTAAATGAGCTTGTGGACATTTTTGCATGTCCAATATGCCCGCCAAACACGCTACACTTTGATTGGTCCACTTGCCACGTTTCTGACTAAGCTCCTTCCCTTGAACAAACTTTACTGGCACTCAGTGCCTAATCATATCTCCCAAATTTCGGCCTAATCCGCTCAGTGGTTCTGGAGTTGTTTTGGCAAAAAATAGGTTATCCAAGATGGCCGCCAAACCATTTGGCCAATCAAGTTCCCTTGAACAAACTTGGTGCAGCTCTTGTCCTAGATGATATTTCATGCGTTTTGAATTGATCCCCCAACGGTTTTGGAGAAGATCTTTAAAGACATTTCTAAAAATCGATCAAAATCCAAGCTGTCGCGAAAATACACTTTAAATTTCCCATTGCTTGAGTATGGGAGATTTTGGCGGTTAAATGATCCAAGATGGCCACTAAACCGTTTATCCGATAGTCTCGAAATTGGCAAATTTGAAATCACAATACGCACAAAAATACATAAAACCAATTTTTGCCTCAAATCAATCAAATAAAAAAAATACAATATGGCCGCCAAACACGCTATATATTGATAGGCCCGTAGCTGCCATCTTTTTACGGATCAACTTCTCTTGAACAAACTTTAATGGCCCTTAGTCCCTAATCATATATCACAAATTTCCACCTGATCGCTTCAGAGGTTCTGGGGAAAAAGTTGGTTTTGTGAAAACAAGGTCATCCAAGATGGCCGCTGAACCATTTGGTCAATCAAGTTCCCTTGAACAAACTTGAGTGAGCTCTTGCCCTAGATCATATTACATGAGGTTTGAATTGATCCCTCAAACGGTTTTAAAGAAGATTTTTAGACATTTCTAAAAATCAGCCGAAATCCAAGATGGCCACTGGCCAAATTGGCCGATCGGGTTCGTTTGAACAAACTTGAATCTCTATGCCTTAAGGATGCTTCATGCCAAATATAATTGAAATCGGTCCAGTAGTTCTCGAGATATTTTAAATTTCCGATTGCTTTAGTATGGGAGTTTTTGGCGGGAAAATGATCCAAGATGGCCACTAAACCGTTTATCCGACAGTTTCGAAAATTGCAAATTTGAGATCAGAATACACCTATACAAAATCAATTTCAGCCTCAAAATCCCTCAAATAAAAAAATCCAATATGGCCACCGGCCTAGTTGGCCGATCAACTTCATTTGAACAAACTTGGACCCCTATGCCCTAAGGATGCTTCCTGCCAAATATAATTGAAATTGGCCCAGCAGTTCTTGAGAAGTCGTTTAAAGGAAAAGTTGACGGATGGACGGTCACCACAACATAAGCTTTCATGCCAGGTAAGCTAAAAAAGTCTGAGAATTAAAATGAGATAGACCGCTTCTTATGTTGGCGAGCCGCTGGCTCTTTTATACGATTGGAGGCACGTTGCTCTCGCGAGATCTCATACGCTAATGGGAGTTTGTTATCAAACGGGTATGGATTAGACCTAAAACTTAGTTCCTATCGCACAATGAAAATATATAGCAACCCCGAGTTCCGAATATTTATACTCGCTCTAAATCAAGTTCTTTTGCGATTGGAGGCGAATGACGTGATTTATATCTTTTCTCGACACCATTTTGTGTCAAATCCGGATTAATTTTGATGTAATAAATGATCTTTATTAATGAATACACAATATTTAGGCACAACAGTTTAATAATTTCACTTCTGCGATTGTGTTTTTGAGGTATGTAGTTGTAATTCTTTTTGTACCAGAATTAAGTTCGATTTTCGTGGTATCATTTTAAGCTTTTTAGAAAACTTTAGGCCAAAAAATATGTGCCCAAAGAATTTACTTGATTCCTAGAACATGTAATTTGACACAAAAAAACTGCATCCTTAATGGTAGTCTCAAAACATTCAACAGAATCCTTATTACATCGTAAAAGACATACAATTCATACAACTGACAAACTTTTAAAAGTTCATAACAGACTTACCTGTCATTAATTACGTATTTGATTGTGACATCACCCTACATGTGCCATAATTGATTATGTCATATACTTGACTGACAGATATCAATTCATCAATTACTAATATACATAGCACGTGTTTGTATCGCCGATTGACCTTTGCAAGTTTATCCATCTATCGTACAACATCGATCAAAATCAACTAAGTGACATGTAGGCTGACGTCATAATCATGATGTCATGAATGATTCAATATAGTCTGTCTTTAACGCTTAACCTCTTCTTGTTTCAACTTAGCCCTTTAATCACCAGGCTGTTTAAAAAAGAGACCATATTTTTGACAATTTACCTCTGGAATGACTGGCTCAGTAACCGAGCCAGTCATTCCACTGGTAAATTTCACTGGCTAAGAGAAAACTGGAATTTTCTTTATCATTACCGAGTTGATGGTCTAGAGAACTGTCCATTTGCAGGCCAACAGAAAATATTTTCCTTAACCTGTAAAAATTTGAATTTTCATGAGAAATCTTGACCTTTAAAACTGTTATTTGATTTACGATTCCATTTGAGCGCTTTAAGTTGACACAAGAGGGGTTACTAGTCCAAGACATTGTATGAAATGTATGTCTTTGCTATTTAATAAACATATTGTTGAATATTTTGAAACTAACAGGCAGCAACAGCACCCAATCGAATTAGTTTAAAAATATTAAACAGCTTACCTGCAGTTTTCTGGAAACTGAGTCAGAAAGCTCAAAGATCGTTCGATCCCAGCACGAACGTGGTGTGGGTGGAGTTTAGCTAAAGATGGGCGGGGGCATAGCTAAACCTGGAAAGGTTCATTGTGCATTGCGAGAGACATATCACATCCTTCAAAAGTGTGTCATTATATCCCTATCTCAAACTGTCTGCATGACATCCTTCCATGCCAGTGTTTCTCGTTACACCTAAATTTTGGACGTCTCAGGGACCCCCAAACCCACCCTGAAATTTGGGGCTCTGCAGCTGAAATCTGGGGGTCCCAAATTACTGAAATCTGGTGTTCCCAAACAGTATTACTTATCAATGCTAAAATTACAGAGTACCATGGACTCACAACGATGAGTTACAGTGATCCCACAGCACCAGCTCCCACCAAATTTATTGAAAAAGGAACACCAGTTCATCTTTTAATTTAATGTGGAAATTTGAAATTTTGACACCAGAGTGCTACGGGTTAACAGGTTGACATCTTAATGGTCACGCTGATCAAAGACTGTATCTGCAGTGGTCTTGAAAAACGTCTATATGCAGGCCAAGAGAGGGATGTTTATGAAAATTTACAACTGGAATGGTTGACTCAATAACAGAAACAGTAATGGAAGATTCCAGTTTTAAATACACCATGCCCATCTTTAGATAAGCTCCACCCACACTTCACCCGTGTTGAGATCAATCGATCCCTGAACTCCATGACTCTCAATTTTCAGACAACTATACACTCAGATAAGCTGTTGAATATTCTGTAACTAATTTGACTGGGTGCTGTTGATGTCTATGGCAGCAACAGCGCCCAGTCAAATTAGTTTAAAAAATATTCACCAGCATGTTTGTTAAATAGGAACGACATACAATTCATACAAAAACGCTTAGTCCATCATCGTTCGTTATGAACTTAGCTACGCTATTCATGAAATAATTGATTATGACATCATCTTACACTTCACGTACTTGATTATCATGTCATATGATTGACGGATAAAATGAAATCCTCCATTCTACTGCTAAGATTTCAAGAATATTCTTCTCATGGCCTACAAATAGATATCCACATTAAGACGAAATCCTGATGTTCTTAACCAAGCTTGCCCAATATATAATGGAGGATTCCAGTTTATCCATCATGAATGACGTAGCTAAGTTTGTCACGAACGCATAATTCACCTTTCCAGAGTATCCTCCCATCATGACGTCATAATCAACTACGTGATGTGTAGAATGACATCATAATGAATGACGTCGATAAGTACGTCACAAATGCATATTTGAAGATGGTCTATGCGTTGTTGCACAAAATGTTTGTCTTTACTATTTAATAAATATTCTGTTGAATATTTTGAAACTGATAATTGACAACTAATTTGACTGGGCAGCCAGTCAAATTAGTTACAAAATATTCAACAGCTTCCCTGTATAGTTTTCAGGAAATTAATAGTTAGGGCATTCAGGGATCGGTCAATACCAACACGGCGATGTGTGGGTGGAGCTTAGCTAGTGATGAGCGGGGCTAAAAATGGAAAGGTCCATTGTTTACGGACTATGTGTTGTTGTATGAATTGTATGTCTTTACTATTTACTAAACATGCCGTTGAACATCTTGAAACTAATTTGACTGGGCGCTGTTGCTGCCATAGGCACAGTTTCAAAATATTCAACAGCTTACCTGTATAGTTTTCTGCAAATTGATAGTCAGGGAATTCAAGGATCGATGTACCACACGAGTGAAGTGTGGGTGGAGCTTAGCTCAAGATGGGCGGGGCATAGCTAAAACTGGATTCCTCCATTGACATCATACTTACTGGGAAGAACACATCTCGGTAATTCTTCAATTGTTCCATTGTAGCACTTGCGTGGACTAAGGCCATCTAAAGTGTAATTCATATCGCAACGTATCGTAACAGTGTGATCATGTGTTACAAATGTTCCACCAGAATCGACGTCAACAGTACCATTGCCAATTTTAGGAACCACACACGGACCTGTAAAAAGAATTCATGGGTCTGATTTGTCAATGGAAATGATGTCATTTGAACAGGGTTTGCGCATCTTTCTGTGTTTGAAATCCGACCAAAGTTTAAAAATTCCATGACCAATATTTGTCCTCTCCTGTATTTGTGGCGGTAAATATGGAACTCAGACAGGCCAGGGACCATGCTGCTGTGGTCTGAGATGTTTTACTAGAAATGTATGCAAGCAGACTCTTTTTCAATTAATGTGATTACTATTTCCCATGATTTTTCCATCACCAATGATAACAAGTTCAAGGGGCCTGTATCGCTCACCTGCCAATTAACTTCCCTCGAACAAACTTGGTTCACCTGTTGCCCTAGATAACCTTTCATGAGTTTTGCATCGATTCCACAAGCACATCTGGAAAAGATTTTTAAAGGCGCTTCAAAGTCTTCCAAAATGCAAGATGGCGGCCGGGTCAATTGGCTGATCAGCTCCAAATCTGGATCTCTATGGCCTAAGGATGCTTCTGGTCAAATATACTTCAAATCAGCCCCGTGGTTCTCGAGAAGACATTTTAAATTTCTTTTTGCTTTAGTATGGGAACTTTTGGCAGAAAAAAGATCCATGATGGTCGCCAAACTGTTTATCCGACATCTTCCAAAATGGCAAATTTGAAATCAGAATACAAAAAAACTATATAAAAACAAAATCCATCAAATTAAAAAAGAGGCCCAAGGGCCTGTGATGCTCACCTGGACGATTAGCATTTTAATAGATAATTTTCGGAAAATCTAAGATGACCACCAAAAAATTTACTATTCGAGATTGTTAGTTGAAGCCTATCATCACTAACGAAAGTCACACCCAAGTTCTGTTGAAAGAGGGGCATAACGAGTACTGTTTTTAAAAAATTTCAGAAAATCAAAGATGGCTGCCAAAACATCAACCTATCAAAATTTTGAATAGATTTACTAGAAGCTACTGCTACAGGATCTTTCCAGCCAAATCTGATTGAAATTGCCCAGTAAGCAATTAATGAAGAGTAGTGTTTTAAACGATTTCCCAATTTTCGGAAAATACAAGATGGCCGCTGAACATATTGAGCATTAAAAATTATGTATACAAGCTCTCAAACACAGTGCTCTAGGGTCCTTCCAGCCAAGTTTGCTTGAAGTCGTTCAAGCGGTTAATAAGGAGCAGCCTTTTAACCGATTTCCGCAAATTAAAAAAAGATCCAAGATGGCAGCCAAAAAAATTGGCCAATCAAAATTTTGTATATAAGTTCTGAAACCTACCAGCCTAGTATCCTTCCAGCTAAATCTGGTTGAAATTGTCCAAGCAGTTAATGAGGAGTAGCGTTTTAAACCATTTCCTGCCATTCTTTGGAAAATTCAAGATAGGCGCCGAAAAAATTAACTAATAAAAATTCTGTACACAAGTTCTGAAGCATACATACAACTCTACCAACTCCAACTGAGTTTGCTTGAAATCGGCTTTTAACCGATTTCCCATTTTTCAGAAAATTCAAGATGGCTGTCGTTAAAAATGGGCCAATAAAAATTCTGTATACATCTTCTGAAACATACCACGCTAGTATCCTTCCAGCCAAATCTGGCTGAAATTGTCCTAGCAGTTAATGAGTAGTCTTAAAACGATCTCCCGCCATTTTTTGGAAAATTCAAGATGGCCACCGAAAAAATTGACCAATCAAAATTCTGTATATATGTTCTGAAGCATACCACTTTAGGGTCCTTCCAACCAAGTTTGCTTGAAATCGGCCAAGTGGTTAACGAGACGTAGGTTTTTAACTGATTTCCAGAAATTTTCAGAAAATCAAAGATGGCCGCCATAAAAACTGACCAATCAAAATTCTGTATACAAGTTCTGAAGCCTATCCCCATAGGGTCATTCCTACCAAATTAGGTTGAAAGGCGCTAAGCCGTTAATGAGGAGTAGCGTATTAAATCAAAAGTTGACGGACAGACGGATGAATGGTCGCCATGGCATAAGCTCACTTGGCCATTCTGGCCAGATGCGCTAAAAATCCAATATGGCCATCAAACATGCTATGTTTTGATTAGTCCACAGCTGACATGTTAGTTGACGTAGCAACTTCCCTTGAACAAACTTTAATCGCCCTTAGTTCCTAATCACATTTCCCAAATTCTGACCCGATCCCTTCAGCGGTTCTGGATAGCCGTTTTCGCAAAAATAAGGTCATCCAAAATGGCCGCCAAAGCATTTGTTAAATCAAGTTCTTTTGAACAAACTTGGCTTATCTCTTGCCATAGGTGATGTTTCATGAGTTTTGAATCAATTCCCCAAAGCATTTTCTTAGACATTTCTAAAAATCTGCCAAATTCCAAGATGGCCACTAGCCAAATTGCCTGATCGGCTTCATTTGAAATTTTTTTAGATCTCTATGACCCAAGGGTGTTTCTGCCATATATACACCTGTGCAAAAGTTAAGCACCAGCAAAAACAATAGAACGTAGAAACATGATGGTACAACTAGGCTGCCATACTTTTTGTCCCCGCGTTAGCTGACATAATTCCAAGTACGAAATGCACATGCATGCATGACTTCACGCCGCTTGATGTCCGTGCGTGGCGGGAAACAGCACACGTGTTCAGTTATGTAAAAGTCCAGTTTGAGGTGTAGAACATTACATACAGATTTAGGCGACAAGATTAGGAATTTTGTGTTCATGACCGTGGTTTATTTGTACAGAGAGAATTAGCTCTTGATTGTGAACCGCTATGGCAAGACGAAGGTTAAGTGATCGTGTGAAATGGCAAATCATAGGCATGCATACCACTGGTATGTCATGCAGAGAGATTGGCAGACAGCTGAACATTAACCATACTGTAATCAGTCGTTTGATTGCAAAACATGGGCAAACTAACGAGGTGAAGGACATGCCTAGATCTGGAAGACCGAAGAAGACTACTGCCCGTGATGATCGAGCCCTAGTACGCCTTGTTAGGAGATCTCCATTCACCAACAGCAGAGTGCTCAGCCAGCAATGGGAAACGCGCAATAGAGTGTCAATGTCTACCGTCAAAAGGAGAGTGTATGCTGCTGGCATGAAAGCTAGGAGACCTGTCAGACGTCCTCTCCTCACTGCACACCACAAAGAGGAGCGTCTGAGGTGGTGCAACGAAAGAAGACACTGGAACATGAGATCCTGGAGACGGGTACACTGGTCCGATGAAAGTCGGTTCCTGCTTCATGCCACAGATGGTCGAACTCGTGTATGGAGGTCCAGACGCACGGCGTACGACCAACGTAACATCATGGAAGAAGTTCCATTTGGTGGAGGTTCCGTTATGATATGGGGGTGCATCTCATTTGATTGTAAGCTGGATCTGTTGACTGTACCTGGAACACTAAATGGACAAAGATATCAAGATTCCATATTGGATAGAGTTGTGGTCCCTCATTTTGTAAATCATGCACCTGGAACCCACCCTATATTCATGGATGACAACGCCCGACCACATCGTGCTAGAGCTGTGCATGAATACCTCCACCAGAATGCCATCGAAACCCTACCATGGCCAGCAAGGAGCCCTGACAAGTACCCTATTGAGCATATCTAGGATATTCTGGGAAACATGGTGAGAAGGAGGGATCCTCCTGTGCAGAACCTACAGGAATTAACAGACGCACTCCATCTTGAATGGCAACGAATACCACAATGGCGTATCAGTCGGTTGGTGACCAGCATGAGACGTCGTGTCCAGGCCGTCATCCAGGCACAAGGTGGATATACACGGTATTAATAATGACAGTCTCAAACTCGTGCACAGATGTTAAACTTCGTTTTCAGACACCATTAATGACAATCTAGCCACGTGTGTCAACTGTAGGGCAATAGTTGTCAGTTGTGTCAACGTAACCATATTCAGGCCTCGTTTTCAAGTTCAAACAAAAACATACAGTGTTTCCCCACCATCATAATCAGCATTCCTCTAGTTGCATTATTACCTCTTGCACTAAGATGGATGGGTACATAAATGTTTATGCTATTGCTTTCTTCATAGCACATGAATATACCCTCGCATGTGCGTAAAAATAGGGTGGTGCTTAACTTTTGCACAGGTGTATATAATGGAAATTGGCCCAGTGGTTCTCGATAAGACATTTTAAATTTCCCATTGTTTTAGTATGGGAGTTTTTGGCAGGAAAATGATCTAAGATGGCTGTCAAGCCGTTTATCAGACAGTTTTGAAAGTGGCAAATGGCATGTAGCACATAAGTGTGAGCCAGTGTGTTTCAAAATGGCTAAAAAATGAAACTGCATTAAATAATTTGCTACTGATTTATTTTGATAGTCAGATATGTCAGGAATGTGGATTTGAAAGTTCTGAGGCTTAAAGTTGTCTCGTTTGAGAAATATCTGGCATGAAATCTATGTACATCATCATTTTTGGGTTTTGACCATGAATTAAATATTCCCTTAATACACTAAAAATAACCATTACATTCATTTAATTTAAACGTTATTTACAATGTGGGATGTGTCTTAGGTTACTTACACAGATGTCTATTACAAATATTTTCAAATTTTGTAATTTTTAAGCCAAATTTTAGTTTCGAGCCCTTCTAAATTCAGATAAACAGAATAGTTGTTATCATATATAAGGTATACACCTTAATTTATCTATTAATTGTCCATTAAGTAATAGAATATGTTATGTTATAATACTAAGCAGATGCGCTTTGGTAAAAGTAGAATGTAAAATGCCACATGTAACATGTATAGACAGGACTAGGATGCGACTAAAACGTGACGTACAGTCAGACAAAAGTGCATGTTCATCTATTCATCATTGAGCACTATGAATAGTTAAAATAAAGCCAAGTAACCTTGTATCTATGCTAATTAATGATAGGTAACATCTCTATAAGCATATGTAAATTCAAAAACTTGAACTGAAATATAAATGAAATATTAAAGAAAGTCATGACTTGTGCAAGCAAACACAATATTTTGTGAAACGATGATCATAAGTTTTTAGATTCTATGAATACACAATGTCACGTATACTTTCTTTGTAATAATTAAAAGAAACACTAACAAAGTTCGAACATTGATTCAATTTGATTGAATTGTTCTATTTCCTTATTTCTTAAAAGAAATAAGGAAATAGAACAATTCAATCAGTTTCTCCATGCATCTTGCCAATTTTAATG